>CM056049.1:179663846-180039379 GCA_029574335.1 Rana kukunoris
GTAATTTATAAACTATATACCAACAGTATTTACAAATTTACATGGAAGTTAAAGCATTACCAAAGGCAAAACTTTTATTTCTGGATAGAGTGGAGAGAGATTAGAAGACGTAACAGTTTTTATTGCAGTTTGTGCCCACGTTACAGAAATTTATCATCTCTATTGGTCCTGTTTACCATTATTATTGAAAGTGAAAGTAAGGGAAATTACCCAAACTTTGGGTTGTTCCCAGAAAAGTAATAGAGGCCAAATCTTCCAATGGAAACACTAGTTCTGGTGATCTGGGGGTCCCCAAGGAATTTCCTTGATTTACAGGGACTTCCTCTTACTTCCTATTTGGCTATGGGACATGAAGTTAAAGGGGTTGTAAATGTTCTTTTCTTATTTTCTAAATAGGTTAATTTAAGCTAGTGCATTGTTGGTTCACTTACCTTTCCCTTCAATTTCACTTTGAATTCTCTTTTTTCTTTGTCTGAATTCCTTACTGTTCCTCCTCAGTAAGCTTGCCCCATCATCCGAGCTATTCTGGCTAGGGGTTAGTCAGCCAGAACAGCTCACTGAGGAGGAACAGGAAGTAAGAAATTCAGACAAAAAAAAACAAAGAACAACTTTTTTTAGAAGGGAAATCTAAGGAAATGGTTAGTGAACCAACAATGCACTAGCTTAAAGGAACCTATTTAGAAAATAAAAAACGAACCTTTACAACCCCTTTAAGGGAAATCTCCCCAATTAGACAAAGGGGGGGGAGATCTGACAGGGGTTAAAACCCTTCCTTGCTCTATCCAAAAACAAATTGCCTGTAGTTTTGCTTTAAGGTTGGAAAAAGACACACAAAGTCCATCTTGCCCAAACTATGTGAGAAAAGCATTGTGAGATGATACAATCAAAGAAACATCTAAACAACAACCTGATCAAGAGGCCCCAGCAGTTCTTAGATAAAAGAAACACAACATTACTGAAATTAAAATTGGTCTCAGTAATTTTTCGTCTTAGGCCGCGTACACACGAGGAGACATGTCCGATGAAAACGGTCCGACGGACCGTTTTCATCGGACATGTCTCCTGGGATGTTTCGGTCTGATGTGTGTACACACGATCAAACCAAAATCCCCGCGGACAGACATCGCGGTGACGTGGCGGTGACATTGACGCCGCGACGTCCGCAAACCAGGAAGTAAAATGCTTCCACGCATGCGTCGAATCCATTTGACGCATGTGGGAGATTTCGGTCCGCTGGTCAGGCGTACTAACCAGCGGACATGTCCGACGGACAGGTTTCCAGGGGACAAGTTTTAAAGCATGTTTTAAAACTTTTGTCCGCTGGAAACCTGTCCGCTAGGCCGTACACACGATCGGATATGTCTACTGAAACTGGTCTGCGGACCAGTTTCAGCAGACATGTTCAATCGTGTGTACGCGACCTTAAAGAGGAAGTAAACCCTCAAGCTTTTGAAAAAAAAAAAAAACCTGCAAGAGACAGTCATAATGAGTTAGTATGCATAGCATACTAGCTCATTATGATTGACTTACCTAAGATCGAAGCCCCCGAAGTTCTCCTTGGTCCCCTCAGACGCCGCCATGTCTACTACAGTCTTCTTCCTTGTTTCGCCGCTCCGGCGATGTGACTGGCTGGAGCGGTGATGAAGTCACTTCCGTGCATGTGCGCACGACCGGCAGATCCCTGCGCATACGTGGGATTATGGCATTAACCCCCCATTTCCCCATTAACAAACACGGCACGCTCAGTGCGCCAGCGCCATTGTCTACGCCGCGCATGCGCTCTAGACATTGCACCAGGCCACATGCCCTCAACATTGGGAGGGTGCTTTGGGGTGCCCCCCAAAGCACCTTGTCCCCATGTTGATGGGGACAAGGGTCTCATCCCCACAACCCTTGCCCGTTGGTTGTGGGGGTATGAGGGCAGGGGGCTTATCAGTATCTGGAAGACCCCTTTAACAAAGGGGACCCCCAGATCCTGCCCCCCCTGTGTAAAATGGTAATGGGGTACACTGTACCCCTACCATTTCATGAAGGGAGTGTAAATAGTAGAAAAAAAACACACACACACACCGTAGAACAAAATATTTTATTAATTAAACCAAATAAAAATCCAGCGGTGAAAATAGACAATCGATGCTGCTCCCTGCTCCAACGTTCTCTTCTATCCAGCGCCGGGTGATCGGTCCAGCGACGGGTGATCTCTCCAGCGACGACCGGTTGGTCCAGCGATGAGAAGATCCATCCATTCAGAGCACAGCTCCACGAATGACGCGCCAGAGCTTGACGTTTCTTTTATAGGGGAGGCGGGCCACGCGTCACGTGACCCCGTCCCCCTCTGACGCACACTGTGCTACGTCACTGGGACAGCCCTATTCCTTAGTAAGGAGAGCTGAGTCTCGTTATTCTGGGAAATGGAATGGATCGTGTCTACACGGATTGTCGGACTGTCGTGTAAGCTGTCTTGGGTTGATGGAAGATCGTAAACGGTGGTGACCGTTACATTCACGATAGTCTTGGCTGTCCCTGCCTCCCTCCCACTGCTGTCATTCATAGCTAGTGAGCCAATGAGGAGAGAGCGTGTGGTGGCAGGGCTGAGCCACGGCTCTCTGTGTCTTATGGACGCATAGAGCAGTGACTCGAGAGCGAGCAATAGAGTTGAATGAATGAATGAATGAATGAAAACTTGTATAGCGCGACACATGCGAACTGAATCGCCTCTGAGTTGCCACCTGTTATGGATTCACCTAGGACAGTCGGGGTTGTTAATCATGTTGAATCAGTTTGCATAAAACCCAGACACATTATTCAGGCTACCCATGCTCCAGGGACCCATGCAGCCACCCTGTCACACCTGAATAGGAGGGGAGGTTAGGGCATTAGTACTCTGCTTGGGGCACCCAAAGGTATCCCAGATCTTTTACAATGCTATAGTGTATACTACAAAAAAAATTGCTGTGCGACAATAAAGTGTTCGGGTTAGGCTTGAAGAAAAGTTGGCAACCCTAGTGAGCATGCTGCAGTGCCCCCAGGGCAAGCCGCTATCTTTGGGGGAACTGCTCAAGGGGGAGAAGCAAGGAGCGCCCGAAAAGAAGAGTTTTGGGCTGCTCTGTGCAAAACCACTGCACAGAGCATGTAAGTATACATTTTTTATTAATAAATAAAAACACAAATTTTAATACCACTTTAAATGAAAAGTAGTTGTTGAGAGGGAATGTTAGCATACTGTTTATACAAACATACATACAACCACCGTTTTCATATAGTATACTGTGATTAGTAGTTCTGCTACTAGGTGGAAGTATTTAATGCTTGCAGAATGTAATGTTTTATTTTTTTATGGAACTACATGATTATGATGTTATTTCCTGTCTCTGTTTCTATTAGTTTCCAATAAAAAAGAAGGGCTTAGGCACATGTCCAGAAACATCTTGACAGGTAAGACTGATATCTGCAGCATCTCTCCTTCAGTTTTTTTTTTTTAACACAATGTACTTCAGCTTTTCCCAGCTGTGTCAGGAGCTGTAAAGCTTTGTGCCAATGTATGTAGAAGACTGAATTTAGCAGTTTTAACCTTCAACACCACAAATATATTTTATTTTTTATTGTAAAGTAATTATTTGGTGCTGATAGACATTTATCACTGTGACAGTGCTATCTGCGTGATTTCTTTTTCTGCTTTTGCAAAGAATGACAGCGCTGTGCATGTCATATTGGCACACAAATCATTCCATCTCATAAAACTGCTGTATAATTCTTGTCTGCAGCTAATCCAGAACTTGTTCCTCTTCGACAATTCCTATTATTTTAAAATTGAAGTGCACTATGGGCTTGTTCATAACACAATGTACATAAAAAATGCATAGAAAATGCATGTGCGCTGACATTTGTTTTTAATGCGTTGTGCTTTGTTTTACGGTGCATTGAACTGTGCTTTTTTATTCATTTTTTCTGTACAGGCCAAATCAAAGGTGAAAATTCTAACATCTATTTTTAGTATAATAGGTGTTTTGCTTGCAGAAAATGTTGCATTTGTTATGCATCGCCCCTGTATGGTGTGAACAGGGCACATAGGAAACAATTGTTTGTATGTGTTCTTGTGCTGAGTCTGTGGTAAGAAACATACACTATATTGCCAAAAGTATTGGGGCACCTGCCTTTACACGCACATGAACTTTAATGGCATTCCAGTCTTAGTTCGTAGATGGCCCACCCTTTGCTACTATAACAGCTTCAACTCTTCTGGGAAGGCTTTCCACAATGTTTAGGAGTGTGTCTATGGGAATGTTTGACCATTCTTCCAGAAGCGTATTTGTGAGGTCAGGCACTGATGTGAAGAAGGCTTGGCTCGCAGTCTCCGCTCCAATTAATCCCAAAGTTGTTCTATCGGGTTAAGGTCAGGACTCCAGGAAGCCAGTCAGGTTTCCTCCAACCCAAACTCATTTATCTACACCAGTGGTGCACAACCAGTGGCCCAGGGGCCACATGTGGCCCGAGAAACCCTCTGATGTGGCCCGCGACCTCCTGCTCTGGAATGGCTGGTTGGCAAGCCAAGATTGCAGGTTTCCTAACTGCCATCTCAGAGCATCAGTGTTGTGAATAAAGCCGGCTGTAGAGGAAGCAAGCAGCTTTTCAGAAAGTGCACCACACCGTAAGGATATAATAGACGTCTATGGCAAAGTCCACCTAACTGGCGTGAAAACCACAGGAACACTACGCCGCACCCACAATGTGGGTAGACCGCAGATATTCAGTGTAAAAGCAGCCTTTGGCCCCTTTTACACAAATAGTTCGACCCAATCGGATCCTCCATTCACCTCTATGGAACGGCAGATGTAAATAGACTTTTGTCCGTTTACACCCACCTACCTCCAATCCGATCTGCTAAAAAAACAGAAGTGGATCTGTCCCCTTCCATCTGATTGGATCAGAGGGCCCATAGATTAGATTGGTATGTGCCTGTGTATGCTTTGCATATGCAGACTGGACATAGACTTGTCATCTGCCCACTCCGCTCATTGTGGCCCATGGTTTTTAAGTCGCTTAAGTGGCCCTTGGCCTTCAGAAGGTTGGGCACCCCTGATCTACACTCTAATGCCAAAAGTATTGGGTCGTCCCTCCAAATCATTTGGTGAAGGGGGGATTATGGTGTGTGTTTTTTTTTTTCAGGCGTTGGTCTTGGTCCCTTATTTCCAGTGAAGGGAACTCTTAAGGCGTCAGCATACCAAGTCATTTTTGACAATTTTATGCCCCTAACTTTGTGGGAACAGTTTGGGGGTGGCCCTTCCTGTTCCAACATGACTGTGCACCAGTGCACAAAGCAAAGTCCATAAAGACATGGATGAGCGAGTTTGGGGTGGAGAAACTTGACTGGCCTGCACAGAGTTCTGACCTCAACCCGACAGAACACCTTTGGGGTGAATTAGAGGAGGCTGTGAGCCAGGCCTTCTCATTCAACATCAGTGCCTGACCTCACAAATGCACTTCTGAAAGAATGGTCAAACATTCCCATAGCCACACTCCTAAACCTTGTCAACAGCCTTCCCAGAAGCATTCAAGCTGTTATAGGTGCAAAGGGTGGGCCAACTCAATATTAAACCCTACGGACTAAGACTGGGATGCCATTAAAGTTCATGGGCCAGATTCTCCAAAGAGATACAGTGGGTGACCCCGATATTGTGTCAATCTCGCTCCCTTTCTCGGCGAGATTGACCACCTGCGAGCCCCATCGCGGGAGCCAGCGCCAAGCTGGCTTGCCGCGATAGAGACAAAGCCGTCATAGAAGCGACGGGGATCCTACATGGATTCCCACCTATTCTACACGTGGGCGGCGTTTATAAATCCTGAAGGGGAAGTCCCTGCCGGATTTAAAAAAAAAATCCGGCATGGGTTCCCCCCTTAGGAGCATAAAAAGCCCTTAGGTCTGTTATGGGTTGTAAGGAGACCCCCCTACGCCGAAAAAAAACGGCGTGGGGGTCCCCCCACAATCCATAACAGACCCGTATCCAAAGCACGCCAGCCAGCCGGTCAGGAGTGGAGTGGGGGCGAGCGAGCACCCCCCTCCTCCTGAGCCGTACCGGGCAGCATGCCCTCAACATGGGGGGTTCAGGTGCTCTGGGGCAGGGGGGCGCACTGTGGCCCCCCCACCCCAGAGCACCCTGTCCCCATGTTGATGAGGACAGGGCCCCTTCCCGACAACCCTGGCCGTTGGTTGTCGGGGTATGCGGGTGGGAGGCTTATCGGAATCTGGGAGCCCCCTTTAATAAGGGGGCCCCCAGATACCGGCCCCCCATCCCTAAGTGAATGAGTATGGGGTACATCGTACCCCTACCCATTCACCTGGAGGAAAAGTGTAAACACAAATAAACCACACAGGGTATTGAAATATTTTATTAGTTGGCAGCCGGGGGGGTGTGTATGGTCGCTTTTAAAAAAGCGCCCCCCCTCGACGGGCTTCTTCAGACATCTTCGGCAGGGGGGTGGGTCTTCTCCGATCTCCGGGGGTCTTCTCCGCTCTCCGGGGTCTTCTCCCGCTCTCCGGGGGTCTTCTCTGCTCTCCGGGGTTTTCTCCCGCTCTCCGCTCTTGATTCGGCGCTCTCCAGAGCCTTCTTTCTGTTCAGGACTGGCCGCCGCTTCTGTCACGTCGTCGTCGTCTTCTTCTTCTCTTCTCTTCTCCAGATGTTGACTCGACGCTTCCTCCCGCTGTTATGATGGATGCGCGGCTCCCAGTGACTTATATAGGCCTATCTTGTGACGTCGCAGTCCCCTCATGCTCCGGTAGGTACCACGCGCTCGCTGGAATGTGCTTTTACTATTTTTGTGACGTCGCAGTCCCCTCATGCTCCGGTAGGTACCACGCGCTCGCTGGAATGTGCTTTTACTATTCCAGCGAGTGCGAGATGTCGGCACCCTGTCGCCGAGAGTCAGCGCGATGCTGTCGCGCTAAAAACACATTCTCGGCGGCAGGCACTGTACGAGGGTGTATCTCCAGATACACCCTCATATCTGTTTCTAGCCCTGTGTATCTATGCGACTGGTTCTTAGAATCAGTTACGCATAGATTTGGCGTAGATCCGACTGGCGTAAGTCACTTACACCGTAGGTTCTTAGATGTAATTCTACGCTGGCCGCTAGGTGGCGTTCCCGTTGATTTCAGTGTTGAATATGCAAATGAGCATGATACACTGATTCCCGAACGAAGTTGCGCGCCGTCGACGTAGTTTGCGTAAGGTTACCCCTGCTATATGAGGGGTAACCTTGCGTAGGTCCGGCATAAGCCATGTTAAGTATGAACATCGGGACAGCATCGTGTTTTTTCGTAGTTTATGTCGTTTGCGTAATTCGTCGCGAATAGGCCTTTACGTTACTTACGTTGCTGTCGAAATCAATGTATTTGCGGCCTACTATGGAGCATGCGCAGTGGGCTATGTTTAGGGCCGGCGCATGCGCAGTTCGTTCAGCGCGGGGGCACGCTTAATTTAAATACAGCACGCCCCCCTCCTTCCCTATTTGAATTACGCGGGTAAACGCCGTCCCCTTTATGCTACGCCGCTGCAAATTACGGAGCAAGTGCTTTGAGAATACGGCACTTGCTCCTGTAAGTTGCGGAGGTGTAGTGTAAATAGGATACGCTACGCCGCCGCCGCAGAATCTACGTGAATCTGGCCCCATGTGTGTATAAAGGCAGGTGTCCCAATACTTTTGGAAACCTAGTGTAGATCGATGCAGCTCAAAGATTTTTCTCTACACAAGCCCTTAAAACTGATTAGCTGGTCCGATGAAAACTGTCCATCAGACCGTTCTCATCGGTTTAACCTATCGTTTGTACGCGGCCTTATGGATCTTCAATTATACACTTGTGATATTCAGTTTAATATGGCTTGCAATATCAATATCTTGTTTGTACTTACTGTACATTTTCTCATTTCTATTGCTCATAACTGCTTTGCTGTTTTTCCTGTAAATTTGAAAACATTAATAAAAACTTTGAAACAAAAAAAAAAATCATAAGTGTGAACCTAGCCTTCAAATGCACCTTTCTCCTTACTTTTGCAGTTCCTTTCAATACACTTAATGTGCTAACAGTCTTCAACAGTATGGTCTTCTCTTTCAAAAGTTGATTTAAAACTTTAAAATTCTACGTTGTGCATGCCCATGGAGAACTAAAGCAATAGCAAATTATCCAATGTACCACAGCAACAAGGTCGGTCCAGGTGGGGGTAGGATTTTTATACCAGGCAGTGTATACTTTGTAAGGAGGTGTGATGCATATTAAGTCCCCTGTGAACATGCCACCGTTTTTGTCAGCAGGCAAAAGAATAGTACTAGTGTTGGAGAGAGAAATCATCAAACTCTTGCAGAGGGGTAACAAAGAACAACTGGGTCATGATTTGACTTGATGCTGTGTTATGAGGACTAATACAGGGAAGAGGCCATGAAGAATAAAGTAAATAGGAGCCAGGGGTTACATCATCATTGTTGTTGCATGTGTGAATTGGAAAAGAGAGAGGGAGTAGTAGGAGGACAGAGTGCAGAGGCAAGCTCTCAAGCTGAAGTTCCCATAGCTTTTCTGCATCTTTGTCATTACCACCATCATATTTCTCACTTTTAGATTAGCTATAGACTTCATTGCCAGCACTACCGCCATCTGCACAGGCATGGAAAATGACAATTGTTCAACCCTCACAGCTCTCCTGCACTTCAGCAGTGTGTCTCTCTTTTAGAGCATATTATTCTGGTTAATGGTCTTTTGCTCACACAGTATGCCTGCTGCTCAGTTCCATATTGGGTCTTAGATTTAGAAATGAGTTAGATTTTACTTTGTCTATCAAAAGAAAATGCTGTAAGTTAAAATAGCTACTCCTAGCTCTACAAATTCAAAATATAAAAGCTGATACCAACAAAACAGGCATAACTCAGGGTATAACTGAGATGTACTGCATGTGCAATACTGCATGTGCAATACCTGGCCCCTCCCTCCTGTTCAGTGCCCACACAGGAAGCAGCTTGCTATGAGTCACAGCTCCCTGTGTCCAATCAGACACGGAGCTGCGACCTGGCCCCACCCCCTCTCTCTCCTGATTGGCTGACTGACTTTGATTGACAGTAGCGGGAGCCAATGGCGATGTTGCTGTGTCTCAGCCAATCTGAGGGCCAAGACACTTGTGGACATCGCTGGACAGAGAGGCACCCCAAGTAAGTATTAGAGGGGCTGAGGGGAGCTGCTGCACATAGAAGGCATTAAGATAAAAAACCTTCTGACTTTACAACTCCTTTAAGAGTACAAAGCAAGTATTACAGAGGCTGTAAAGGCTTTTTTCCAATAGCAAACATGTTATACTTACTTGCTGTGCAATGGTCTTGCACAGGTTGGCTCCGAACTTGTGCTTCGGTGGTCCCTAGGCTCCTCCCCTTCTTGTGTGTCCCAATAGGAAGCCATTTTCTATGTTGGTGGGCTCTCTCCTGAGCCAGACTGTGTGCATCTGTCTGTCACCCTGCCCAGTCCTGCATTAACTCTCAGGCTCTCCGAGACATAAAGCAGCCAGTGAACTTTTTTTTTGTTTGTTTTATTGAGGGAAATAACTTGGATGGGGATGGGAGATATTGGATGCCCATCGCAGATAATTAGCAATTAGTTTTGGGACAACTATGTACACTCCCTGTACATACTCCTTAGCTTCCTCCTGCACATCACTTGCTTGAAGTCTATCACTACTCCAGCACATCACTTGCTGCAAACTGTTACTCTAGTCACTTCCAGCACATCAATTGGTTCCCAGGATTAGCTAGCACATACTGTTGTTTGGGCCTGACACTTGCTCAGCCAGACCTTAGTAATCACCCTTTTGCAGGCAGGGACTGCGGGTCCCTATGGTGCAGCAGAAAGGGCTTGTGCTAGCTGTCTTAATTATGGCTAATAATCACAATCAGTCCTCCTGGCTGCAGCAGCCTCTCTACACTGCCCCTTCCACAGTCCACTCTGGTTCTGCACCCATCTTTGACTGCAAGCTCCCAGTTCTTTCAAGCATACCTCTTCAGTCCTCCTGACTGGGCCTCACTCACCAGCCCTCCTAGGTGCACTTTTTTTCACAATCTCATGCTTTCAAGCCTAGAGGAGAGATGTGGGGTCTTATATGAAACCCCACATGTGAGGTATCGCCGCGTGCGTTAGAGTGTGTGCAACAATTCTAGCACTAGACCTCCTCTGTAACTCGAACATAGTAACCTGTAAAAAAATGTGAAGCATCGCCTATGGAGATTTTTAAGTACCGAAGTTTGGCGCCATTCCATGAGTGTGCGCAATTTTAAAGCGTGACATGTTTGGTATCTATTTACTCCGCGTAATCATCTTTCACATTATACAAAAAATTGGGCTAACTTTACTGTTTTGTTATTTTTTAATTCATGAAACTGTTTTTCCCCCCAAAAAAGGCGTTTGAAAAAATATTGCGCAAATACAGTTCAAGAAAAAAAGTTGTAATAACCGCCATTTTATTCCTTAGGGTGTCTGTTAAAAAAAATATATAATGTTTGGGGGTTCTGATTAATTTTCTAGCAAAAAAAATATGATTTTTACATGAAGGAGAGAGGTGCCAGAATAGTCCCGGTGGAGAAGTAGTTAAAGAGGAGCTCCCTGCAATGCACTGGTTGTTAAGGAGCGGGGCCAGGAAGCTGGCCACTGTGTCCTTAACTACCCAGGAGTCATCAGCTATCAATGGTTTTCCCTGCTAACAGCTGAACAATAAAAAAAGTGCCGGTTAAAAAATAAAGAATAAAAATGGCGTGGGGTCCCCCCAAAATCCATACCAGACCCTTATCCAGGCATGCAGCCTTGCAGATCAGGAAAGGGGGGTGGGTGAGAGCCCCCCTCCTGAACCATACCAAGCCACATGTCCTCAACATGGGGGATGGGTGCTTTACAGCGGGGAAGCTCTGACCCCCCACCCCAAAGCACCTTAGTGTTCATGGATGGAGACAATTGTCTCCTTCTGACAACCCTGTGCATAGCGGGTACATAAGCCAGGGGGTCGTCAGCAGCCGGGCAGTGCAGGTACAGGAAAATGAGGCTTAAGCAAGAACAGGATACAAGCTGGGTTTGGTACACAATCGGGCAGCAAGGTACAGGAGCATGAGACAAAAGCATGCCAAGGTCACTGGTATGCAGTGTAGCAGAGCGTCCCAGAGAGAGCCTGGGAAAGTCCAGTTCGGGGTTTATACCTCTCCCAGGCTCCTCTCTTACACGTTCAGGGATCTCTGATCCCTGATCCAGGTCAGGTGTTGGCCCTCTCCCCCAGGCCAATTTAAGCTCACCTGAGCTAACAGCCATTGCTCTGTCCTGGGAAACAGTGTGAATCTGTGAGAGCAAGGAGGCTGCTGAAAAAACTGGTGAGATGTGTGTGTTTGAGCTAACAAGCGGTAGGCTTGTTTAGCTTAGTAGTTAGGACCTGCATAACGTGTAGTTAGAGCCGAGACACGGCTAGGTGTTTGACTATTTTTGTTTTGTTTTCTGCACACTGTACAGCACCTGTAAATAGACTTTGTATAGCACCAATAAACATCCCACTGTTGTTCACTGATCCTATGGACTTTGGTATCTGTGCTGGCTCATCCCAGGGAGCTTTTGTACCCGCTACCTATCCCCAGCTTACATATGGTGGAGGCTGCGATCAGCAATAGTAAGTTACTATTTAAAAAGCCAGTACCTAAAGTGACAACATGGAGGAAATCCTCAAACAAATGGTGCTATTCAAAGCTGCACAACAGCAAGCAAACACTGCACAACAGCAAACTAATGCTGCGCTGCAGCAAGCCAACGCTATCGCACAGGAGCAATCGCAGAGGCAGATTAGTGCTGTACAGGAGCAATCGCAGAGGCTGTTTGAACAGCTTGCCACTGCTGCAGAAGCGGATAGGAAAACCCTGACTAAGGTTGCAGAAACGCTAGCACAGTGGGCACCTGCGGAAATCAAGGATATTAGAGACAAGCCTTCAGCCATCCATGTGGCTCGCTTTCTGTCAAAAATGACTACGGATGATGATCCAGAGGCCTTTCTGCTAACATTTGAACGGACCGCTGAGAGGGAAGGTTGGCCTAAAACCAAGTGGGCAGGACTGATCGCCCCCTTACTTTCTGGTGAATCGCAGAAGGCCTACTATGATCTGGAGTCGGCAGAAGCGGGAGACTATGAAAAGGTCAAGCAGGAAATTCTGGCACGACTCGGTGTCACCTTGGCCGTTCGAGCCCAACGGGTCCACAGCTGGTTCTTCCAAATTGAGAGGCCCCCAAGATCGCAGATGTTCGACCTAATCCACCTGGTGAGAAAATGGCTACAGCCGGAGTCCCTGTCTGCGCCACAAATAGTGGAGCGTGTGGTCATGGACCCATTCCTGAGGTCACTCCCAATTCCCCTGCAGAGGTGGGTGAGTCAAGGGGACCCCAAGTCGGCAGATAACTTGGTGGAACTCGTCGAAAGGTACTTTGCTGCAGAGAACCTGGTCACCACCCCAACAGCCGCACGGACTTTCCACCCAAAGCCACGGTCTCCCCAGGCAACCGGTAAGACTGTTCCAGGGGAAGTGGGTGGTAAGCATGGCAAGGAAATAGGGGGGAGGATCTTTGGTGCCAGGACTGAAGTTTGGCGTCCCAAGCAAGGGAAACCACTGCCTGTCAGCAAACCAACTTGGGGAAACATCAGGTGTTTTCGTTGCCAAGAGCTGGGACATGTTGCAGCAAATTGTCCTTTGACTGATGAACCAATGCAGTGTGATCTGTCTATTAGAAGGCAGTCTATGTTTGCTGCTGTTTCATGCGCTGCAGTGCCAAATGTGGGGAAACACATGTATCACATGACTGTTAATGATAAGCCTATTACGGCCTTACTGGACTCTGGAAGTCTGGTTACTTTGGTTACAGCTGATATAGTTAAAACTGTGAATTTTCATGAAAAAAAAGTTGCTGTGATCTGTGTACATGGGGATATCCGGGAGTATCCTATAGCCACAGTTCAGTTTAAAACTGGCTTAGGTACGGTGTCCCATGCGGTTGGACTTGTGCCCCACTTGGTGCATGAGGCCATCATTGGTAGGGACTTCCCTAAGTTTTGGGAGCTGTGGGATCGTCCCGACCCGGTCGCAGTACCTGACTCAGTCGCAGAGCCAGAGCTCCTGGCTACTTCCGATATTGTGGGTTCAGGGGACTCATCTCAGGGCTCTCCGAGTTTTCCTTTCTCGGTTATGGCAGGGGAGCTGGAGGAGCCTGAGGAAGTCCCCACAACCAGTAGGGCCGGACAGCTGTCTGCTGACTCGGAGCCTACGTTGGAGTTTACTGACCTCAATGTGCACAAGGAAAATTTTGGTACTGAGCAGAGAAAAGACCCTACCCTTGCCAGGGCCTGGGAAAATGTAATGGTGATTAATGATGTACCTGTTGAACCAGGGGATAGGCCCTGTTTTCCTTATTTCAGCAGCAATGATGATTTACTGTATCGTGTATGTAAAACGAATGATGAAGTTATTGAACAGTTGGTGGTCCCGAAGCCTTATAGAAGGGTGGTGTTGGAACTTGCCCATGGGCACTTGCTAGGAGGCCATTTAGGGGTTGAGAAAACCACTGAAAGAGTGTTGCGCAGGTTTTACTGGCCTGGGATACAGAAAAATATTGAAAATTATTGTCAATCCTGTCCGGTGTGTCAGATGTCAGCCCCCCAGCCCCACTTCCGAAGTCCTTTAGTGCCCTTGCCCATTATTGAGGTGCCCTTCGAGAGGATTGCCATGGACCTTGTGGGTCCGCTCCCCAAATCCGCCCGTAGTCATCAGCATATCCTCGTGATTATGGATTACGCTACCCGTTATCCTGAGGCCGTTCCCTTACGTGCCGCGTCTGCTAAAAATATTGCCAAAGAGCTGTTTATGGTGTTCAGTCGGGTTGGCATCCCTAAAGAAATCCTTACAGACCAGGGTACCCCATTTATGTCACGGATAACTAGGGAGCTGTGCAAGTTATTTAAGGTGACGCAGTTGCGAACCTCTGTGTATCATCCGCAAACAGATGGCTTGGTGGAACGTTTTAATAAGACGTTAAAGGGCATGTTAAAAAAGGTTGTTGACAAAGATGGGAAAGACTGGGACTTCCTGATACCGTACCTGATGTTTGCTATCAGGGAGGTTCCCCAGTCCTTTACAGGGTACTCTCCATTTGAGTTGCTTTACGGGAGACACCCTCGGGGACTCTTGGACATAGCCAAGGAAACTTGGGTGGGGGAACAGACACCTCACAAAAGCATAATTGAGCATATCGCTCAAATGCAGGACAGGATTGCAGCAGTAATACCAGTGGTGAAAGAACATTTACTACAGGCACAAGCAGCCCAACAGAGAATATACAACCGGGGGGCCCAACTCCGTGTTTTCTCACCGGGTGACAGGGTCCTCGTATTAGTTCCCACTGTTGAGAGCAAGTTCCTGGCTAAGTGGCAGGGCCCCTTTGAAGTTATTGAAAGAGTTGGGGAAGTCAATTACAAGGTGTATCAACCAGGTAAAAGGAAGCCGGAACAGATTTACCACGTAAACCTGTTAAAGCCCTGGAAGGATAGACTGGCGTTAACTGCAAGGTCCCTCCCGGTAACGCCTAAGGGTACTGAATCCCCTCTGATCCCTGAGGTCACGATTCCAGACACCCTGTCATTTTCCCAAAAACAGGAAGCTAGAGAGTTCCTGATAAGGAATAGAGAGAAATTTTCAGAGTTGCCTGGCACAAGTTCGGAGGTTCAGCATGATATTGTTACTGAACCTGGGGTCCGTGTCAAGCTCAAACCGTACCGAATTCCTGAAGCGAGGAGAAAGGACATCAGTGCTGAAGTTAAAAGAATGTTGAAGCTAGATGTCATTGAGGAATCCAATAGTGATTGGTCGAGCCTCATCGTGTTAGTCCCAAAACCGGATGGCACCTGGAGGTTCTGTAATGACTTCAGGAAGCTTAATGCAGTGACAAAGTTTGACACGTACCCAATGCCCAGAGTAGATGAACTTATAGACCGACTTGGCAAGGCTCGCTATCTGACTACTTTGGACTTGACAAAAGGTTATTGGCAGATACCCCTGACTGCTAGTGCCAAAGAGAAGACTGCATTTGTGACCCCGGAGGGTTCCTTTCAATATAAAAAGATGCCTTTTGGGTTGCAAAATGCCCCTGCGACATTTCAGAGGGCCATGGACAGGACCCTAAGACCTCACCGACAGTATGCTGCAGCCTATCTGGATGACATAGTGGTGCATAGCACTGACTGGGGCTCTCACTTGCCCCGTGTCCAAGCGGTCCTCGATTCCCTCTTCAAAGAAGGGTTTACGGCAAATCCCAAAAAATGTGCCATTGGTCTAGAGCAGGGGTGTCAAACTGGCGGCCCTCCAGCTGTTGCAAAACTACAAGTCCCATGAGGCATTGCAAGGCTAACAGTTACAAGCATGACTCCCACAGGCAGAGGCATGGCTTGTAGTTTCATGGAGGGCCGCCAGTGACACCCCTGGTCTAGAGGAAGCCAAGTATTTGGGCTACACTATTGGCCATGGTGTCATAAAGCCCCAGGTAAATAAAATAGAAGCCATCCAGGAGTGGCCACGTCCGGCAAACAAGAAGCAGGTCAGGGCCTTTCTTGGCATTGCGGGGTATTATAGAAGATTTATCCCAAATTTTGCCACTATAGCTGCCCCACTGACAGACCTTACGAAAGGGAAAGACTCTGTAATGGTGAAATGGTCCCCAGTAGCGGAAGAATCTTTCCAAGCCCTGAAAAAAGCTCTTTGTGCACAGCCAGTGCTATACTCCCCCGATTTCGCCAAAGACTTTTTGGTACAGACAGGTACGTAGGTATCGGGGCAGTATTGTCACAGGTACACAACGGGGAAGAACACCCTGTGGTCTACCTAAGCAGAAAGCTCAATGATCATGAGAAAAAGTATGCAGTCATTGAAAAGGAATGCTTAGCCATAAAGTGGGCCGTGGACGCGCTCAGGTACTACCTGTTAGGGCGCCAGTTTGAGCTAATAACTGACCATGCTCCCTTGAAATGGATGGCCCAAAAGAAGGAGACTAATAGGCGGGTGAACCGGTGGTTTTTGGCTCTACAGGATTATTCCTTTACAGTAAAACACAGGCCAGGTGTTGAGATGGGAAATGTAGATGCCCTGTCCCGTGTTCACTCCTGTTGGGCTACAGGTGTTCCAACCCTGGGGTTGAAACAAGGGGGGAGGGTGTGTAGCAGAGCGTCCCAGAGAGAGCCTGGGAAAGTCCAGTTCAGGGTTTATACCTCTCCCAGGCTCCTCTCTTACACGTTCAGGGATCTCTGATCCCTGATCCAGGTCAGGTGTTGGCCCTCTCCCCCAGGCCAATTTAAGCTCACCTGAGCTAACAGCCATTGCTCTGTCCTGGGAAACAGTGTGAATCTGTGAGAGCAAGGAGGATGCTGAAAAAACTGGTGAGATGTGTGTGTTTGAGCTAACAAGCGGTAGGCTTGTTTAGCTTAGTAGTTAGGACCTGCATAACGTGTAGTTAGAGCCGAGACACGGCTAGGTGTTTGTTTGACTATTTTTGTTTTGTTTTCTGCACACTGTACAGCACCTGTAAATAGACTTTATATAGCGCCAATAAACATCCCACTGTTGTTCACTGATCCTATGGACTTTGGTATCTGTGCTGGCTCATCCCAGGGAGCTTTTGTACCCGCTACCTATCCCCAGCTTACAGCAGGCAGAAGTCCAAAGGAAGGTTCAGATGAAGCCGGGTCATAAACAGGTAGACAGGAAACATATCAGAGCACAGATTATCAGAAACCAGCTGGAAGACCAGTTAGCAATGTGTTCATGTCATTGCTAGTGTTGAGCAGAATATGCCATATTCAAATTCGCGATATATCTCGAATATATAGTCGAATATTCGACATATATTCGCTAAATACGAATATTCGTGATATTTTTTGGAAATGAAATGATTGCGAATTTTCGCTATCGCGAATGCGAATTGCGAATTGCGAATGCGAATATTCGAGAAATGCGGAATGGAGCACTCTGATTGGCTCAGAATATTCGTGATATATTACAATATAAAATAATTGCGAATATTCGAGAAATGCGGAATGGAGCACTCTGATTGGCTCAGAATATTCGTGATATATTACAATGCAAAATAATTGCGAATATTCGAGAAATGCGGAAGGAGCACTCTGATTGGCTCAGAATATTCGTGATATATTACAATACACAATAATTGCGAATATTCGAGAAATGCGGAAGGAGCACTCTGATTGGCTCAGAATATTCGTGATATATTACAATATAAAATAATTGCGAAATTTCGAGAAATGCGGAATGGAGCACTCTGATTGGCTCAGAATATTCGTGATTTATTACAATATAAAATAATCGCGCGATATCGCTATTGCCGAATAATCGCATTGCGATTTTTCGGCAATATAAAATGAGCGCTGCAGCTACTCGGCCCAAGGTCTCTAATCATACCAGCAATGCTTTTAGACGTCGATGGGGATCTCTAGGATGTGATCTGTTCTAAAAAAAAATTGAAAACATTCGAATATTCGAAATAGCGAATATTCGCCGCGATATTCGCGTTATTCGTGAATACTCGAATATGCAATATTCGTAGCGAATATTCGCAATGCGAATATTCGTGAGCAACACTAGTCATTGCTGGGTTTAAATAGGCCATCTGGCACCAGTATGTGCATGTGTGTTCGTGCATGCAATCACACATGCACCAATACAAGTTTCTTATTGTGCACACACTAGTGTGCCCGCGCCTGTGTGCCAATGTGCATTTGTTTACTGGACTTCTCTTACATTGCCCTCCCAATGGGCAACCTCTGGATGCCCATTTGCAACATATTTTTGGGGTGAGCCTGGAAGAATGTCTGTATCAGTTTCTTGGCATGAAGATTGGTTTACAGGTTCCATGAATTCTCTTCTGGTCCGTAGCCTTTCCATTTAATTAGATACTGGATAGTGTTCCTTCTTTTCCTACAATCCACAATTGTCTCGACCTCATATTGTTCGGTGCCATCAACTATCGCAGGTGTGGGTAGAATGGCTCTATAGCCTTGCAGCTTTTAGTATGGACACATAAAAGACAGGGCTGACCTTGTATGTCTCTGGGAGTGAAAGTTTGTAAGCTGCTGGGTTGATTTGTCTTCTGACAGTAAATGGACTAATATACTGTATCTAGGCCCCAGTTTTTTTGTATGGCATGACAATTTTAGATTGGCAGTAGATAACCAAACTTTGTTTCCTATTTCAAGTTTTAGATCACTCTCCTTTTTCTGTCAAAAATTATTTTATTGTCCTGTTGTGTTTTGGAGATGGTATCTTGCAACGCCTTGTTGTTTGACTGCAGAAATGTTATGCTTTCCTGGACTGTAGGAACCGAGGAATCTGGCAAGATGTTAGGTAAAAAGATTGGGAAGTACCCATAATTTGCAAAAAACAGGGCTTGTCCTATAGCCAAATGAATTGCATCATGGTATGCAAATTCTGCCAGTGCTAGAAGTGATGCCCAGTCATCTTGAACAAAAGACAAAAAGCATCGAAGGTATTGCTCCAGGGTCTGTTTCGTTCTTTTAGTTTGGCCATTCGTCTGAGAATGATAGGCTGAAAAAAAAAACAAGTTTGAATCTTTAGGGTCCTGCAACGATCTTTCCAGAACCTCAACGTGAATTGTACTCTTCGATCTGAAGTGATGCTGTCGGGTACCCCATGGAGCCTGACCACTTCTTTAATGAATGTACGAGCCGTTTCCTTTGCTGGGAGAGTCCCCAACATAGGGATAAAATTTGCCATCTTAGTCAACCTGTCAACAATCACAAAGATGGTAGTGAATCTTTCAGATGGCGGGAGCTTAACAATGAAGTCCATATTGGTCATCTCCCAGGGTCTCTTAGGGATGGGTAAAGGCCTTAGCAAACCCCAAGATTTGGTTTTGTCATCCTTATTTCGGGTACAAACTCCACAGGTACCAACATAGGGCCAGATTCATGAAGAGTTAGGCTGGCGTATCCAGGGACCTGCCAGCCTAACTGTCACTTTAAGCCAGCGTTTTTGTTTTCTGTAACCAGAAAACAAGAAACGCCGCGTTGGAGTTCCGATGCGATCGGCGCAATTGAATTTCGCCATCGCATCGTTACTTCAACTTAAAAATGGCGCCGGTTCATGAATGGGGATGTGACGTCATTGGCGTTCACTGACAGAATTTGGAGCATGCGCACTGGGATGCATTGACACTCGACGCATGCGCAGTACAATCGCCGCGGGATCGCGCTTAGTTTAAATAATACACGCCCCGTACCCGCCCAATTTGAATTCCGCCGGCTCATTTTCGATACGCTGCCGCAACTTTAGGAGCAAGTGCTTCTTGAATAACAGCACTTGCTCCTAAAATTTCGGCAGAGTAACGTAAATGAGATGCGTTACTCTGGAGTAAAGAAACTCCCATCTACCTGAATCTGGCCCATAATGGCCTGCGAAGGGATGATCATGACACAGACTGAGGATCTTGGGACTCAGACTTGGAGGTACAAACACTCTTTGATTGTGCAGGAATAGCCCTTTTTATTCCTTTAAACAAACACCTGGTGGTAAAACAACCTTTTAGGATGCCTGTTTGAGCTGGGAAATCAGATCTACTTGTAGTAGCAAAAAACTTTGAGTCGGCAGGAATGTGTCTGCTTGGTGATGTCCCTCCTCCTCTGGGTATGTGCGAAGCGCATCAGGCTTGCCGTTCTTGGAACCCGGTCTGTAAGGGATATGAAAGGATGAATGAGAGAAAAATAGTGCCCATCTGGCTTGACGGGTCTCAATTGCTTGGCAGTCCTGATATACTTGAGGTTCTTATGATCAGTGAAGAACACAGTTGGATGAGCTGCCCCTTCTAGTAAATAACGCCACTTTTCTAGGGCTGTCTTTATGGCCAGTAGTTCTTGATCTTCCATGTCGTAATTCCTTTCTGCAGGGCTGAGTTTCCAAGAAAAGAAGGCAATAGGATGTAATAAAGACTTCATTCACTGATGTTGTGACAGGATGGCACCCACGACAATCTCTGAAGCATCCACCTCAAGGACATATGGCGATGCTGGATTTGGATGTTGCAAGATAGGTGCTGTGGTAAACAGGGTCTTTAACTGGTTGAATGCTGCTTGTGCTGCGGGTGTCCACTAAAAACGCGTATTTTTCTTTGTCAGCTGGGTAATAGGAGAGATGATAGCAGAAAAGCTTTTAATGAATTTGCGGTAAAAGTTGGAAAATCCTATGAACCTTTGCATTCTCTTTCTGTCTGTTGGAGTGGGCCATTCAAGGATGGATTCGATCAACCTTCTGATAATGCATGGAGATATCTGAAATGGAAATGATAAATTCCAAGAACTGGATCGTCTCTTTTTCAAATTCAAAATTCTCGGCCTTTGCATATAGTCCATGGTCTCCTAGTCGGCTGAGAACCTTTTTAACATGTTCACAGTGTACCTGGATGGAAGCTGAAAAAATAAAAATGTCATCAAGATATACAATAATAAAAAGGTCAAGAAAGTATCTGAAGATGTTATTGACAAAATGCAGGAAAGTCGCTGGAGCATTGAACACCCCAAAAGGCATGACAAGTAAAATGTCCGAATCTAGTGCGGAAGGCAGTCTTCCATTTGCCCCTTTGCAGATCCGCAATAAATTATGTGCTCCCCGTAAATCAAGGTTTGTGAATACAGTGGCTGCCCTAAAGGTATCAGAGGTAAAGGATATCTGTTTTTGACTGTGATTTTGTTTAATTCCCAGTAATCAACACATGGATGCAGGAGTGATCTTTTTCTCTACAAAGAATATTCCAGCACCTGCAGGGGACGTTGAAAACCAGGTGAAGCCCTTCTCCAGATTTTCATTGATGTAATAGCGCAATGCTTCGAGTTCCAGTTCAGAAAGGGGAACGATGTGCCCAAAAGGTATTTCAGCACCTGGCAAAAGTTAAATTGAACAGTCATATAAGTGATGTGGCAAGATGTCTGCTTTCTGTTTATCGAAAACCTCCAGGAATTCATGGTGAACCTAAGGTACGAGCTGTGATACAGAAGAATCAGGATGTACGTCTAGAAGGGGTGCAGGTTCTATTGGAACGGACTGGAGACAGGACTGTAGGCAATAGGTGGATGGAAATTTAATTTCCTCTGATCCCCAGTTTATCTGAGGATTATGTGGTTGTAATCAGGGGATGCTCAGAATAATGGGAAACAGAAGAGATGCAATAATGTCCAAAACGTAGGTATACCTGATGGCCAGTATCAGATATAGCCAGCAGTGGGTAAGTCTCTTGTGTTATGGACCCAGATTTGAGACAGGATCCATCGGCCAGATGAATGGCTAACTGGTGCGCCTTGGCTTGTAAGGAAATCTGATTGGTACTGAGCAAAGTCTTTATCCGTAAAGCAGCTGCAAGCTCCGGAATTGATAATAGCTGGCACTAGGAGGTTCTTTCCAGGGGTCTGAAGTGAAAGTGACAAGGTGATATGTGCAGATCTCCTTCTCACAGAACAGTTGGCAAGGTAAGTAGAGGGAGTAGACTTGGATTTTGTAGGGCAGTTATGAAGGTAATGCCCTGCTACTCCACAATACAAACACAAGTTATACAGTTGTCTCCGCAGCCTTTCTTTACTAGTGAGTGGAGAGCCCAAGAGCCCCAGTTGCATGGGCTCTCCCCTGGAATTCATGGACATGGTGGAAGATGGATGAGGTGCAGAAGCTAAGGGTACTTGTGGTAATGTCCAAGTGGGTCTGGTGCTGCCAGCTCTTTCTGTTCTTCTCTCTCTGAATCTGCGATAAAGCTGAATAACAAGACAAATACGGTTTTCAAGGGCACTGGGCATACCCACAAGTTCATCTTTGAGGTCTTCAGACAGGCCAAGGCGCAAATAATGCCATAGGGCTGCATCATTGCAGGTTGTATCAGAGGCCCACTGGTGGAACTCTGCAACTTAGTCCTCTACGGGTCGGTGACCTTGTTGTAAGATGTACGGAAGATGTACTCAGCAGTAGTAGATTGCTGGGGGGGTCATCGTAGAGCTGAGCTATTGCTTAAAAAAATTATGAGATTCCAGGATTGGACTGTTCTGTTCAAGAAGATGATGAGCCCATGACTATGGTTCTCCAAGAAGCAGATATATGGCACAACCCATCTTGGTGGTCTCAAGTGAAAAAAGTCCTTTGTTGCAAGGCCAAATAGAGTTCACAAGAGTTCTTAAATGCCCGGAACTTGTGCCGATCACCGGAGAATTGTTCAGGGGCAGGTACCCAGAGCTCTGGTGATGGCATAACCACTGTAGGTGTGGATAAAGTCTGTTCAGACATGGAGGGGCCAGGAGCTGGAGCAGGTGTGGAGATGGAGGTCATGGATTGGATGTGACTCTCTAGCTGGAAGTAGCTCTCTTGCAGGGTGTGGCCTGCCTGGCCAAGAGGTAATTTGCTGGCACAGCATCTACAGAGGCAAAGCCCCTCTCTCGATCTTTGACATCTGGCTGAGTAGTACTGTTACATACCTGGTAGAGATTGAGCTGTAGAGAGGGCTTCTCTTGCACCTCCTGTTCAACCCCCCTGATAGAGATGAGGTACTGATTCCTCTCCAAGCATGTTGGTGTCTCTAATAGCCGCCCTCCCCACTTACAACTTCAGGTGCAGGCTCTGTATCTATGTAGGAAATTGAATAAAACAGCTTAACGCCCGTACTCCGAATAACACCTTTTATTCATGGCAAAACACGTTTCACATCAATATAGATTCTTAATCATAGCTGGTGACCATAATCAGACTGAAAATATTTATAGTGAGATAAAACCAATTAGGGGATAGACTCCCAGAAACTCCTCCCATATCTAATCAGGCTAAAGTGGAAACCAAATGTGCAAAGCGAAATGGGCAGCACATTAATGTTTACGTAGTAAAGTCAGAATAGATCTGGTTCACTGTATTGATGTGCTGTCCTTTAGCAGATAATATTGCTAATATTATTCTAATATAGATTAGACATGTGCAGACTGGAATATTTTGTTTTGTTTTCGTTTGGAAAATACATTTATTTAGTTACTTCCGAAAATCGTTTTGATTCATCTCGTTTTTCGTTGGGGAATAGCTTTCGTCCGAAAATCCAATAATACTTGGTTTGTGTCGAATGGTCAAAAGAATATTCAACGGAACGTCGAATCTTTACGTCGAATCTTACATTTCCGTTCTAATATTCCGCCTACAAGAATTCTAATGTTGTATGACTAGTAATAATGTTGAATCTATTTTTTCATAAATCGAAATCCAATCTCTGTAATGTCGAATCTATTATTTCTATAGTGTCGAATCTTTTCTCTATAATGTTGAATCTTTTCCCTATAATGTCGAGTCTTTTCCCTATAATGTCGAGTCTTTTCCCTATAATGTCGAATCTTTTCCCTATAATGTCGAATCTCTCTATATCGAATTTTTACCGCAACGGTTTTCGTTTCTTGCACTTTCGTTATCGTTCGTTAAAACGATAATGAAAAAACTTGATTTTCGGACAAAAATGCATTCTAACGAAAACGAATGCACATGTCTAATATAGATACAATATACAGTATAACAACATGACAAGGCACTGAACAATGCATTAAATGTATCTGCACGACTGAGCTCAATCAAACATATCACAGACAATAATTGTAAGAGATGATCACGATAAAGATGACAGGGAGTTGGGGCTTGACAGGAACCCGATGACCGTAGATCACCCCACAGGCACTGGAAACTCGAACTCTGTGTTGCTGGATCAGTAGGCAGAAGTGTAGCCAGAACATAAGCCAGGGGGTCGTCAGCAGCCAGGCAGTGCAGGAACGTGAGGACTGAAGCAAGGATACAACAGGATACAAGCTGGGTTCGGTACACAATCGGGCAGCAAGCTACAGGAGCATGAGACAAGAGCAGAGTCAAACACAGGCCAAGGTCACTGGTAGGCAGGCAGAAGTCCAAAGGAAGGTTCAAGTGAAGCCGGGTCAAACACAGGTAGGCAGGAAAAGTATCAGAGCACAGGTTAACAGGAACAAGCTAAAAAAAACGATCAGCAATGTGTTCATGTCATTGCTGGGTTTAAATAGGCCGCCTGGCGCCAGTATGTACTCGTGTGTGCGCACGTCCCCCAGGCTTGCTCCTGTGCACCTGTGCACCATGCGCATACGCCAATGCAAGTTTCTTATTGTGCACACACTAGTGTGCCTGCGCCTGTGCCCAATTCGCTTTTGTTTACTGGACTTCTCTTACACTGTCATTCGTTTAGAATTTTTGCTTTCTTGATTTCCTTTTTACATATTCTGTTATATTCTTTGTAACATTTAAATGATGATAGCGTTTCTTCATTTTTTTTTTTTTTTTAGAAGCTTTTAGGTGCTAGTCTTTCTATCAGTCTGTGCTATCATTGCCTTCCCTGTAGTCAGTCCAATTTATGTAATCAATCCTGCAGAAAAAAGAACTAAAGTGCTATCAGCTAGTGGTTTATATCATATACCAATAAAAGCAGTACAATTTAAAAAAAAATATCAGTGGATCAAAGCACAGAACAATGACATGATACATAATAAACAAAGTGCAGTAATCTATATTGACCAATTGAGTTTCTTTTTACTGTGTTTGTTTGGTTGTTATAAGTTACTGTATGTTACATGGTTGCATAAGTTACCTAAATGGAGTTCACTTAACCCTGCAGTATTTGAGTGTGCAACATCATGGTAACAGGTCTTGTCATAAGTGACCACGTTATAATTCATACTTTATCTGTAGTCTGCAGCCCAGCAGAATTTCCAGCTCTTCATATATTTTAATTCAGCATTAATGTGCATTATCAACACTTTGTAAACCCACAAGTCTATTAATGTTTAATGGGAGGAACGTAGATTAATGAAAAAGAGAACATCTCAGAGGAGCCATAAATATCTGCCTAGTGTCTGAGATACAGGAAAACATTTCCCCAGCAATCTTTCAGTAGGAATGCTTTGGCTTTGAATCATTAAACATTTTTCATTTCTTGGCTTATATTTTCATTTTGATGTAGAAATTGGTATAATTGCTATATATGTGATTTACTTCTTTATGGTTATTAGCACTGTGTGAATATTTTGTATTTACCTTAAATAAAATTGTGTAATAATATTCATACAAAGGCAGTGTGCGATATACACATATAGAATAAACATTTATTAGATTCAGCTTTAAAAAAATATCACACCTAAACCGAACAAGGGTATACAATCTATATCCCTAAAGATTAAAAAAGCTGAAAACTTTAAAGGGTGCCTTCAGCTCTGCATGACATTATAAGCTGCAAAGTGAATAGTGGAAGCCTTAAAATTGCTTCCAAACAGAAATATATTAACATGTATATTGTAGGTGCTCTTGTAAAAAGTATGCAAGGCACTAAGAGCCTGGTGTGATTGATATTGTATGTGGAAAGAGGAATATCAAGCAATACCATCAGAAACTATGATGTCATGTGATTTACATGTGTTATACTAACCTGCCACCAAACCCAAGAACACTCTAGGTCTATGTACTTGGTTGAGTTACTGTTTGCGCTTGTTAGCTGTTGGTCCTCCATCATGTGTCTGTTTGTATACAGTTTAATCTCTGTTCTGCTCTAGTCCTTAGTAAAAGAGTTATCTTCATACTTAAAGTGGAAGTAAACCTTTCTATTGTTTTCAGCCAAGGAAGCTGCCATCTTGGCCTCTGTTTTTAAATGTCATGATGCTGCACATGTGATCATGTATGACACCAGCCATTGGATGGTTTAACAGTTTGGTTGAAAGCACAACTAATATGACAGTTAACATTCCCGGCATGCCGGGAATGTAAGGCCTCTTTCACACGGGCGGATAGAATGGTGCTTTTAGCTGCGGATTTTCTAGTTTTCTACTGCAGCTGAAAGCACACAATGCTTTCCTATGGCCCCATTCACACACTGCGTTTAGCTGCAGTTTCATTACGTGCGGTTTGGTGCAGATAGAAAAAATAGGTTTGACTGCGTCCAGGAACGATTTTGCACAGCTATCTGCACATAACTGCAGGTAAACGCAGTGCACTGTGTCAGCTGCAGATAGCAGCGTGAACAAAAGAAAAAACGTCAGGAAGCACATCAAAATAAAAACGGTTGCTATGGGGATGACAATAATGGCCAACCGCAGCTAAACGTAGCTGCATGTAAACGCAGCTAATCGCAGTGTACAAATGCAGCTGATCGCTGTGCCTGGAGTCTTGAATTTCAAAAGAAAAAAACATGCTTTTAACTGCGGCAGGACAGCCGCCCGTGTGAAAGGCGCCTAAATGTTTTTTGAAACTGTTAAATCATTGGGTTTACTTCAGATTTAAAGTGTTACTAGAATCTATCTGTATATGCAAAATAGCATGCTTGTTATACTAACTAAGGAACTTAGGGGGTTAATCCTCTGCATTGTGTAAAAAGGCTCGTGGACACTATATGGACAGATTCTTCCCTCCTGCAGTGTCTATCTTGCAAGGCCATATAATACAGTGAGGGTAGTTATCCTGTACATGCTCAGTTTAATCTCTATTGCTGGAGAGAACATTTCATGTTTCAGTTGAACTGTTCAGGTCACATGATTTTGACATCACACATGTGGGCGTGTATACAGGCAGTAGTGGAAATCTCCTTCTTGAACTCTCAGCACTGGACAAACTGTGCAGTTTATCATGTGGCCATGGTATACAGATCAGCAAAAAATGTATATAGTGGCAGTATTTAAATGTAAAAAGAAGATTTATAAACTGTGTGCACTGTGGGGGGCAGAGGAACTATTTTCATACTACTGGGTTTAGTAACACTTTAAGTTCCAGAGTGTCAATCCCTAGCTAGAATCAATGGGTCAGATTCAGGTACAATTGCCCTGGCGCAGAGTATCAGAGATACACTACGCCGCCGTATTTTACCTGGCTCTAAGACGAATTCAGGTAGATTTCGGCCCGTAAGGTACGGCGGCGTAGTGTATTTCTCGCGGCGGAATCGAAATACGCAATTAGGGGGCGTGAAGCATTTAAATTTGGCGCATCCCCGCGGCGATTGAACTGCGCATGCTCCGTTCTGAAATTTCCCGCCGTGTACTGCGCGAAATAACGTTGTTACGTCATTTTTTTTTTAGTAGTGTCGTTTACGTACATTCCTATTCTCAGACGACTTACGAAAAAAAAAAATTGAAATTGGACGCGGGAACGACTGCCATACTTAACATGGGCCGTCTAACTATAGACCAGCTAATAGCTGGTATAACTTTACGCAGCAAAAAGATGACTACAGATGCCGTAAGAGATTGAGAAGGACGAGCGTAACTTTGTGGATCGCCGGAAAAAGCTCATTTGCATACCCCGACGCGGAAAACGACCCGAACTCCACCCAGCGGCCGCAAAAAGATTGCAGCTTAGATCCGAAAGCGTACGAAGACGTAAGCCTGTCGGATCGAAGCCCAAAGCCGCCGTATCATGGTTTGAGGATTCAAACTAATGATACGACGCGGGTAATTTGAAAGTACTCCGGTCTAACAGGAGATAGACCGGAGTAAGGGCTCTGTGAATCTGGCCCAATCTCTCTGGATGTTTAGACATACAATACCTAATGGGTCGTCCATAGATGGTGTGAGTACATTGTATACTGATCTGCAACGCACTACGATGCGATTTCACTGCAAAATTGTGTTTAAAAATAGTTTTGTCCCTTTTGTAATACTAGGTAGGATACGCTGCGAGTTAATATGCAGTGCACAACTACTTTGATTCCTGAAAAGAAGGTCATTTTATCTCTTGATCAGCTCATTCATAAACCCAATTAAGCAGCCTGCTGCTTGTAATGAATTCTCCACTGGATATTCAAAGGTTGTGAAGTTCTCTGTAGGGCTCTAGAGTGTAAGTTATTTGGAGGCAGAAACCATTTATCTTGGCTATTAGTGGTTAAGTGAGCTCTTAGTGTAAGTGCACAGTTGCGCACTGCACAGGCAGCGGGCCAAAATATGGAGGAGGATTCCTGAAAATAAAGGTCAGTGTGCAATATGTACGCAGTCACAAGGCTCTGATAAATAGCAATACGTCTGTCTGTCCCGGGCTGATGAAACAAGTCAGGCAGCTGCATTTGCTAAAACCATTTCCTCTCCTGTGTCAAAGCATTTATTATATAAACAGAACTAAAAAACAACATCTGTGGAAAAACAGGAAGGGAAACACTGAGAATAATAAGACACGCATTTGATGTAACAGCATGGGAAAAGGTACAAATATTTCCACTGTGTATGAGCAGAATGCGTAATGAAAGTGGATACGATAAGGCAGAACTCAACACAATAATAAAAATCCATGGCTGTTTTATATAAAGTATTACATTGATAGTGATCATGCTCTTTTTCTGTTAAAGTGGTTGTAAACCCCCCCCAAAAAAAAAAAATTTAATGTCACAATGTAGAGTATAAGATTTCCTATCATCTGTGCCCAGTCTTGCTTGCCACACAGAGTTAATCCAGCGCTGAGTAATCCTCTTTTAAAGTTCAGTGCAAATTAACAGAATTCCAGATAAAAACCTGCCAAATTAGGTTAAGTCCGTTTCTCTGTTTTTGCTTTCAGTAACAGGTTATTTACAAATCTAGGTTGGACATGTTTATCATAACAAGAGGTGATCCAAAGTTCATTGTATATTACTAGGATGTGTTATGATGTTATATCACCTCATGTTATGATAAACAAAACATAAGATATGATAAACATGTCCTAGCTATATTTGTAAATAACCTCTCACTCAAAGTAAGAAGAGAGAAAACAGACTTTTGATTTAGACAGGCTTTTATCTGGAAGGCTGTTCATTTTCATTAAACATTAAAAGAGGATTACTCAGCGCTGGATTAACTCTGTGTGGCAAGACTGGGCACAGATGATAGGAAATCTTATACTCTACATTGTGATTGGGTTTACAACCACTTTAAGCACACGTGAAAACGATTTCATACATCCAACAAGGTGTCCTAGCATAAAGGCATAAATGGTGTGGTCCTTCCTTAATCTCCAAAGGACCCCCAGGGAACACTTTCACTCAAAAGGTAAGCCTGGAGGGCAATAATGTGAAATGAAAAGTATTAGTCATTGAAGTGCACCAAAACTCAGTATATATTTTGGCACACATGAGGTTCCTCCTACTGCCTTCTTGGTAGCCACCCTGTCACGTTGGGTGATTGCCTATCCTCCATTCTCTGTGCATTACTCAATGCATCCTTTTGTGCAGCATACATTCTTTTATAGTGCAGCTGGATACAAGGAGCACATCCGTGCTTTTACTTTGACCACTTTATCCATTTTTTGCAATACAAATTTAGCTTTTTTTGGTGGTATTTGATTACCACTGCGGTTTTAAATTTTTGTGCTACAAACCAAAAAAAGCCACCAATTAAAAAAAAAAAAAAAAATGTTTCACTAATAAAACATATCCAATAAAAAAAGAAAAATCCAATGTCTTCAAATATTTATGCAAATATGTATTCTGCTACATGTTTTTGTTAAAAAATATCACAATAAACATATATTAATTAGTTTACATGAACATTATAGCATCTGCCAACTACAAATACATACTGGAATTTTTATTTATTTTTTTACTTGTAATGGCGGTGATCAGCAACTTATAGCAGGACTGCGATATTGTGGCGGACAGTCGGACACTAAGTAACACTTTTGATATTTTGCAGGAACCAGTGACACTAATACAGTGATCAGTGCTAAAAATATGCACTGTCACTCTACTAATGGTACTGTCTGGGAAGGGGTTAGACATCTAGGGCGATTAAAGGGTTAACTGTGTGCCTAGCCAGTGTTTTACTGTACTATGTGTGATGCTTTTACTAGTAGAAGAGATGGATTTATGTCCCTGCTTACACAGGCAGAGCTCCGTTCGGCCAGTGCCAGCTGACAGCGAGTTAACTTACAGGTTTAATGCAATTATTTGTTTGGGCAGAGCCATTTTTCATAACCTTGCAAAAGAGGGCTACATATGTTTTGCCAGATCATTTGGCTTCATGGCACCCACAAATCAGCTTTTGCTGTGAATATTTACAGCAGAAGCGGTGCACCGGCGGCACACGTGTGCTCCCTGCAGGTGGAAGTTCGGAATCACATATATACAGTATACGTGATTCAGCGCACAGCTGCCACCCTATAGCTGTAAAACTGCTATAAAGCAGTCAGCAAGTGTTTTCTCCTCTAAGTGCTTCCCCCTGCAGTGTTGCCTGTGTCACTCCTCCTGCCCCTTAAATAAACACAACCCCTCCTCTCACAAACTTTTCCTCCAATCCCTACATACCTCACTTTCTGAACTAACTTTTGTTACCCCTGCTGTCCCTTATCCAGTGCCAGTACCAAAAATGAAATGCTGCCCCCCCCAAAAAAAATCACGCCCACCAAAATGCCCCGACATTCATTATTTTATATCATGATAATTAAAATGGACCTGTCATGGCACTATACATGTATAGGAGTGTAAAGAGGACCTGTCATGGCTCTATACATGTATATAGGAGTATATAGAGGACCTGTCATGGATCTATACATGTATTTAGGAGTATACATAGGGCTTGTCATGGCTCTATACATGTTCTGTATATAGGAGTATAAAGAGGACCTGTCATGGCACTATACATGTATGTAGGAGTATATAGACTGATGAAGAAATGTTTATTTTATTATTTTTTTAATTTTTATTCTAGCAAAAAGTAAAAAAATATATATATATATATATATATTTTTTTTAAGTGTTGCTATTTTTGTTTATAGCACAACAAATAAAAACCACAGGAGTGATCAAATACCACCAAAAGAAAGCTCTATTTGTTTAGGTACACACGACCGCGCAATTGTCAGCTAAATCAATGCAGTGCCGAATCACAAAAACAAGATTGAAGTGCATTATTTCTATTATTACATTGTTATATAAAATAAAATAGTTCAACTCACCATAATGCAGAATCAGTAGGAGCCCCGAGTGTGTCACTTGCCATGTCACCTGCCACCAAATGCAGATGGTCACTTGTTGCGGATTATCACTTGCCACGACGCCACCTGCCACACATTGCAAATTGTCCCTTGCCACCTGCCACACATTGTGGATTGTCACTTGCCACAATGCCACACATCGTAGATTGTCACTTGCCACGATGCCACACATTGCGGATTGTCACTTGCCACGACGTCACCTGCCACACATTGCAGCTATTCACTTGCCACCTGCCACACATTGTGGATTGTCACTTGCCACAACGTCACCTGCCACACATTGTGGATTGTCACTTGCCACGATGCCACACATTGCGGATTGTCACTTGCCACGACGTCACCTGCCACACGTTGTGGATTGTCACTTGCCACGATGCCACCTGCCACACATTGTGGATTGTCACTTGCCACGATGCCACACATTGCGAATTGTCACTTGCCATGACATCACCTGCCACACATTGCAGATTGTCACCTGCCACAAGTAGCGGATTGTCACTTGCCATGACGTCACCTGCCACACGTTGCAGATTGTCACTTGCTGTGTCCCAGAGTCAAGGCAGGCAGCAGAGAGATGATGTAATCTCTCTGCTGCCAGTGGCTGTACAGTGAGGGCGGAACTGCAGTGATGCAGGGCGGATGGAGAGAGATGATGTCATCTCTCTGCTCCCCCACCCTCCGGACCACTAATTCGCCAGCAAGCCCGCTCATGCTGACTGTCTTGCCCATTCATTCTGCCGCCGACCCGCCCCCTGACTAATCCCCTGTTCTGCCTGATAGGGAGGAGGGGGGGCAGCTGATAGAGAGGGAGAGGTGGCTGATAGAGAGGAGGGGGCGGCTGATAGAGAGGAGGGGGCGGCTGATAGAGAGGAGGGGGCGGCTGATATAGAGGAGAGGGGGGTGGCTGATAGAGAGGAGAGTGGGGGCAGCTGATAAAGAGGAGAGGGGGGCGGCTGATAGAGGAGGGGGGCAGCTGATAGAGGAGGGGGGATCTGCTGATAGAGAGGAGGAGGGAGCGGCTAATAGAGAGGAGAGGGGGGCGGCTGATAGAGAGAAGAGGGGGGTGGCTGATAGAGGAGGGGGGATCTGCTGATGGAGAGGAGGAGGGAGCGGCTAATAGAGAGGAGAGGGGGGTGGCTGATAGAGAGGAGAGGGGGGCGGCTGATAGAGAGGAGAGGGGGCGGCTGATAGAGAGGAGGGGGGCATGGGCGGCTGATAGAGAGGGGGGGGCAGCTTATAGAGAGGAAAGGGGCAGCTGATAGAGAGGAGGGGGGGGCGGCTGATAGAGAGGAGGGGGCGGCTGATAGAGAGGAGGGGGGGTGTGGGTGGATGAAAGAGAGGAGGGGGGGCAGCCGATAGAGAGCAGAGGGGGCATCTGATAGAGAGGAGGGGCTGGACCTCTACTGCAGCTCTAGGAGAGGTGCGAGGGCCACATGAAATGCTACCGTAGATTTCAGTATAAAGACACTTTACAGTCATATATGTTTACAAATATTTACATCTCAAACATCTGTTTTAAAGCTAATATTAGAAACAGTTTGTAGTTTGGTTTGCTCAGTTGGTTGGGTGGGCTATATGCAGGGGCAGACTCACCATTGGGACTCTCGGATTTTAGCTGCCCTGCCTCTGCACTGCCTCCTGGCATGGTGGCCATCTGTAAGCCCAAGGGCCCCATAATCTTCTATTGCCCAGGGGCCCCATGAGTTGTCAGTCCACCCCTGGCTATATGGTAGAGGGTTTTGGTGTTGTACAATGTCATACCTATGTTTGGGAAACAGTGACTTCTTGGGGTGACTGAAGGGATGAAATTAACTACTCCTACTCCTTATCCTACTCAACCCTGCCCTAGACCAGGTGATCTATTGCTTCTGTTTCCTGCCCATGCTAAAAGCAGGTGCATATTAGAAAATTCTCAACAAATTCTCACCCACAGTGCATGCTAGAACCGGTTTATTTGGAGTAAGACACATTGATCCAGGTCATCCCTGCTTAATTAGTGGAGCTGAAAGTGAATGAGCTGATTACTTTGCAAGAACCAGAGGAAGGCTTAAAACAGTTAAGGACGTGATTTACAAGAGGATTGAAATAGTAATAATAATAACTAGCTATAGTGAAACAAGAAATAGCATTTTCCAAATGAATTTTTTTTTTACAGCAAGCTAAAATAGAAAGCGGAGTTGGTCTGGATGAATCTAGACTAAATAATAACTGTAAATATGTCCTGCTGTCAGCTCGAAGGAAGGGGAACGGAATTACTCCAATAGCTGTCAATGCAATAGAAGGATGAGAGTCCACAAAGCATCATAGTGCATTGTGATTCATATTTGGATAAAAAGGTTTCAGTAACAAGAAACAGGGTGGGAATGCAGAGCACTGTACTCTAAAGGCAACACTGTATAGACACAAATTGGAACTAATGTAAATCGAAACAATCTGTACGGATACCTTACGCATGCACACAGGCACAATTAATGATTTGGTATATTATTTGTAACAGCAATATCTCCTAGGATTGTCAGCTTTATCCAGTGCCTATGATGCGGTATTTTTTTTAAATCCATCAATAAAAAATAAAAAAAGTATGTGGCCACTAGATGGAGCTGATGATCATATGAGAAAATCATATTACAAACACTAGACCTGTGCCTGTGCAAATGCATTAGTCATTTTATGCTGTACATTAAAATTAAAGATTAAGATGATGACGATGTTTGTTAGTATGCCATGCTGAAAAGTCAGCAGGATAAAAGAAAGAGCAATGCAAAGCATCATAATTTAGTTAAGTAAAGATTATTAAGAATAAAAAAACATGAAAAATACTCCCCTAAGATAGAGTGGGAATGCAGAGTATAAGGAGTGCATCCCTATCCAAAAGTTTTCTTCAATTGACCAGAGGCTGTGAAAAGCTGTTGATCCAATATATATAGAATTTAGTAGCCTGGGCACCCAGATATCCACAAACTTTATCTGATTTTACAGACATAAGTTATTAACACTTCTTTCAGTGTTATGGTAAAAGGGTCACCTGGACTCATTATCTGTGCCCTTGCATGCCTGACTCCCCTGACGATTTTAGTCACAGGCATAGAGTCAACTCATTGGATACATTTTATTGATCTGATTCCAATATGCATTGCCCATCAATTAAATAGATAATGCAATTCTACATAATTGAGTGTTAGGCTGGGGGACGACGCTTTGCCGTCGTTTTAGTGGCGGCGCTTTACCGACGTTAGCGGGCTGCTTTTAACCACCGCTAGCAGCCGAAGGAAGGGTTAATAGCGCCCAAAAAGCACTGTTGCCAGAACACTCTGCAAGCGATTCAGCAGCGCTGTTCATTCATTTCAATGGGCAGGGGTGGTAGTGGAGTGTTGTAAACACCTTCACCTATTTTTAGCCCAAACACGCCTGGAAAATGCCCCAGTGTGAAAGGGGTCTTTAAAGAAAGGTCTAACTAGTTGCTTATTAAAGTTGTTGTAAGCCCCCCCCCCAAAAAAAATAAACTGCAAAACAAAGGCATAATGAGCTAGTATGCAGAGCATACTAGCTCATTATGAAATACTTACCTTAGATCGAAGCCCCCGCAGGAACCAGCGACATGTGATTGCCCGGAGACACGATTACGTGACTCCCACACATGCGCGTGGGAGCCGCCGATAATTGCACAGCAACTGAAGAGATGCACAAGCCTTTTCCTCAGTGATCATATGCCGAAGATGTTGGCATATGTTGATACAGTGAATATCTCCTAAACGGTGCAAGTTTAGGAGATTATTATAGGTGTACCTGTAGGTAAAAGTGGTGTGTAGAGGTTAAAAAACAGATTAAGAAATTGAGAAAGATTATTTAAAGGTTAGAGCAGGCCTGCCATCAAAAAATATACAGTTTTGCTCAAAAGTTTGCATACCCTGGCAGAAATCGTGACATTTTGTCATTGATATTGATAATATGACTGATCATGCCAAAAAAACGTTTTTATTTAAAGGACAGTGATCATATGAAGCCAATTATATTTATATAGTTGTTTGCCTCCTTTTTGAATCATATCAACAGAAATCACCTGATAAAAAGTTTACATATCCTGGAATGTTTGGTCTTAGTATAGACTAGGGATGAGTTTCCCCGTGGTGTCACGGGGGACCCCGCCCCCCTCTGACACATCACGGTAAACCCCTGTTGCTTTAGAGGGGGCATGGTCACCCATCCATGTCACGGATGGCCCTGCCCTTAGTTATTTAAGAGCTGTCAGATGGGTCGTGCGTCATTTGGCGTGCACTTCCTATGGAGGCTGTATTGATTGCGGCAGCGGGTCGTAGAAGGATTACAGTGCTGGAATTTTTTATTATTAAAGGACTTGTCCAAAGCTGTGTGTGTGTTTTTTTTTAATGGTAGGGGTACAATGTACCTCGTTACCAATTCACATAGGGGGCAGGATCTGGGGGTCCCCTTTGTTAAAGCGGGCTTTCAGATTCCGATAAGCCCCCCGCCCGCAGACCCCCACAACCACCGGGAAAGGGTTGAGGGGATGAGGCCCTTGTCCCCATCAACATGGGGACATTCTCCCCTTGTTGAGGACATGTGGTATTTTACAAAATACAGTGGGCCAGATTCACAAAGCACTTACTCCGGAGTATCACGAGTTAGGCACGCGTAAGTCTAAAAATGCATAAAACGATATACGCCTGAAATCCACATTTTTTAGACCGACGTAATTTGGATAGACCGGCGCAGCGTGCGTGCAAAACTGCACTAGACACACCATTGATTTGCCATGCAAATATGCAAATGAGGGAGATACGCCGATCCACAAAAGTAAGTTTGTGCGGTGCAGTCTACACGATGTGCTTATCAGCTGCATGTCCTGTCTAAAATTAGACCATATAAAAGCAGGTTTAAAATTAGACAATCCGTCTACATGTCAGCAAAAGCAACACCATTAGGGCCGAGCTGAGCAGCCACACTTGCAGGACATTAATCTGTATGCCAACATGCCAGGGGCATCCTTGCTCATAGCTATACTACTGACTTTAGATGAGCGCAGAAGGAGGAGAGCACAGTACCTTGCCCAGTGGCGGTCGGCAGATCCTTTCCTGTGTAAGAACAGGGAAGTCCGCGCTATGGTGAATAAAGTAGCTGGTGCCTCCCAGTAGGATCCCTATGTGGGGGACCTAATATAAATATGAATAGTAGAAAGGGAAATGGTGCTGCTAAATTAATACCTTTGTCGGGTATATCGGTAGGGTGAGCCCAATGGTAATAGGCCCCCCTTTTGGCTGGAATTAGGGTGCAATTGGAGAGATACCCTGTGTTAATAGGAGGGTAGATGTTGGTTCCTCAGCTTCCACTAATTTCAGTGAAATTGAGTAAAGGTGGATTAATTAGGTCAGATGCCTGTGCAGGCCAGCAGACCCAAAGATTGCTAAAGTAAAATGATCCTATGCTGCTATAAGGATGCCAGTTGTGACCCATGCACCCTAAACCAAAGAACAAAATGTGTCTCTAGAGTCTAATAGGTAGGAATCCCTATGAGTGTGATTGATTACACTAGTATAGTAATTTTATTGCAGCGTAGATCCGAAGGCGTACGAACACGTAATCCAGTCGAATATTCATGGTTTGAGGTTTTCGACTAGCTAAAAAACATGCGTAATTTGAAATTACTCCAGTCTAACACCAGTTAGACAGGAGTAAGTGCTCTGTGCCCATGTTTTTCTGTTTAGTATATATTTTATAATAATTAATATAATAAATATATATTTTTATTTTTTTAACTAATATAAATGTACTAATATTAATATTATTATAATTATCTTATTTAATATTTTATTTATATATATATATATACACACACCGACACGACACAAACCTCCAAACACTGTGCATAGCTCACTAAGTCTGACTGGCCTAGTTCCTATCTAACCGATTGCGCCGTGCCGAGTTCTGAGCATGCTCAGAGAGGAGCTGACCATAGTCTGCTTCATGTGCACATGCCCAGTCTGGCTGGCCCTTCATTTGCATGGGGTCATGGCTCATTTCAATGGAACACGCCCACGTCCTTCCCACTTTGAATTACACCGCCTTACGCCTCGGAATTTACATTGCACCGGTGCAAATTTGGCCGAAAATACTACGAGAATACGGTACTTGCGCCTCGAAATTAAGCCGGTCTAACTTAAAGGAGTTGCACTACGCCGGTCCAAAAATGCGCCGATGTACGTGAATCTGGCCCAGTAATTCTTCATTGGCAAAGTCTAAATCAATGCATAATTGTAATATCATCGAATTTGTTTATATTATTTCTATCCAATTGATTCTTAGACCAGTCAGCTTACATATTTCTCTGTCAGTGGGAACAGTCACATTTTATGTTCCTTAAGCAAGAGTTGGTATGCAAAATGTATCCAAAATGTAATTGTGCATCTTCTCAAGCACTATAATTTATTCATAACAGCTTCAAATGGCCATTTTTTTTAAGTTACTTTTCTTACCTTCTGCATAAGCGTTCCCCAACACCGGAAAATGAATGAATGAACACAGTTTTACTCCCCAAGTGAGCATTAGCATAAAATTGCCTATGCAAATTTTCCAGCATAATTTACTGGCTAATACAGTTCCATAAATATAGTAAATCTTTATAATAGGAATTCTCATGCATCAGGCCCATTGCTCCTGCTACATTTACTTTTTGTGTTTACACCCAGCTGTACTAGATGCAATGCCTCCAGAATGAAATAATTATAATCCTATTATTTTAAATGGAAAAGCATTACTTTTTAAAACCTTATTTGCATTAATACAAAACATTAGGTTTATTTAGAATACATGCCTATTGCCTTGCTGCGATTGTAATCATTAAATATTTAATGGTTCTTGCTTTTGCACGCTAATCATGCCGTATGCCTCAGGCATGGTGTCTTATCAGCAATTATTATAGAGTGATAAGGCTCACTTTTAAATGAAGCAATAAATCTAGAGCAAACAGTAATGAAAGTTCTATTGTACCTGTAAGCTCTAATAAAAAACATAATTAAAGCTGCATTATCATGGGTTAGACTGGATGCAGCAAGGTAAAAATTAAGTACAGGATGCTAGGACTTAGAGTTCAGCCACTTTTTTATAAGAATCTTCCTGCTGATGCTGAATAATGTCAGCAAAAATGATTACAACAAAACATATAGAACAAACCAAACTACATGGATCATCCACAGATTGGTCTTAGAATAACTAGAATCATTGGTGTGCGTGGCCTATTGCATTAGGGTGTGCACCCAAGAGCACAAACGCACATATCAGCTGAGCAGTGGAAGGTGTCAGTAGAGAAGAGATCGGTGCCAGTAGGACAGTGGACAGTGTCAGAAGTTTTTTTTTTTTTTTACAATTTTGTTTGTTGTTTTATTTTTACAATTTTAGTTGTAATAATTGTTTACAATTTTATTTTTTATTTTTAGGAGCCCCACTGGGGGGCTTTGGTTAAATATCAAGGGTCTAACAGACCCCTGATGTTGCACAAATAAATAGAGTTTACTATGCTTCAGTTAGAAATACACACAGGAGGGATCTGTACAGATCACTCACTGTGTTTGTCCAGAAAAGGAAGGAGTAAATTAAATATTTACAAGCCCCTTCCCCCCGCTTTTCACCTAGAAGCATCTCCCGCAGCAGCTGGCGGGACAGGTGAGGAGGGAAGCTGGCAGCACTGCAGGGAGGAGACAGAGGGCACCAGGAATCAGGAGGAATCAGCACTGCATAGGGCAATTAAGCAATAGGGCACCAGGCACACCCTATGCGCACGCCTATGACTATAATAAATGATAGGTAAAAAGCTGTGTCAAAATGTATGCTCTAAGTGGGAGAATGGCATTGGTTTTCCAAGCTCCTTCCTTTTACAGCTAATCAACCTTTTACTTTGGTTACATCATGGAAAAAAAACTTGAAGATAATAATTCATATACGTAGTAGCTTTCCTAAACACAAACTAGAGAAACCTCCCAAACTTTACAAGCAGACACCCGTAACGGAAAACAAATGAATGCAGGCTAACTTAGCAAAAGGTTCTTCATCGCCAAAAATCAACCCAAACAATAGAATTAATTTGCTTGCCCATTGATAAGGAGTGAAAAAACTTCAGTAGTGGCATCATAGCTTGTTATTGAACATAACTCCATCTTACAGCAGAAGGGAGCCCACTCAAAGACTACCCAAAGGGATGAATTCATAAGTTATCTGCCATATTATCCAATAGACAGAGGAGTGAGTTCTTGGCCAAGCTGTACTACAGCTGCTCTGTAATGTCTGTCGGGGTCGTTGAATCACAAAACTGTCCAACAGAATTGAAGAGAAGACAATTCCTACATTTACATCTGTGTATAGTGATTTACTCAAAAAACTGGACTGGTAAGCTGCAGTATATTACATTTTTGTTGTTGGGCATGACAAGTAGAGGATGCTAGGCATTTATTCTGAAGATGCAAACCATTCTTTGAATGACACCCATGCAAAGTGGCCAAGCACTTGTGTTCAGAATGTGGCAAGCTAGCTACTTAGCACGGGACTTGGAAGCTAGTAGAGATCACTGGAGTCTTTACTACAGTGACTCTTTACTACAGTGATTTCCAGCATCCAGGGGCATCAGCCAGGTATGCCATATACATAGTTACATTGGTCCAAGCTGGACCAATGTAACTATGTATAAAATATTCAAACCTGGAATTCATATTTAATAACAGAAATAACAGAATCCATAGTAAAGTACCTTTGAACCGTATGTACAGTATAGCCAACAAGTGTTGTTTTTAGTTTTGGATAGCGTAGGGAAGAATTAAAACCCGTATCTATTTATTTTTCGCTGTCTCCTCCCATTAAAATGTAAAATGACGTTAGAGGAAAATTCTCTTAACCAGTTGCCGACCAGCCCACCGTCATTCTACGGTGGCAGGTCGGCACTGCTGGGCGAGAGCACGTAGCCCTACGTCCTCCCTTTAGCGGCCGCTAGGGGGCACCCGCTCGTCCCCCGAGTCCCGCACGCGTGCCCGGCGGGCGCTATCGCCGCCGGGCACGCGCGCTCGTTTGTTAAAGAGCGGGGAACGGGAGGTATGTGGGTAAACACATACCTCTCGTTCCTGTCAGCGAGGGAAACGCTGATCTTCTGTTCATACAATGTATGGACAGAAGATCAGTGATTTCCCCTAGTGAGTCCACCCCCCCATACAGTTAGAACACAAGCAGGAACACAGTTAACCCCTTCCCTGCCCCCTAGTGTTAACCCCTTCCAGAGCTTTTTTTCTCGGAAAATAGGTGCAGGAACCCAACCACGATCCCATTCAGATTTCACTAACAGTAGAAGGGTTTTAAAGGGTGCAGAGTTCAGGGGGTTACACACAGAGTGCAGAGCTATCACTTGTAAACACAAAAAACAGACTTCTGTGTTTAAAATTGATTGTGGTGAGCAGGCACCAAAGGGTCTGAGCCAGAGGTGGTGGAACTGAGTTCCCCCAAGTTCCCCCTGAAAAAAAGCCCTGACCCCTTCACTGCCAATGGCATTTTTATAGTAATCCAATGCATTTTTATAGCATTGATCGCAATGGTCCCAAAAATTTGTCAAAATTGTAAGATGTGTCCGCCATAATGTCTCGGTACTGAAAAAAAGCGCTGATCGCCGCCATTACTAGTAAAAAAAAAATATTAATTAAAATGCCATAAAACTATCCCCTTTTTTGTAAACGCTATAAATTTTGCGCAAACCAATCAATAGACGCTAATTGCGATTTTTTTTTACGACAAATATGTAGAAGAATACGTATCGGCCTAAACTGAGGAAAAAAATAGTTTTGTTATATATTTTTGGGGGATATTTATTATAGCAAAATGTAAAAAATATAGAGCAAAAAATAGAAACCGCAGAGGTGATCAAATACCACCAAAAGAAATCTCTATTTTGTTTGAGAGCCACATCGCACGTCCGCGCAATTGTCAGTTAAAGAGTGGTTAAAGGGGTTGTAAAGAAAAAAATATATTTTACTCTTAAATTAAAGTCTGACAGTAGCTGATAAAGTAAAAAGTAATGTTTTGCCTTATAACTAGTTTGATACCTGTTAAAATCGAGCTGTTTTATTCACCTCCGTCACTCCTGCATCGTTATTCTCACTGACTTCCTGGTTTGTGGTGCGCGTTCATTCTTGCTACATCACGGTCTAATGGAACTACAGTTCCCATTAGCCTCCATGCCTGTGAGGGATAATAGAGCATCTCCATGCAGGGCTGTAGTCATAGGGAGGGGACATTCTGCTTTCCACCATGCAAAACTGCTCAGATGCTGGTGGAAAGCAAGAAGAGGAGAGACAGGAAATGGCATTTTCAAACCTGGATTACTGTATTTTGGAGGTCAAAAGGAAAAACGAGGTAAGTAATATTTAAATGCTCTAGCTTACAGCAATCAATTGATCTAATAAAAAACGAACCTTTAGTGTTCCTTTAAGTAAGGAGAAATCCCCTCCTAATCAGTTGTCCCTACTGGTCCCTAATTTATCCTTATGTTTTTTTTTGGGGATTTCCAATCATTTTCTGTCTTGGTGTAGGTGGTCACCAGACAAAGTAGAAGAGATTACTCTACCCAGCAAAAGCAAAGACAGCAATAAAAGCATTGCAGGGGTTCTAATCCTTATATTCATACTGTAACTAGCTAAAAAAAATAAAAACATTTGACTACATTTTAATGAAGAAGGGACCTTCAAATGAATGAAGCTGGTATAAATTCACTGCTCTATATTCAGTCCTGGTTTGAGCACTATACGTAGAGTATATATAGAGTTAGGGACCTGGCTTTGCAAAGGTGCCTTGGTGTGGCAGTGTGATTTCATACAGATTTGCAAATGTATGCAACAAAACCTTCCGTTTTTAATATAAATGTTAGTATCAGTCTAATTGGGTGGTTTGTTCTAACTAGCTAGATCGACTGCTGGGTAATTATTGTATTGCTCGGTGTGCACCAACTCATGTGTACTGTTCCTTTGCTAGGTATAAATTGATTTGAGTCTCTGCCACTTTTGTTGTTGTTACCTTATAAATAATGTACACTTACAAAGCACTTATGCTTACACATACACAAATATGCTCATGCACTGACAAAAAGATGGAAATGTTTTGCAAAATGGCAAAAATGTTTTTAGCCTTTCTGAGATTGTAACATCACCTATGATTCTCAGACAGTGAGGTTAATTTACTAAAGACAAATGCACTCTGCAAGAGCAGTTACTCCAGAGCTTAGTAAATGAGGGGAAGCTCTGCTGACTTCTATCATCCAATCATGTGGAGGCAGTTTTTTTCTATTTTCCTTGCACCTGATTGGGTATTTGTCATGGACCTTGGAATGCTAAAGTGTTTCTACTTGAAATCTGTTACACTGTGGGGGGTCTCTGCCATGTTTTAAGGCTAACTCCCTCTCCAGACAGCCTCATTGTTCTGTGTATGGCTATTGTGTACATTGATTGCCCCCTGGGGCTTCTGTCTCAATACACATAGTAGTACTTCTATTCAAACTATCCGACCAATCTCTGCTGAGTCATTTTGAAGTCCTCATTTGCATGGAAGAGGACCTGAAGGGGGACTGCATGGACTTTACAATTGACCAATAGGAAAGCAGTTGTTGGGGGCGGGATGTTCCAAATTCTTTATAAAAGTGTGTTGTGTACTTCCATTGAAAGAGTCCTGTTTGAACTTACATACAGCCTGCCTGGTGTTTGTTCTAATAGATCTCGAACGGCACATAGCTGTAGTTCAGATCCCGGAGCCTTGGATGACTGAACCATCAGACATTGCGATCTGCAATCTGATCCAATAGTAGCAGAAGAGTGTCGGGAGAGCGGAAGCGAGCGAGCAAGGGTCTCGTCACAGTATTCTTTATAAATTGAAGCTTTACCTTGTTTACTAAGCTTTGAAACAACTGCATTTGAAGTGTGCAGCTGCATTTTTGCAAAGTGCACAGTCTGTTTGCCTTTAGAAAATCAACACCAGTGTGTCAGGGTTTGTTTTAGAACAGCTTAGAGGGGTACCATTGCTCAGCAAAATCTCTGAACATGCTTGAAAAAGCTTGTCATTCAATAGTCAAATAAAATAGTATAAAGATTTTTTGCTCTACAATGTGTCATGTAGAGGAAGCAGGTCATACCTGTGTTTTTTAACCTTTTGTTAGTCATGACACCCTTTGAAAAGTATGCACTCTCGAGGCACCGCCTTGTATAATGTAAAAAACATAAATATTACTCATCATTGGAGAACCTGAGGCAATGCACATGACCACTTGCATTAAAAAAACGTCACAACAGAAGCCCCCATTTACATCAGAGTCCCCCCAAAACTTCAAAGTCCCCCCAATCACACAGAGCCTCAGTCACTTCAGAGCCATACCTTTTGGTTACAGGAGCGTTACAGAGGGTGGGAGGTGGAGCATCATTGATTGTTATGGTGCTGATGGACAGCCTGCCTGTAGCGTGGCTGATCCAGACCAAACTAGGTCCTGTGCTTACAGCACCCCGGGGGATCCCAAATGGCCCACACTGCCAGAGGTGCTGCGGTACCTCCAATTGAGAAACACTGGGTTAGACAGCAGTTAGATTAATATCAATATGAAGCACTGGCTCTGTAAAACAGCAATACATTTAAAATGATATAGATAAAAAACACACGTTATGTACATATGAGATGAAGTTTATGTTAACATTCAAGCATTGCTAAATAGCAGGACAACCATCCACCAGAAAAAAGTGTAAAGCGGCGTACACACAACTATTTTTAATGTCCTAAAAAAAACGTTGTTTTTTTCCAACGTGATTCTTGGCAAGCCTGCCTTGCATACACATCGATCTTGAAAAAAATTCTCCTGAAGAAGTCAGGAGACTGTGACGTAACGACGTAGGAAGTGCGACCACGTGACATACACAGCCAGCCAGAGGCCAGCAGACGTAAGACGGCGTTTTCACTAGCCGCATCCTGTCACTCAATCAGTTTACTGTTTGGCGTTTTTACCTTGTTATTGATGTAAGAGGCCTATTTTTCATTAAACCCCCCTCTTTTTATACGGGCTTCACTATGTTGGTGTCACTTTTTTCTACTCCACGCTCTGACCTGCATTCATGAGCTGCTAGATTCCAGGATCTACATTTCGGATGACCATCGAAAAAGCACAGCACCAAAGAGCGAAACAGACACAACAAGAGAAGGAACCAGCCTTGCCCACCTGTTGCATTATTACCACCACCTTAAGGTAAGGGCAATATGAGACCGAATATGGGATGTGTTCACCTTTTATAGAAGATCCATCAGTCACTCCTGACCCATCTTTCTATTCAGCCATAGACTCTCATCACTGCCCACACTTTCCCACATTCCTTGTGGGCTCAGTTCACATTTAGTGTGATAGTCTGCTCTGTCACACACCAGAACAGCACTTTGTTTCTATTTGATTTTTATTTTCATTTTGATCTTTATATTGTGCACATTACACATACACTTTAGCGCTTATCACTTAATATTATATACTAAGGCCTAGATTCACAGAGCAATTACGCCTGCGCAACAGGAGATGCGCGTGCGTAAGTCAAAATGTGCGCGTGCGTTTCGATGCACGGCATCCCCAGAACGAGATACGCAAAAAATCTATTTTTTTTTGTCCCGCGTAATTTCGTTAGACTGGCGCATCCGTCCGCGCAAAAGTGCGCTAGACAGACCATTGATTTGCTAGTCAAATATGCTAATGAGGGACTTACAGGGATCCAAAAAAGAACGTTGGAGCAGCGCAGGCGACGCAGTGTGCGCAACAGCAAAATGTCCTGTCTAAAATTAGAGCATATAAAAGCTGGTCTAAAAAGAGAAAAAAAAGTCTACTTGTTAGATAAAGCAACACTGTTAGTGAGGAGCTCAGCAGTCACACGTGTTGCACAACAATCTGTATGCCAACATGCCTTTAGATGAACAAAGAAGGATGAGGGCACGGAGGATGGCACGGAGGATGGCACAGGAGAGGATATACCGCACCCGCATAGACCTGTTTGGCATGAGTGATTCAGAGGTGTATCGCATCTTCAGATTCACCCCTCATGTCATCCTGGAATTAACCACAACCCTGCAGGAGGGCATCACCAGCCCAACACACCGCTCACATGCAGTGCAGCCACTGGTCAAGGTCATGGCAACACTCCATGTCCTTGCCAGTGGCTCTTTTCAGCGTACAAGTGGAGTGGTGGCTGGGATGTCACAATCCTCCATGAGCAGATGTGTGCACCAGGTTGTCCCTGCAATCCTCAGACGCATGGCCAACCAAATCATCAAACCCACCACTGAGGAGCTGCGGCTGAAGGCAATGACAGATTTCTACAGAATTGCCAGATTCCCACGCACAGTGGGGGCCATTGATTGCACACATGTGGCACTCCAGCCCCCCCAGGAGACAGAGCACATGTACCGCAATCGGAAGCATTGGCATTCCATCAACGTACAGGTGATAGTCGATGCCCAAGGCCTCATATGGCACGTCCGTGCCAAACACCCAGGGTCCAGCCATGACAGCTACATATACAATCAATGCCACATCCGAATGGAATTCGATCAGAATGTGTATGGGGACACCTGGCTGGTTGGTGAGTGACATGGGAGTCAGGCATGACTATCCCCTCCCATGATGCACACATCACAAGGGGCACATGCATGACTAACATCCTCCTGTCTTTTCCCTTACAGGTGACTCTGCATATCCACTGGGACCCCATCTCATGACTCCTATCCGGAACCCCCAAACCCCAGGAGAGGAAAGATACAATCAAGCACATGCCCAAACACGAGCAGTGGTGGAGCGCACCTTTGGCCTCCTGAATTCACGTTTCCGATGCCTGGATAAGTCTGGGGGTACCCTCTTGTATTCCCCAAACTTTGTGTGCCAGATCATCGGTGCATGTTGCATGCTGCACAACTTCGCAGAAAGAAAGGGCCTGCAGATTGGCCTACGTGATGACCTGACCCCTGAACCAGACAATCCCCCCCAACCGAGGCTACCCCGTCTTCTCAAGGAAGAGCAGCCAGGAGACAACTCACATTGGGTATCTTTGCACGTTAAACACACACATTAATCATGGCACAATGAGAATGCATGCATGCACACCACTGTGGTCCCTAGCACACACACCCCACATCCTCATCAAATTGGATTGGCACCAGTCCACCATGCAGGACTTGTGAGCAGCAACGCCACGCCAAGGCTCCAATTATGTCACTGTACATTCATACACCATTCACACGGACCTGGGGATCACTTCTCCCTGGTCCTGGGGAACCCTTCTCCACCAAAATTGAGGGTGACACCCCTTTTCCGGCAGGAATGTCACCCCCACATTCAAACAGCATTCACAACCCAAAAAAAAAAATTACCTGCAAAATCAAAAATTTCCCAGCAAAAAAAAAAAAAAAGGGGGAAAAAAATAATTATCGCCCTTTACGTGAGCCACGCCTGGGGCGCCCCCGGCCACAGCCCCGGCTCCTCAGGGGAGACTCATGGGGGAGGGGTAAAACCGGGGAAGGAGGAGCAGCCCCTGATCTCTGCCCACCTGGCGGCCTGCCCTCCAAGGCCACGGCTATTCTGTCCAGGGCAGCACCAAGTGTTACCGTGTTGGCCTGGATAGCCAGGGTAAGGGCCCTCACATCCTGCCCAACGCCTGCTGATGTAGTCTGCAGGTCGTTTAGGCAGGTTGTGAAAGCCCGGGAGTGGGAGTCCAGGTTCCCCAGCATATCCTTGATGGAGGACAGGCTCTCCTCCATCCGCACCAATGTCTGGCTAACCTGTCCCAGATGGCGGATCTGAAGGGCCTGGTCCCTTCTCAGAGTGGCGGGCAGGAGATCGGCCAACCCCCTGGTGTTCTGGGATGAAATCCTGCCTCCAGCTGATGCTTGTGGCCGGGGAGAAGGGGAGGCCCTTGGGAGGGGAGCCATGTTGGGGGAGGAGGGGGGGGGCTCCCCCTTAGGGAGGGCTGCCTGCTGCCAGCCAGAGGGGAAGAGTCCTCAAAAACCAAACGTCCAGTGCCTGACATGGACTCCTCCTCCTCATGATTCTCCTCCTCCTCATGATTCTCCTCCTCCTCTTGAACCTCCTCCGCGGACTCCGGCCTTGTTGGGGGGGCCTCATTAGGCTGCTGTCCTGGGTATGGTGCGGTAAGGCCAGATGGCCCTGCACCCTCCTGCACATCTGTGGATGACACAAAACATTAACAGGTTGGAGGATCCACACACTTGCCACATATTCCCTTTCACCCCCTCCCCCACACATGCTACACACCTAATATTAAAAAAAATACTTACCTGGCACCACGGGCTCCGGACTTGAGTCAAAGCCGGGCAGGCCCTCCACTTCATGCCGATGAAAGGTCAGGGCCACCACACGCTCCTCCGCTGTCAGCATAATACGGCATGGTGGGCCCCCTCCTGTGCCCCTGGCATGGGCATGCATTCTGGCCAGCTTCTCTTTGACCAGACGCCGGAGGTCATTGATTTTTTTGTCAATCCCAGACCGGGTCCGTGTCTCCCCCTCCCCCGCGGAATTGACCTGCTCAGTGATCATATCCAAAATCTCCCTCCTCCTGGCCAGGGTGGTGTTGGCACTGTCTGGGCCGTGGAGGAAATGCCCATAATCGCTAATGGCCCGGGCAAGAATTATTTTTTCCCCCACAGTAAAATTGAGCTTTCGCTTTCTCTCTGTCATACTTCCAAAAAAACTCACTCCCAGTCAACAAAAATCACTCACAAAAACAAGCACAACCAATCAAGCAAGAACACACACAGAGAGAAAACTAACACCCAAAAAAACACAGTAGCACTCAGCAAGAAACAGTCACAAAAACAAACAGCAAAAAAACACTTATCAAAAAACACTTTCAAAGATCTACTAACAAACACTTGATCACACGAACACTAATCTGACAACTACAAAACACACCGCAACGAACAACAGGACAAAAGCACTTGGTTAAATGGGAAGGGACAAAGGGATGTACTTTTGCAATGGAAGTGCGTTTGTGTGTGTCTATTTATGCTGTTTGCGTAGTTCACAACGTTGCCCTAGTCCATTTCCAATTTCACTGATTGCGCCGCTCCCGAGTTGTGAGCATGCGCACAGCGGAGCTGACCATGGTCTCCTTCAAGCGCGCATGCGCGAGCCGGCCGGCCCTTCATTTGCATGGGGTCACGGCTCATTTCAATGTAACACGCCCACGTCCTTCCCAATTTGTATTACTCCGCCTTACGCCTCTGAAAAAACGTTACGCATGCGCAATTTTCTGCGCAAAAGCTACGAGAATAGGGTGATTACGCGGCAAAATTGCGCAAGTCTAACGTAAAGGCGGTGCGCTACGCCGGTCCAATAATGCGCAGATGTACCTGAATCTGGCCCTAAATTTTTAATGCCCATTTTTCCCATCGAGAAAAATGCTCTGGAGCCTACACACGGTTGTTTTTAATGACCGTTTTAGAAAATTGCATTTTTCACGTCATGAAAAATGGTCATGTGTACGCGGCATTAATGGTGATGACTGCAGGTACTGAATTATGGGGAATAATAGCCAGACTACCAAGTTCTGAGCTACAAGCATTGCCACTAGTAATATCTGTAGCAGTGCCCAGGAAGTAGAACTGCGGTTTTCTTCAAATAAGTGTTTTTTTCTAGTGTTTGGATGCAGAAGCCCAGCAGATGGGGCTCAGGTAATACTCAAAAGTTAGCTCCCTCCAGCATCCAAAAAGCAGTTTCAGAGCACTAATGAAGCCAATCAGGAAGCTACTAATTCTCATTCAGCAAGAACTACAGTTGTGATATAAACATGAAGGGCACGCAGGTTACCCTGTTGCCAAAGGCACCCCAGTGCAGTGTAACCAAAACAGCACACCACACATGACATGCATAGAGGGAGCGGTGTATTGAAAAAGGGAATTGCCATTTTTTTTAGCTTAATAATGGCTGCAAATCTATTTAAAATGTATGGGATGCAAATGCAACACAGCACACCCAAATGAATGCATTGCATTTATGCAAGTACATTGACACAATGCATAAAAACATCTACGCAGGCTGCCATTGCTGACCTCTCCTTCAGAAAATGCTGGTTACCTGGCTATCATGTCAACTGTCTGAATCACTGACTGGTAACAAGTATACAGATAAGGAGTTCTGCTTTCATCCACTGCAAGCTTGTACTGGTCCACTTGACCCAAAGTAATGAGTGACAACTAAGCAACTAGCATTTCTTAGGGAGGTCATCAACTTTTAACCTATATACTTCTCTAAGGCCCCATACACACGATCGGACATATCCGATGAAAACGGTCCGCGGACCATTTCCATCGGATATGTCCGATCGGGAGTTTGATCCGATGGCGTGTACACACCATCGGATCAAATTCCCCGCCGCCGGACGGCGTGGTGACGCGGCGGTGACGTTGACGCCGCCGCGTCACCGCCACGTCACCGCACCAGGAAGTAAAACACTTCCGCGCATGCGCCGAATCCATTCGGCGGCGGCGCGGCGGCGGTGGGGGACGACATGTCTGCTGGTAAGTGTACTAACCAGCAGACATGTCGGGCGGACAGATTCCCACCGGATAGATTTCAAAGCATGCTTTGAAATCTGTCGGGTGGAGAAATCTGTCCGCTAGCCCATACACACGAGCGGAGATGTCTGCTGAAACGGTCCATCGGACCGTTTTCAGCGGACATATCCCCTCGTGTGTACGCGGCCTTAGTGTTTAGGTTCTCAGTTTTGTTGGGAGTTTGCGTTCAGTTGGTTCAAGTTACACAGAAAAATATACAAATGTACAAAAAACTACTGGTATTGTGTACTACAAAATCAAAAGCAACAATTGTGTCTCTTTAACCACTTCCAGACCACCTTACGACTTTATACGGCAGGACTTTAAAGATGGATATCTCGGTAAGGGCAGCAGCTGCTGCCACAACCGAGGTATCCATCTTTTTTTTCTTTTTTTTATCTTTTTTAATTTTAATAGCAACAACACAGAAACATACAAAACGTACAATAGCACAGCCGACATCTGACATAAAACCCAGCAATGATCCGCGCAGGGGTCAAATGGTAGCAGAACAGAACCAAGACATGTTAGAGAGTTAGCGACTACCACAACAAACTAACAGCAATAAGGCGATCCAGCTCATGCTCCAGAGGCAGGGTGATAGTGGACAGGTTCACCTAAGTCATTATGTCAACAGGAGATGGCTCAGCAAGGCCTCAAGCACCGCTACCAGAAATCATAGGATCCACCTAATCTCCTGCCGCAGTGGAGGGCTCAGCCAACCATTTAGACCAGACTCTGTCATATTTTTTCAGACAGCCTCTGTGTGCATAGGTATCTCTGTATAAAGGAATCACATTATTAACCAGTGTTTTCCATAGATCCAATGAGGGAGGGGCCCTGCGCTTCCAACATAGGACGATGGACTTCCTGGCATAGAACAGCAAGAGACCCAACAGGGTTCTCTCAGCCACCCTGGGCACCAGGTCCTCCAACAGCCCCAGCAGGCATATTCTTGGGGATGGAACAGTATACTTAACAGGTACTTAACAATTCGTTCACCTCCAGAACGACCTGTGACCAAAAGATTGCTATGACTGGGCAGGACCAGAAAATGTAGTCCCCTTGAGCATGGTCACACCGCCAGCACTCCGGGGAGAGGGAAGACCTCATCTGGTGCACCCGGGCGGGAGTGAGGTATGCCCTATGGACGATCGCCGTTATCGGTGACGGGAGAGGCCCCCCCTTCCCGTCGCTCTCCCGCACCCTCCACCGCTTACCGGAGCCGTCGGTAGCGGCAGAGGCAATCGGGTCCGCTCGGGTGCTGACTGGGGATGCGAGTGAGGGAAAAATCACCCCCACCCGTCCCCATAGCTCTGCTGGGTGGAAGTGACATCAAAACGTCAGTCCCGCCCAGCGTCTTAGACCGCGTACACACGAGCAGATTTGAACAAATCTGTCTGCTGGGGACATATTGGTTTGATCGTGTACACACGATCAAACCAAAATCCCGGCCACCAGACGGCGCGGTGACGTGGCGGTGACGTTGACGCCGCCACGTCACCGCACCAGGAAGTAAAACACTTCCGCGCATGCGTCGAAACCATTCGGCGCGTGTGCGAGAAGACATGTCTGCTGGTTAGCGTACTAACCAGCAGACATGTCGGGTGGACGGGTTCCCAGCATGCTTTGAAATCTGTCGGGTGGCCAAATCCGTCGGCTCGCCCGTACACACAGTCGAATCTGTCTGCTGGGACGGTCGGGCCGACCGTTTCCAGCAGATAGATTTGATCGTGTGTACGCGGCCTTAAAGAAACATTTTCTTTTTGTCATTTGAAAAAATTACAATTTCACTTCTTTTTTTTTTTTTTTGCATTTTAGTCTAAATATGAGATCTGAGGTCTTTTTGACCCCAGATCTCATATTTAAGAGGACCTGTCATGCGTTTTTCTATTACAAGGGATGTTTACATTCCTTGTAATAGGAATAAAAGTGATCAATTTTTTATTTATTTTTTCCAGTGTAAAAAATAATAATAAAAAAATAAAAAAATAATTAAAAAATAAAAAAAATTTAAAGCGCCCCGCTCGCACACAGAAGCGAACGCATACGTGAGTAGCGCCTGCATATGAAAACGGTGTTCAAACTGTTAAAAGGGTAAAAGTTTGACTCCATGCCACGAGCGGGCACAATTTGTAAGCGTGACATGTTGGGTATCATTTTACTAGGCGTAACATTATCTTTCACAATAAATAAAAAAATTGGGACAAATTTATTGCTGTCTTATTTTTTAATTAAAAAAAGTGCGCTTGTAGGACCGCTGCACAAATATGGTGTGACAAAAAGTATTGCAATGATCGCCATTTTATTCTCTAGGGTGTTAGACAAAAAATATATATAATGTTTGGGGGTTTAAAGTAATTTTCTAGCAAAAAAAAAATGTTTTAGGCCTCGTACACACGAGCAGACAGATTTGTTCAAATCTGTCTGTCCGACAGATTTGAACAAATCTGTCTGCTGGGATTTTGGTTTGCTCGCGTGTACACACGAGCAAACCAAAATCCCTGCCAGCAGACAGCGCGCTGATGTGTCGGTGACGTGGCGGTGACGTTGAGGCCGCCACGTCACCGCACCAGGAAGTAAAACACTTCCGCGCATGCGTCGAAACCATTCGGCGCGTGTGCGAGAAGACATGTCTGCTGGTTAGCATACTAACCAGCAGACATGTCGGGCGGACGGGTTCCCAGCCGACAGATTTCAAAGCATGCTTTGAAATCTGTCGGGTGGCCAAATCCGTCTGTTATCCCGTACACACGATCGAATCTGTCTGCTGAAACGGTCTAGTGTATGAGGCCTAAGTCTTGTAAACACCAAATCTGAAAAACACCCACGGTACTGATGTGGTTAATACGGGCCTCTGCTAATGAAAAAGTTAATCATCTTTTTTAATGAAATAAATATTCACAAACTGGCAGGTTCTGCTTTTTTCTGGGCTTTCACATGGAAGCTATGGCGCACAGAGATTTCCAATGGCAAGACATTTTCCAGTTACTAAATGATGCCCAATGTGGCTTTGACCCTAAATCTGTTCGGTTCAAGGTAAAATGACATCTGAATTAGTATAGAGTGATAACGGTGCAGTCAATTTAAATTAGTAGACTTGGAATGGAATTAAATCTGTGCATTTATTTTTCCACACAAAACAAGCATTTAACATCTGTAATTACATTTCTTTGTTGGGTAGAGAATAAAATAACAGACACGTAAGAGTCATAAATGCTTTTAGAGATTGTAGTTGACTGTTATGCTAATGTTGAACTATCCTTGGGAAGCAAAATAACCGTTTCTCAAAAATTCCCACGGCGACAATTTATAGCAATTCTTTAAACTGTACAATAGTGCATTATTCAGAACGAGAAAATCTCTCAAGCAATTCAGTTATTAAATGCCAGATACAAAGCAGCTGTAACCAATGCAGCTGTGGAGAGCTGCGAGCAGAAAATGTTGGGGATTGTGTACTACCACAATATACAAGTTGTTGTTTCAGATTAGATGAATTAGAATATGCACAATAGATACCTAGAACTTTACAGGAGTTTGCAATTTTAACTTTGAGCTTATGAAATTCAGTCTTCAACCTCTTGACAAAATGATTAATATATATATATACTTTAGATTACAGTATGTTCTCATGTTGTCACTTACCAAAGCATTCACATCTTTTAGCAGCAGCAACACCTTGATGATCACAAGATTATAAATCAGAATTTCTGTATGTATGTAAGTGTGTTTTAAGATGTGTGTTTAAAGATTAGAAATGGTTCATGTTAACGTACAAAATGGGGAATAGGTGCTCATCAATGCTGCCTATCAGTGCCTTACAATGCCCATTAGTGCCATGCCACCTATCCGTGCCACAGATCATTGCTCATCAATGCCATTGCCAGCTATCAGTGCTGCACATCACTGCTGCCTATCATCCTCTGCGAGAGAGGAAGGAGGGAGGGAGTGAGGAGGGAGTAGAGAGAACTGTCGACTCTGAGCTGTATGAGAGACACGTTCTCCACTCACAGCTGTGGGACAAGGAATCCTGTTGGAGCCGCCTGACAAAGGCGGAATGCCAGGGCCCAGTCACAAGTATGACTGCTGCGACCCTGGTAGTTCCACCACTTCCTTAGTTGCTTAAAGTAAACCAAAATACATTGCCTAACACTGCCTACTCTCTTCTGGAAAATGTAATATTGACCTGGAATATTGTATGTACAGTATGCAGTTCAGAGAAAGTCCATATCTACATACTTGTTCCAGGTCAGTGACTCAAAGTATTAAAGTGGAACTAAAGGCAATTTTTTTTTCATTTTGGATAGAGTAAGGGAGTGTTATAACCCCTGTCAGAGATTTGATTGTTTTTTCACCATCTGTGTCCCATTGCGGAAATTTACCTTCACTTCCTGTTCCATAGTCAAACAGGAAGGGAGAGCAAATCTCTAGAAATTAAGGGAGTTTTTAGGGACCCCCAAGTTACCAAAACTAGTGTCCCCATTGGAAAATTTCCCCTCTATTACCTTCCTGGGGACAACCCAAAACTTTTACTTTCAATAATAACTGTAAACGGGACCAATAGACAGGGTCAATCTCCCTAACGAGGGTACAGACAGCAATAAAAACTGACAAGCGTAGTAATCTCTCTCCTTCTATCCAAAACATAAAAAAAAGTTTTGCCTTTAGTTATACTTTAATCCAAATCCTAAAAAACGGCGTGGAAGTCCATACCAGATCCTTATCCGAGCATGCAGACTGGCCGGTCAGGAAAGGGGGTGGAAATGAGCGAGCACCCCCCTCCTGAACTATACCAGGGAGCATGCCCTCAACATGGGGGGTGGGTGCTTTGGGGCGGCAGGGGGGCGCCCTGCGGCCCTCCACCCCAAAGCACCTTGGGCCTCTTATGATGTCACAATCCCAGCATGCTCCGGGTGGTGAGGACATAATTACCCCGCCCCCTTATGTCGTCACCACCCGGAGCATGCTGGGACTGTGACGTCATAAGAGGCCAATATAAATCATTGCGCACTGCACACCCGGCATTACAGTGGGAGGGAGCGTCGAGTCAACATCGTAGAAGTGATGAAGAGAAGAAGAGAAGAAGGCAAGAAGGCAAGAAAGCAATGCAGAAGACCGGGCCCCCCGCTGGTAAAAGAGCTGAAAGAAGACAGCGGTGGTGCCTGTCAGAAGAGAAAAAGAACCGAAGAGCGGGAGAAGAGAGCGGAGAAGTCGAAAGAAGACCCCCGAAGTCGGAAGAAGGGATAAGACCAGGTCCCGCTGGTAAAAGAGCTGAAAGAAGACAGCGGTGGTGCTCGGCAGAAGGGCGAAGTCGGAAGATCCTCGAAGTCGGGAAAAAGACCCCCAGAGCTGCCTAATAAACTATTTTAAAAATCTTGTTTTTATTCTTGACACTTTTTACCCCCCAGGTGAGTGGGTAGGGGTACGATATACCCTATACTCATATATATATACAGTATACTCATTCACATAGGGTGGGAGGCCAGGATCTGGGGACCCCCTTATTTAAGGGGGCTCCCAAATTCCGATAAGATTCCGATAAGCCCCCCGTTAGCAGACAACCAACGGCCAGGGCTGTTGGGAAGAGGCCCTTGTCTCCATCAACATGGGGACAAGGTGCTTTGGGGTGGGGCGGCTGCAATGTACAGTATAAGATTTCCTTTATCTGTGCCCAGTCTTGCCACACAGAGTTAATCCAGCTCTGAGCAATCCTCTTTTATCGTTCAGTGAAATAAAACGGACTTACAGAGAAAAACCTTAGTCCGTTAGGCCCCCTTGCTGTGAGTGACAGGTTATTTACATATCCCATGCACTAGCTTCAGACAGGCATTATTTTTTAATTCCCATCCCCACTCCTTTTCTGAAGTCATGTGGTTACTTTTATGGATTTTGACTGGATGTTAGTGATCATAGCAGAATTCAGTGTAAGAAATACATAGGAAAAAAAGCATGTTGAAAAGGGGAGTGTAGAGGAGGGCGGATAGTCTGCTGAAATCACTTCTCCACCCACATAGATCCAGACAACAGATCCACCCACAGAATCTGAAGTTTTTCAGTTTTTATAACAGACAGAGGGGAGACATTTGACAAAGAAGGATACATGCTGGAGGCATCTATATCCTTCTCGATCAGCACTATGGCTGTAGTTTAGAAAGGATGAGAGTGGGTTTAAATCCACTTTAAAAGTTAAAAGGATTGTCCTAGGCAAAATTCTAAAGAAAAGATTTAAAATCTTGCACTGCGTAATGATGTGTTTTTCTGGGGACATCTACTTACTGTTATACATCTGTGTGACATTAAATGGTAATTATTAGAACAGAAAGGAAACTTCTGCATAAGCGATGATCCTTTGTATTAAACATCTTTGATACCATCTGTTGTGTTTGAATGATTGACTCCTACTTACTGATGCCAGGGCACGAAGAAGTTTAATGCGCTAATCATTTTAAAATACTGTACCTTGTTTTACACAGTAGACCTATTCAAATCACTGCATCAGGAGGAAGATTAAACCCACATAATAAAGTGACAGAAAACAACATTTAAATGCACCAAGGAGTGTGGTGGTTGCATATTTGCCTAGCAAATTCTTATATTTTAAAGAATGACTGTACATTATAAAGTAATTATTAGGGATGTCCCGATACCGATACTAGTATCGGTATCGGTACCGATACCAAGCATTTCCCCGAGTACTTGTATTTGGGGGAAATGCTCCGATGCCTCACCCGATACCTGAGCAGGCAGGGGAGTTGCAAGCCATCTCCCCCCCATGCTGTCTTTCTCCCGTGCTCAGTGCGATCTTTCCCCCATGCTCCGTGCTGTCTTTCCTCCGTGCTGTCTTTCCCTGTGCTCCGTGTTGTCTTCCCCCCGTTCTCCGTGCTGTCTTTTCCCTGTGTTTTGTGCTGTCTTTTCCCTGTGTTCCGTGCTGTCTTTCCCCCGTGCTCCGTGCTGTCTTTTCTCCATCATCCATGCTGTCTTTTCCCTGTGTTCCGTGCTGTCTTTTCCCGTGTTCCGTGCTGTCTTTCCCCCGTGCTCCGTGCTGTCTTTTCCCCATCATCCGTGCTGTCTTTTCCCTGTGTTCCGTGCTGTCTTTTCCCTGTGTTCCGTGCTGTCTTTTCCCCGTTTTCCGTGCTGTCTTTTCCCTGTGTTCCGTGCTGTCTTTTCCCCGTGCTGTCTTTTACCCCTGTTGTCTTTTCCCCCATCCATGCAGTCCCCTCTGTCCGTGCCGTTCTCCCTCCTCAATCTGTCAGGATGGCGAGCGGAGGTAGGAGCCGCTAAATCTGACTCCTACCTTTTCAGAATGGACAGAGTCAGTGACCACTGACTCTGTTCATTCAGATAACTGAGCATCGTAACCTGTGATTATGATGCTTCAGTTTATGAAGCTGTCTTCTAGTACTGTTGGACCTAAGCGCAGCATTTGACACAGTAGACCACAAACTATTACTGACTCGGCTAGCTGAAGTAGCCAGAGTTGCGGAATGTGATCTATCCTGGTTCTCCTCCTTTTTGGAAATCCAATCACAAATAGTGAAATTGGGGCCTTTCTTTTCTGAAAAACACATGGTGTTATGCGGAGTCCCTTCAGGAATCCCCTTTTTCGCCGGTTCTGTTCAATATCTATCTCCGCCCTCTCTTTGAAATCATCAGTAACCAGAAGTTACTTAACCACTCTTATGCAGATGACACACAACTTTATTTCCGCATCTGCAACAAAAGGGATCATTATCTCGGACTAGAGAAATGCCTCACTTTGATAGAAAATTGGATGACAAAGAGTTATCTTAAACTCAACGGATTGAAAACAGAACTTCCCCTGTTTCACGCCAATCAAAAGAATCATACCGCAATAACATGGACACCCCCGCCCATTCTGGGCAAAATCATCACCCCTAGCACCAAAGTCAAAAGAGTAATCTTTGACACCTACATGACAATGGATGCACAGATAGGGTCAGTAGTCAGCAGATCGCATCATCTGCTGCGCCTACTACGCAGACTTATTCCATTTATCCCAAAAGAAGACATAGCAGTCGTGGTGGGAACAATTATCAACTCCAGACTTGACTATGCAAATGCCCTCTATCTTGGACTCCCAAAGTACCAAATCTCTCGTCTGCAAGTCGTTCAAAATACGGCCGCTAGACTGGTGACTGGGAAAGAAACCCTGGGAATCAATCTCACCTTGACTGAGAGCCCTTCACTGGTTGCCAGTAAGAGACAGAATTACTTTCAAAGCACTCTGTCTGACACATAAGTGTATTCAAGGAAACGCCCCTCAATATCTATGCGAAAAAATAAAAGCTCACAACCCCAATCTCGTTCTACGATCAACCAACCAAAATCTACTCCAGATACCCAAAGCTATATACAAGTCCAAAGGAGTAAGAAGATTTGCGGTCCAGGGACCTCGACTGTGGAACGCTCTACCAACCAGCATTCGGTTGGAGGAGAACCACTTAGCATTCAGGAGAAAGATCAAAACCCATCTCTTCTGAGGTCAAAAGAGAAATGGACACCAAGCGCCCAGAGGCGATTTCACTCAGAGAAGCTTCTCTCTATTCATTTCAGCTGGGGCTGCAGAGAAAGGGAATGGGGAATCTGTGTCCTTAGTCCCTTTCTCTGTCTTAAATGGGAGATGTCAGAGGTCTGTTAAGACCCCTCATATCTTTCCAAAGACCGCAACAGGGCTTATAAAAAAAAAAAAATTTGCAATAAATATTTAAAATAAATACCGTATTTATCGCGGTATAACGTGCTCCCGCGTATACCGCGCACCCCTAAAGTGACCCCCAATCCTGTGGAAAAAAAGTTATTTTTGTACTTACAGTTTTGGTGTCTTGCACGGCGTCCATCGGCGGCCTCGTTGGGTCCGGCGTCCTTCTGCGGCTTCGGGTGTCCTCTTCGGCGGGTCCGGCGTCCTTCTGCGGCTTTGGTTGTCCTTCTGCGGCGGGTCCGGTGTCCTCTTCGGCGGGTCCGGTGTCCTCTTCGGCAGGTCCAGGGTCCTCTTCGGCGGGTCCGGTGTCCTCTTCAGCGGGTCCGGCATCCTTCTGTGGCGTCCTCGCGTCCTCCCCGCTCGTTTCCCGCGCCGAGTTTTGAATACTGCGCCAGCATATACCGAGCGCAGTACACTCGGGCAGGCTCGGCAACTGCCGCGCTCACGTCCTGTACGTCCAGGACGTGACCGCGGAAGAAGCTGAGACTGGCCGAATATACCCGAGTGTACTGCGCTCGGTATATGTCGGCGCAACATTCAAAACTCGGCGCGGGAAATCGGGTATCGGCGTATATCGCGCACCCAAGATTTTGCCCTGATTTTCAGGGAAAAAAAAGTGAGCGATATACGCCGATAAATACGGTAAATAAATAAAAACAAAATATAAATAAAAAAATAAAAAAACACACTGACAATCCACTCTGCCCCCCCTTAAAAAAAAAAAAATATATATATATATATATATATATATATATATATATATATATATATCCCTGTAATAAAAAAGAAATTGCTAACATGACTCTGTTGCTACCAAGAATAAGAAGAAGCATAAAATGCATAAGGCCGTGTACACACGGCAGAGATCCTCGACGGGCAGAACTCATCGTTCCGCCCGTCGAGGTTCTCTGCCGGCCGTCGAAATCGCCGACCCACCCGTCGGGAATGGCAACCAGCCATTCATCCAGGCGGGCCGTCGAGCAAATAGAGAGCGTGCTCTCTATTTCTGCTCGACGGGCTTCCCGACGAGCGTACACACGGCCGAGGTCCTCGCTGGAATGCAGCTTCCAGCGAGGTTCTCGCTGGTTTCCAGGGAGAACCTCGGTCGTGTGTACGCCGCCTAAGACGAAGTTTCATACTCATGTTTTCTGTGGGCGGTAATTCAAATTTTCACTTTTTCAAATATGTTGCTGGCATCCAACACTTTTGGGTTGTCAGAGACCTAGTTCTCCCTCTGGCCCATTGTTAGTTTTTTTTTTTTTCATAATTATACAGGATTTATGTTGTGCCAATGGCTTGTGCCGTGCTTTACGAAATAAAGGGAGACAGCACAGTTATAATTGAATTCAATACACGAGAAATCAGAGGGCCCTGCTTGTTAGAGCTTGCAATATAAAAAGGAGGGGCAAGTGATACAAAAGATAATAATTGTGGGGGATGAGCTGATGCAGAAAATAAAGTTTAGTTGTTAAGTGATGGCAGGATAGACTTCTCTAAAAACATGGATTTTTTGTGATCCCCTAAAGGTGGATAGAGTAGAAGATAGAGAGATTGGATAAGTTAGTTCCAGACGATGGGAGATACTCTGGAGAAGTCCTGGAGGCTAGCATAGGAGGAAGTAATGAGGTGGCTGTATTCAGAAAACAAGATACGCCGTAATTTTGCTTAGATACGAGCGGCGTAAGTCTCTTACGCCGTCGTATCTAAGTTGCATATTTACGCTGGCCGCTAGGTGGCGCTTCCGTCGATTTACGTGTCAAATATGCAAATGAGCTAGATACGCCGATTCACGAACGTACTTGCGCCCGGTCGTATTTTACATAGTTTGTGTAAGCGTAAGTCCCGCTCAAAGTTACCCCTGCTATATGAGGCATAGGTGAGGCGTACGCAATATTAAGTATGAACGTCGGGTCAGCATCAAATTTTCCGTAGTTTACGTCGTTTGCATAAATCGTTCGTGAATAGGGCTTTGCGTAAGTTACGTTCACGTCGAAACCAATGAGTATTTGCAGCGTAATTTTGAGCATGCGCACTGGGATACGTCCACGGACGGCGCATGCGCTATTCGGAAAAAGCGTCAATTACGTGGGGTCATGGTTGATTACCATGCAACATGCCCACACCCGGGCTAACGCTCCACGCTATGCCGCCGTAACTTAGGACGCAAGTGCTTTGAGAATACGGCACTTGCAACCTAAGTTGCAGGGGCGTAGCGTAAATACGATACGTTACGCCCCGCTCGTACTTTCGCCACCGTACGAGAATCTGGCCCATTGTATCTTACTCTCTCCTTGCAGAGAGGAAAAAAACAACACCTGCGGGTAAAAATAAATAAATAATATAGAATAGAAATACCTATACCAAGGTTTGATCTAGGTCAGTGCCAGGGTTAGTGTTTGGGTCAAGTATAGGTGAAAGGTCAAGGTCAGGGTCAGTATATTTTGGTAACAACAAATGCCTGGGGAATGCCTAGAAAAAAACAAGCCTACCTACCGACCAGCTCGCAGACAACCATTTAACCTGTCTAATAGTATGCGTTAAAAACAGAGGTTTTGTCCGCACGCATTTGCAAACGAATGCGTGAGTCACAGAGCCACGTCACGACACCCTAGAATCTGTAATCGTATCACTAAACTATGAGTGTCTCCATAATGGAGTCACATGCATTCTGATGGATAGATGAGGACAGGTGGACTGAAGGGGAGCCCATCCCTTCTTAAAGGTACAGGAGCACACCAAACACCCAGCAGGTAGCTCAATGGCTGCAAAGGTGTTGGTGTTTTGCTGGACCAATACAAACACCAATGTGATATGAAAAACAAACTTGTCCACCACCCTCATCTATAGCTGTCCATTGCAGTAAGCAGCATTGGAAGGCTGAAACAGGTAACAACAAAAGCCTGTGGAATGCCCAGGAAAGAACCAAGCCTACTTACTGACCAGCTCACAGACAACCACATAACCTGGGTTTCATTGGACAAAAAGTTTGGTCTGCAAACGGACAAACTTTACGTCAACAAGAGTGCGATGGTGTCTAATCCGACTGTGTGTACAGCAAGCAATCGGACTTTTGTACAAAGTACAAACACGCATGCTCAGAAGCAAAGACCAGCCGGAAGCGTTCTGTCTGGTAAAACTAGCGTTCATATTTGAAAGAGCACATTTGTTCTGAAATCAAGAAAAGCAGCACACATTCTCTTCTTCTTTATAATGTGATAATACTAAAATGCTGCTTACCGTGATGGCCGGCTATAGATGAGGGCGGTGGACAAATTTGTTTTTCATATCAGTATATTTTTGGGCAGGATTTTTGTTTTAATTAGTATTAGTGTTAGTGTCAGTTTTGTTTTAGGTAGGACAAAAAAAAAACTACAAAATGCACACTATTGATTCTGGGCTGTACTACGGGTATAAACAACAAATAATATACACATATTGTATGTGGTTTTGGTGTGGTCGTATTTTGGGCTCTTCTTTGGTGGTAGGTCATAGTAGTAACAGAAAATATTCAGCTTCATTTAAAAAAAAAAAACATTATATTTTGGCCCAGTTTTTCTCTCATGATAAAAAAAATCAGGAGATACTTAATACTAATTTGTCCAGAAAAAAACAAAACAAGGTATAATCCACCTGTATACACAAAGTAGTTGCAGTGATTTGTACAATTTTACTGACACATGTCAAAGTTGCAAAGCTGTGCTTAGGCATTAACTAGTGACTGACCAGCCATCATCATTGTACGGCGACACGTTGGCTCTCCTTCGCAAATCCTAGTAGCTGTATGGCGGCTCGCACAGGTGCAGTTGTGGGTGGGCACTAGCTGCCAGCGGCATGCGCTTGCGCTCACTGCGGGAACGTGCACGCAGGCCGGATGGACGCAATGCATGCTGGCAACCTGTGATCACCTAGTACAGATGCAGAATGGGGATCTGTACTAGTCCCCATTTTGACAGGGTACATGTCAGAGATCTACTGCTCCCAGTGATCGGGAACAGTGATCTCTGTCATTTCCCTAACAATAACAAATAACGGCGCAGGTTGTGATAATTAAAACAGCAAACAGTAAGTCCATAAAATAGTCCTTTGAGCATGTGTAGCTCTGTAGAGATAAACAGTCTTTTTGAAAAGGGCAGCCTTGAATAGGGAGTTGAAGCCACTCCAAACATGTAAAGAGAAAAGCAAAAACAGGCGCCTCTTAGTAAGACTGTTAGATTTTAATAACAAGTGTATTAAAAACACTCACATTTAAGTATCTTTATAATCAGCATAGGGGAATCCAGTAAAGCCAATCATGGATCTCTGTAGTGTAGATGGTGTTATCAGCTTAGTTGCTCCATGCTGTCAGCGTCCTATATTACAAGCAGCTTCCGGGATTCGTATCAGGATCCAAAAACGAGGCTTGTGGCGCATTCGACCAGGCTTAGAAAGAGCTGTAGTACAGAGTCCAGTAAAGTTGATGGCTGTACTGCCGTAAAGCGACGCGTTTCTGAGCATGCGCACCAGGAACTAGTTCGAGGTGTGCGCTCCTTTCTCAAGCTGTGATAATGGGCTTTGTTTGGTCTATTTATATGCTGAAATTGCACTGCCACCTAGTGGTGAAAACCGAATATTGCTGATAGTGTGTACACATAGGAGCAATTTTCTTCAATATATTAACAAGGGAAGGATAAAGTGTTGTGTGTATATCCATGTTTTTGTCTATACACTCTCCACCAAACACCTTTAAAACAATAATGAGATACTTTAACCACTTCCAGTCAGCGCTATTGACATAATACGTCAGCAGCGCGGACCTGAGGCGCCGGGGTCACGTCTTTGGACGTGATTTGCTTGTAATTCCCCGCGCGCGCCACAGGGTGGCGCACGGCGGGGAAAAACAGTCCCGACGCATCACCGAGGATTCGATGTCCGTCAGGTACACGCGGCCGCGATGTCCGTCAGGTACACGCGATCGTCGGTGACAGAGCAGGGACATGGAGCTCTGTGTGTAAACACAGAGCTCCACGTCCTGTCAGGGAGAGGTGACAGATGCTGTTTCCCTTGTACAAGGGGAGACAGCATCGATCACCTAACCCAGTCACCCCCCTCCCCCCACACAGTTAGAACACACCCAGGCAATACATTTAACCCCTTCCTCACCCCCCTAGTGTTAACCCCTTCAATGCCAGTCACATTTATACAGTAATTGGTGCATATTTATAGCACTGGTCGCTGTATAAATGTGAATGGCGCCAAAATTGTGTCAAAAGTGTCCGATGTGTCCGCCGCAATATCGCAGTCAAAATAAAAATCGCAGATCGCCGCCATTACTAGTAAAAAAAAAATTAAAAAAATAAATCATAATTCTGTCCCCTATTTTGTAGGTGCTATAACTTTTGCACAAAGCAGTCGCTTATTGCGATTTTTTTTTTTTTTTACAAAAATACGTAGAAGAATACGTATCGGCCTTAACTGAGAAACAAAAAAAAAAAAATTTTTAAAAAAAATTGGGATATTTATTATAGCAACAAGTAAAAAATATATATATTTTTTTAAATTGTCGCTCTTTTTTTGTTTATAACACAAAAAATAAAAACCGCACGGGCGATCAAATACCACCAAAAGAAAGCTCTATTTGTGGGGAAAAAAAGGACACCAATTTTGTTTGGGTGCCACGTCGCACGACCGCGCAATTGTCAGTTAAAGCGATGCAGTGCCGCAAGCTGAAATTTCGTCTGGGCACGAAGGGGGTTTATGTGCCCAGTAAGCAAGTGGTTAATATGCAATATTTGGTAAATAAAATGGAATAAAATTAGATAAATAATAATAATATAAAAATTGCTAAATAGGGATAAAAATAGAAATAGATTGAATATAGGGTGAATGATGAATAAATTGGGTAAGTGTGGGTGCAAATGCAAATAAAATATGCATATATATATGTGCATACTTACACACATATACGCTTACACACACACATATATCTGTTAATAAATATAAGAGACAAGAATCATATTAGAATAGAATCAGAATAAATATTGGAATTAATTCAAAATTCAAAATTCAAATCAACTTTAGGTCAAAATTTATATTTAGATGCTGTCATACATGAATTTATATAATGCTCTCAGTCTATATTTTATATGGGGTTCGTACTGAAACGGGTTATTAAATACTAAGAATGTTTTATGACAAAAACAAAAAAATATATAAATAAATTATTTTAAATATGAACAAGATTATTTTGTCAAGGGGAAAAATGGAGGAATCAATGAGGAGTTGGAAATTTCTACCATTCTATAATATATACATTTTCCCCTTGACAAAAGAGTAGGAGGAGGAGTTTGAGGAGGAGGAGGAGTCCATGTCAGGCACTGGACTATTGTTTTTGGATGACTTTTCCCCTCTAGCTGGCAGCAGCCAGCCCTCCCTAAGGGGGAGCCCCCCCCTCCTCCCCCAACATGGCTCCCCTCCCAAGGGGCTCCCCTTCTCCCCGGCCACAAGCATCAGCTGGAGCAGATTTGGGCCTTTTTTTTTATTTTGCTGTTTTTTTTTTTTTTTTTTTTGGGTTGTGAATGCTGTTTGAATGTGGGGGTGACATTCCTGCCGGAAAAGGGGTGTCACCCTCAATTTTGGTGGAGAAGGGTTCCCCAGGACCAGGGAGAAGTGATCCCCAGGTCCGTGTGATTGGTGTATGAATGTTCAGTGACATAATTGGAGCCTTGGCGTGGCGTTGCTGCTCACAAGTCCAGCATGGTGGACTGGTGCCAACCCAATTTGATGAGGATGTGGGGTGTGTGTGCTAGGGACCACAGTGGTGTGCATGCATGCATTCTCATTGTGCCTTGATTAATGTGTGTGTTTAACGTGCAAAGATGCATAATGTGAGCTGGCTCCTGGCTGCTCTTCCCTCAGAAGACGGGGTAACCTCGGTTAGGGGGGGGATTGTCTGGTTCAGGGGTCAGGTCATCACGTATGTCAATCTGCAGGCCCTTTCTCACTGCAAAGTTGTACAGCAGGCAACAGGCACCGATGATATGGCACACAAAGTTTGGCGAATACAACAGGGTACCCCCAGACTTATCCAGGCATCGGAAACGTGACTTCAGGAGGCCAAAGGTGCGCTCCACCACTGCTCGTGTTTGGGCGTGGGCTTGATTGTATCTTTCTTCTCCTGGGGTTTGGGGGTTCCGGATAGGAGTCATGAGATGGGGTCCCAGTGGATATGCAGAGTCACCTGTAAGGGAAAAGACAGGAGGATGTTAGTCATGCATGTGCCCCTTGTGATGTGTGCATAATGGGGGGGTACAGTCATGCCTGCCACCCATGTCACTCACCAACCAGCCAGGTGTCCCCATACACGTTCTGATCGAATTTCATTCGGATGGGGCTCTGATTGTATATGTAGCTGTCATGGCTGGACCCTGGGTGTTTGGCAGCAGACAAATTTGATCGTGTCTACGGGCGAGCCGACGGATTTGGCCAGCAGACAGATTTTAAAGCCTGCTTTAAAATCTGTCTGCTGGGAATCCGTCTGTCCGATATGTCTGCTGGTTAGTACGCTAACCAGCAGACATATCTGCCCGCACATGAGTCAAATGGATTAGACGCATGCGCAGAAGTGTTTTACTTCCTAGTGCGGTGACGTGGCGGCGTCAACGTCATCGCCACGTCACCGCGCTGTCTGCCGGCGGGGATTTTGGTTTTGGTTTGGTTTGGTTGTGTACAGCGATCAAACCAAAACAGCCCAGCAGACAAATCTGATCAAATCGGTCTGTCAGACCGATTTGAACAGATTTATTTGGTCGTGTGTACGCAGCCTAAGAAGTTTTCTTTCTGCTAAGTTTGTATATTATTTTATTTTTTAGAAAATCATGCAGATAGCTTATTGCATATGTATTTTTTGGTAAATAATTTTTTGCCAATAAGTTTTAAACTGCATCTCTATTAGGGATGAGCCGAACACCCCCCGTTCGGTTCGCACCAGAACCTGCGAACAGACCAGAAGTTTGTGTGAACTTTAGAACCCTGTTAGGCCGCGTACACACGATCGAATTTATCTGCTGAAACCGGACCGACGGACCGTTTCAGCAGACAATTTCCGATCGTGTGTACGGGCGAGCAGACAGGTTTTTCCAGCAGACAAGTTTTAAAGCATGCTTTAACCACTTCAATACAGTGCACTTAAAACCCCTTCTTACCCAGACCAATTGTCAGCTTTCGTGCTCTCACACTTTGAATGACAATTACTCAGTCATGCAACACTACCCAAATAAAAATTGCATCCTTTTTTTCACACAAATAGAGCTTTCTTTTGGTGGTATTTAATCACTCGTGTTTTTTTTTTTTTTTTTTTTGCGCTATAAATAAAAAAAGACGGTCGATTTTGTGAAAAAAATTCATTTTTCTTTGTTTCTGTCATAAAATTTAGCAAATTAGTGTTTTTTCTTCATAAACGGGTGACAGGGCAGGTCACTGGTGGGTGACGGGAGACAGGGCAGGTCACTGGTGGGTGACGGTGACAGGGTACGGTCACTGGTGGGTGACGGTTGCACCGCTGATGGCAGTCTATTTATGTGACAGGTGCACTTTATGGGTGACTGTTGGGTGACTGGTGACAATTGGGGGGGGGGGGCAAAGGGACAGATGTGGTGTTTGTGCAGACACTACAGTAACACAGAACTGTAACTCTCCGTGACACGCCGCTACCGACAGTATAGGGATGCGCGCACGTGATTGCGCGCATTCCCTATTCAAATAACTGCACGTCATATGACGTGCAGTCAGGATATTGGAGTCCTCCGCCCGCCGTCATTTGACGGTGGGTGATGGACAAGTGGTTAAAACTTGTCTGCTGGAAACCCGTCTGTCCGACATGTCCGCTGGTTAGTACACTAACCAGCGGACATATCTGTCCGCATATGCGTCGAATGGATTCGACGCATGCGTGGAAGTATTTTACTTCCTGGTTCAATGTCACCTCCACGTCACTGCGCTGTCTGCCGGCGGGGATTTTGGTTTGATGGTGTGTACATCCATCAGACCAAAACAGCCCAGCAGACATATCCGATGAAAACGGTCCGTCGGACCGTTTTCATCGGATAAGTTTGAGCGTGTGTACGCGGCCTTAAAGTCTATGGGACTCGTTTTTTCGGGAGCAGTGATTTTAATAATGCTTAAAGTGAAACAATAAAACTTAAATATTCCTTTAAATTTCCTGGGGGGTTTATAGTATGCCTGTGAAGTAGCGCATGTTTCCCGTGCTTAGAACTGTCCCTGCACAAAGTGTAATTTTTGAAGGAAAAAAAGTAATTTAAAATCACACGCGGCTATAATGAATTGTCGGCTTCTGGCAATACAGAGAAAAGTCATTTATAAAAAAAGCTTGGGGGTTCCCCCCAAATTCAATTACCAGGCCCTTCAGGTCTGGTATGGATATTAACCACTTAAGACCCAGACCATTATGCAGGTTAAGGACCTTGCCCCTTTTTGCAATTCGGCACTGCGTCTCTTTAACTGACAATTGCGCGGTCGTGCGACGTGGCTCCCAAACAAAATTGGCGTCCCTTTTTTCCCAGAAATAGAGCTTTCTTTTGGTGGTATTTGATCACCTCTGCGTTTTTAATTTTTTGCGCTATAAACAAAAATAGAGCGACAATTTTGAGAAAAAAAAAAACAATATTTTTTACTTTTTTGCTATAATAAATACCCCCAAAAATATATATCAAAAAATATTTTTCCTTCGTTTAGTTTATACTTATCCTTTTACATATTTTTGGTAAAAAAATAAATCGCAATAAGCGTTTGCGCAAAATTTATAGCGTTTACAAAATAGGTGATAGTTGTATTGCATTTTTATTTATTTTTTTTACTACTAATGGCGGCGATCAGCGATTTTTTTTTCATGACTGCAAACATTATGGCGGACACATCGCACAATTTTGACACATTTTTGGGACCATTGTAATTTTCACACCAAAAAGTGCTATAAACATGTTTACTGTGAAAATTACAATTGCATTCGACCTTCAGGTCTGGTATGGATTTTAAGGGGAACTTCACCCCAAATAAAAAAAATGGCGTGGAGTTCCCCCCAAAAATCCAAACCAGACCCATTATACGAGCACGCAACCTGGCAGTCCGCAGAAAAAGAGGGGGGATAAGAGCGTCCCCCCTCCTGAGCCATACTAGGCCACATGCCCTCAACATTGGGAGGATGCTTTGGGGGTCTGTGACCCCCTCAAAGCACCATGTCCCCATGTTGATCGGGACAAGGGCATCATCCCCACATCCCTTGCCCGGTGGTTGTGGAGGTCTACGGCTATTTTTAAAACTTTTTTTTGCATTGATACAGGGTACATGTCTCCTGGGGCAGGACCTAAGCACTTTTTAGGACAATAACTTGCATATTAGCCTTTAAAATGAGCACTTTAGATTTCTCCCAAAGACTTTTACAGGATGTTCCACGGCTTTTCGAATTTGCCGTGAACACCCCAAATTGTTCGGCGAACAGGCAATGTTCGAGTCGAACATGAATTCGATTCGAACTCAAGGCTCATCCCTAATCTCTATCAGTGTTGTAAGTTCCTTGCATAAATGTAATGTAGCATCTTGATGCATTCAGCTTTGTATTTAATAATTTTATATTCTTAATTACTCTTGAATTATCTAACGCCAAAATCTTATCTGTACAACATTTACAGTAAGCATATACAGGGACTGTGACAAAACCATTCAATCCCTACCCTCTTTTTTTTTTATTAAACATACCTGTGTTTTCTGTGTGTGGGGCTCCCATGCCCGCCGGGATAGACCTCCTTTTTTTTTTTGTATCGTGCACGTGGTCATGTTCTGGGTAAGATGGTCTTTTGAGGGGTCACCACATAAAGTATATCCTCATTCTGTATTTAATGAATATTTTGATGATTGTATGAGATATTGATTATTGTATGTTTTTCCCTATAGTTTGAAATTGGTAATCGCTCTATAGTATCATGTGTATGTGTACAATAAATCTCCTGAAGAAGCAGTATCCTCGTCTGCAAAATATGTCGAGCAATTAATACACAGATGGTATATTCTTACAAGTGTCACACTATCTGTGACCAATTAGACCCATTGCTCTTGTCTTAGGCTGCATTCACACCTAGGCGACACGATACGCCGCGTACGCGGCTTATCTTGCCGCCTGTAGAAAAAAAAAAAAGTTTAATCTTTCTTTAACATTGCGGTCTATGAGGGAATGCCAATGTCGCCTGAAAAAAAGGGTTCCGGGACTTTTTTTCAGGCGACAGGCGTTGAGATGTGAACCATCTCCATAGACCGCAATGTTATTTCACATCTCGAGCGACAAGAGCGACGGGCGACCGGCGTTTTGTCGCTCAGATGTGAATGGAGCCTTAGGCCGCGTACACACGATCAAATCTGTCTGCTGGAAACGGTCTGCCAGACCGTCCCAGCAGACAGATTCGATCATGTGTACGGGCGAGCCGACGGATTTGGCCAGCCGACAGATTTGAAAGCATGCTTTCAAATCTGTCGGCTGGGAACCCGTCCGCCCGACATGTCTGCTGGTTAGTACGCTAACCAGCAGACATGTCTTCTCGCACACACGTCAAATGGTTTCGACGCATGCGCCAAAGTGTTTTACTTCCTGGTGCGGTGACTTGGCGGCGTCAACGTCACCGCCACGTCAGCGCGCCATCTGCCGGCGGGGATTTTGGTTTGATCGTGTGTACACGATCAAACCAATACATCCCCGGCAGACAGATTTGTTCAAATCGGTCTGTCCGACCGATTTGAACAAATCTGTCTGCTCGTGTGTATGGGGCCTTAGTCTATTTTAAATACAGTATATGTATTTTAATTGTTTTTGTAATAAAATTAAAAACCTTTTACATTAAGACTGTTATCCCAAGTTTTGTACAGTACCATGAAAGTCTATTTTAGCCTCCCCTTATATCTCCTTTCCGATACCACATATGTGTATGTTATTTATTGTTTGTACCCGTAGTAGGGTCCAGAAGTATTAGTGCACATTTTCCTTTTTTTTTTATTCTACATAAAACACTTTGGGCCGGATTCACAAAGAGTTACGACGGCGTATCAGTAAAAAACGTCATTCACGTGGGGTCACACTTAATTTAAATAAAACACGCCCACATCAAACACATTTGAATTAGGCGGGCTTACGCCGGCCCATTTACACTACGCCGCAGTAACGTAGGGAGCAATTGCTTTGTGAATACAGCACTTGCCTCTCTAATTTACGGCGGCGTAGCGTATCTGAGATACGCTACGCCCGCACAAATATACGCCGCTCTACGTGAATCTAGCCATTTGACACTAACTGACAATGATACTAATTAAAAAAAAAATCTAGATTGGACTATATTGACTATAGGACACAACAATGTAATCAGATATATTTATAACAAAATAATAAAAAAAAATCATATAGTATTTGTTTATGACTGTGACAAATATATGTTTTTACTAATATGATGAGTCAACTGCATATAGTTATAAAGTAACTAGCATTCAATGAATCATGACAATGCCAAGTATAAATATACATCTTAATTAGGGTTGAGCTAACCCGAACTGTTCGTACCAGACTTTTGGATTTTTGGTACCTGGACCCGAACCCGAACCCGAACAATATACTTTAAGTTCGGGTTCGAGTTCGGCAATGTAATGGCACGCTGCAGGGCAGCCAATCTACATTTGTTTGACTCGTGTGACCTACAAGCCATCACATCCATGCCTACTACTGGCATGGCTGTGATTGGCCAGTGCAGCATGTGACCCAGCCTCTATATAAACTAGAGGCACATAGCACAGCACGTCACTCTGCTTTAGATAGGGTAGGGAAAGGCTGGCGCTGCTGCTGCTCTGAGGGAGAGAATTAGATAGGAGTCAGACTCAGTCCTGCTTCAGAAATCAAATTACTCAGTGATCTACATAGCACAGCAAGTCACTCTGCTTTAGATACTTTAGGGAAACATTTTGCTGCTGTTGTTTTTAGGGAGAGAAATAGATAGAGTCAGTCCTGCTTCAGAAATCAAATCACACCAGCACTGCATATGTTACTGTGAGATACACCCTTTAGATACTTTTCTTCTATTGTGCTATTCAAAAAAACATCCATTTAGGGCAAAAAATATTTTTTTTTGCAGTGTTTCCACCATATCTCTACGTGTGAGATACACCCTTTAGATACTGTTTTTCTATTGTGCTATTCAAAAAACACCAATTTAGGGCATTTTTTTTTTTTGCAGTGTTTCCACCATATCTGTACGTGTAAGATACACCCCTTAGGTACTATTTTTCTATTGTGCTATTCAAAAAACACCCATTTAGGGCAAATATTTTTTTGTGTGCATTTCCTGCATATCTGTACGTGTGAGATACACCCTTTAGATACTGCTCGTATATTGTGCTATTCAAAAAACACCCATTTAGGGCAAGATCCTACATTTGAGAAATATGAGGAGAACGTCAAATAAGGGACGTGGCCCGGTCGTGGTGCTGCTTATGGAGCAGGGAGAGGATTTGGCCGATCTGTGCCAGCTACACGCACAAGTGAAACACCTTCCTCAGGTGCGAGTAGGCGACAGAGCCTGCAGCGGTATTTGGTCGGGCCTAATCCGGCTGTACGAATGTTGAGGCCAGGAGCAGTACAGGCGATAGTAGATTGGGTTGTTGACAGTACTTCCAGTTTCTTCACATTGTCTCCCAACCAGTCTTGTGCTGAAAGATCAGAGTTGGCACCTGCAGACGACGTCCATCAGTCTTTCACCTCACCCCCTTGCAAATCAGCCAAGCAGTCTGAGCCCCAAATCATGCAGCAGTCTCTTCTGCTTTTTGTTAGCAGGGTTTCCCAGGGCCATCCACCTAGCCCTGCCCCAGAAGTGGAAGAGATTGAGTGCACTGATGCCCAACAACTTATGTTTGAAGATGAGTACATGGGGGGACCATCGCAGCACGTCTCGGAAGATGAAGAAACACAGTTGTTAACTGCTGCTGCTTTCGCAATTGTGCAGACCGAGCACACCAAAGCCAGGTCCAAGGAGTTCCCTAGCGTGGCAGTTCTTCACACAATGTGGTGATGACAAGACACGAGTGGTTTGCACGCTGTGCAATCAGAGCCTAAAGCGAGGCATAAACGTTCTCATAAACGTTCTCAACCTGAGCACAACCTGCATGACCAGGCATCTAAGTGCAAAGCACGAGCTGCCGTGGAGTAGACACCTCAAAAACCAAGAAAGGTCTCTGGCTCCTCCTGCTTCCTCTTCTACTTCAGTCTCAGCCTCTTCATCCACCTCTGTAGTGACAGTGGCACCTGCCACCCCGCAAACAGAGGATCTGCCAGCAACACTACCACCTGGGTCACCAAACATCTCCACAATGTCCCATGGAAGCTTTCAGCTCTCTATCTCCCAAACACTGGAGCGGAAGAGGAAGTACCCCCCTACCCACCCGCGATCCCTGGCCCTGAACGCCAGCATTTCAAAATTCCTGGCATTTGAAATGCTGTCATTCCATCTGGTGGAGACGCAGAGTTTTAAAAGCCTAATGGCATTGGCTGTTTCACAGTACGTCTTGCCCAGCCGCCACTACTTTTCCAGGCGAGCCATCCCTTCCCTGCACAACCAAGTGGGGGACAAAATCAGGTGTGCACTGCGCAACGCCATCTGTGGTAAGGTCCACCTAACTACGGATACATGGACCAGTAAGCACGGTCAGGGACGTTATATCTCCCTAACAGCACACTGGGTAAATGCAGTGGTGGCTGGGCCTGAGGCGGATAGCAGTTTGGCGCATGTCCTTCCACCACCAAGGATTGCAGGGCGCTTCAGTTGCCTCCTGTTGCTAACTCCTCCTACTCTGCTTCCTCATCCTCTACCGCCTCCTCACCCGGTCAGCGTAACACATTCACCACCAACTTCAGCACAGCCATTGGTAAACGACAGCAGGCAGTTTTAAAACGTACCTGTTTGGGGGGAAAAACCCACACCGCACAGGAGTTGTGGAGGGACATGGAACAACAGACCGATGTGTGGTTGGCGGCAGTGAGCCTCAAGCCGGCCTGGTGGTGTGCGATAATGTGCGAAATCTCGTAGCAACTCTGAGCCTAGCCGGTTTGAAGCACATCCCTTGCCTGGCGCATGTGCTGAATTTGGTGGTGCAGAGGTTCCTTAAAAATTACCCCAATATGCTACAGATGCTGCAGAAAGTGTGGGCCGTCTGTGCGCACTTTCGGCGTTCTCACCCTGCTGCTGCTTGCCTGTCAGCGCTGCAGCGTAACTTCGGCCTTCGCGCTCACCGCCTCATATGTGACGTGCCCACAAGTTGCAACTCCACCTTGCTCATGCTCTCCAGACTGTGCGAGCAGCAGCAGGCGATAGTGGAGTGTCAGCTGCAGCACGCACGCGTGAGTCGCTCTGCAGAACAGAACCACTTCACCACCAATAACTGGGCTTCCATGCGAGACCTGTGTACCTTGTTGCGCTGTTTAGAGTACTCCACCAACATGGCCAGTGCCGATGACGCCGTTCTCATCGTTACTATCCCAGTTCTATGCCTCCTTGAAAAAATGCTTTGGGCGATGATGGGAGAGAATGTGGCACAGGAGGAGGAGGAGGAATCAGGGTCATTTCCAAGGCTTTCAGGGCAGTCATTCACAAGTGGCTCCGAGGGTGGGTTCCTGCACCAACAAACGCTAGGTACACAATTGTCCAGCAAGGGCACAGTTCTGGAGGATGATGAGGTGGAGGATGAGGAGGAGAAGATGGAGGAGAAGGAACCATGTTCACAGCAGGGTGGCACCCAGACCAGCTCATGGTCATCACTGGTGCGTGGCTGGGGGCATACAGAGGACACAGACGATACACCTACCACAGAGGACAGCTTTTCGTTGCCTCTGGGCAGCCTGGCACACATGAGCAATTACATGCTGCAGTGCCTCCGCAACAACCGCCGAGTTGCCCACATTTTAACAGGTGCTGATTACTGGGTGGCCATGCTGCTGGATCCCCGTTACCATGACAATTTACTGTCCTTAATTCCCTCACTGGAGCGTGATCTTAAGATGCATGAGTACAAGCGCACACTGGTAGACGCGCTTCTGGTGGAATTCCCACCTGACAGTGGGGCACAGTGGAAGCACAAGGCAAAGGCAGAGGAGGAGGAAGAGGTCGTCAACGCAGCCGGGGCACCACCAGCACCTCAGAAGGCAGGGTTAGCATGGCCGAAATGTGGAAAAGCTTTGTCAGCACGCCACAACAACCAGCACCACCAGCTTATATGGAACGTCTTAGCAGGAGGCAGCATTTCACCAACATGGTGGAGCAGTATGTGTGCACACGCCTACACCTACTGAATTACGGGTCTGCCTCCTTAAACTTCTGGGTCTCCAAATTGGGCACATAGCCTGAGCTTGCCCTTTACGCCTTGGAGGTGCTGGCCTCCCCTGCAGCCAGTGTATTATCTGAACGTGTATTTAGCACGGCAGGGGGCGTTATCACAGACAAGCGCAGCCGCCTGTCCAGAGCCAATGTGGACAAGCTCACAATTATTAAAATGAACCAGGCATGGATCCCACAGGACTTTTCTGTACCTTGTGCAGAATAGACACGTATACCGGCCTTACCCAGCCATTCTTGTATTTTTGATCTTTCTCACTCCTGTATTGGCTACCTCGTCCTCCTCCACCGCCGCTTCTACATACACCGCCACATCCACCGCCATCTCAACCTCCTACTCCATATGGACCTCGTCCTCCTAGGTCAAGATTATTATTTATTTATTTTTATGTATTTTATGTTATTTTAAGTTATTTCCCTATCCACTTTTGCAGAGTACTTGCCATGCTCTTACCAATATTTTGCTGCCATTTGCAGCCCTCTAGCCCTTTCCATTACTTTTTTAGAGACATTTTAGTACTCAAAAGTTCTGGTCTCCATTGACTTCACTTCAATGGGGTTCGGGTTCGGGGTCAAGTTCGGGTCCCGAACCCGGACTTTTTTTCCAGGTCCGAACATCCAGGTGTCCGCTCAACTCCAATCTTAATGAGTTTAGACTATCACATGAGTAAAAAATATATATATTTGTTTTTAAGTCACAGTCATACACATATACTGCATGCTTTTTAAACTATTTTGTAATCGTTTACTGGTATATCTGTTTTTACATTGTTGTGTACTCCTTATATGGCCAATATAGTCTGATCTAGATTTTTTCTTTTTGTTGTATACATATTACGGATGATGGCATTTTATAATTACTAATTTGAAAAGTGTTTTAAAAAAAAAAAAAAAAACCTACTGAAAATATACTGACCCTGACCTGATACTAACACTGGCACTAACCTAGATCTAGCCTCAATCTATGTATTTTTTCTTTACTTTTTAGAAAATGTATGTATTTATTTATTTATAAAAAAAAAATTTAAATGTACCTTTTGCTCTAATGCAATGAGAGGAAGAGGAAGTAAACTCAAGTGTGGGCTCACAGTGACTGACAAGGTGACCTGGAACTCTGGGAGTACCGGGTCCCGATCATTATTATTAGACCCGTTGTGCTCGGTAAGAGCCGATCACTGTGCTGGGAGCAACCTGCTGAATGCACAAAGAGAGTTAAGCATATATGCGGCCCCACGGAAAAAAGCCCAATCCAGCAAGTCAGCATATACAGTATGCGTACTAGCGTTATAAAGGAGTTAGGATGAAAAGGATAACAATCGCCATACTTCCATTTATGTGTATATGCATTGTGTACTATGTATATGTAAATTTGCCCAAAAAAATCTACAGGGGTTTTATCCATTGCCTAGTCTATCCAAAATTAAAGAAAAATTAGATGTGCTAAAACTTTTACATGTAAGCAAGAAGACGTGCTTACAGTATATGTTGCTCTGTTTGGCTTGGATGGAGCTTGGATTGGCTGCCTTATTGTGATATTCTTGATGAATGCCACAGGAAAGCTTACGGTTTAGTTATTTGTAAACTGGAGTCCTGCTTTTGCCTTGCTGTTCTATTATGATGTAATCCACTCTATATACGTTCTATATATCGTAGCTAACTAGAATACAGATCATTTTTCACATTCAGTTCAACCAACACTTACAATGCCTTTAAACATGAATTTTTGATTCTATTGATTTATGTTGTGGGGATGAAAGGGTGCTGGAGAAAATTTGGCTCACTCATCTCTAATTAAAATGGCATTATCTTCTTTAATATTGGCTTTGTTTTTCTACTACTAAAGTTTCATTTGTCAGTTGAAAAAAATAAATGAGTCTCTTGAATAATTGCTGATTTAAATTTAGCATCTTTCCATATCTCACACACGTTTTTTTTTTCTTATCTTTAATTCCAGAGTCATTTTATTTACACGTGAATACACACCATCTATATCGCTTCTAAAAATCTAATTAATTTAGCGTTTCATAATGAAGTAGTATACTATGTTCACACTTCCTTAAGATATAATTGTCTTTAGAAGTTGAGATATGAAAATGACATTTACATTGTAATGATATTTTAAAATATTATTTTTCCTTTGCACAAACTAGTACTGTATTTTACAGCTGTAAAACCAACCAATTTAATTAAAGAAATACAATGTAATAGAAAGCAAAAATGACGCAGTATAAATATTTTTACTGTTTTAACTTATGTAGTAAAACAGGTTCAGAGTGCTTCCTCAGATTCCAAGCATATGGTGAGATGACGATGCACAATTCCTTGGTGATATACCACCTCCAGTAACATAAGGTAATGACAAAGGCAATACACAATGGGTGATTTCAGCCTGCATGTGCTGATAGGTGATTTACTACACATCTTTTTGATGTTACCCTGCCTACTAAAAAAAAAAAAAAGCTAGGCATGCACTTCTGCAAAGTGTAGTTTCCAGATCTTTAAAGTTCTAATGTAACAAGTTGTAGAAACCCATGTTGGTAAGCATTAGGTTACTAAAAAAAACATTCACATTTATTTTGTCCGCATTTTTGATACACTTCACACTAATACATTTACACTTTTTTATAGATACTATATGGATTAAAAGGTACGTGTTGGACCACATGTTCTCTCTGGAGGTTTATCACCTAAAAAGCAACAGAACAAAAACAGGACAGGTCTTTTGGAAAGGTTTCAAAGAGTTGTGGAGAGGAGTCTGGTCATCGTAGCCAAGAGAGCAGAAACCACTCTACAAGGTCATCAATAATGACAGCTTCTGAACATCTTCTCAAACATGTTGGCAGAAAACCGCTATTGCTATTAATTTGGTAAATCCTAGTAGGGATCATGTAAATTCTAAATTTCAATCGTTTTTATTGAAAACATTTTCAGGTAAATACAAGAATAAACCAAAAAATATAACAATGGGCCAGTGAGTATATAAATATATTAGTATCAAGTTATACTTGGATGATACAATGGTCAGTATCTGGCAACAGGATAAAGAACATAAATAAACGGGGATCATGTCAATTATACAAAGGATCGTTATGCGGTTCTTCACCCTGTTTAAAAAATAAATACAATTAAAGCCAGCATGGTATAACTAGTGGTAGTTAGTCACATTAAACTGGATTTATTCTGTGGTGTTGAAAATGTTTCGTAGCTTATCCAAGCCACTTGTTCAGTTCTAATGTGACCTGAGTAGTTTATGGCTTTTGGAGCTTCTGCTCATTCACACTAGCACTCTAATATTAACCAGAGGCTATTCAGTTTGCATGTGTTGCGCTATATAAGTTTCTCACTCACTCACTCACTCACTCACTCACTCACTCACTCACTCACTCACTCTAAGGCCGCGTACACATGAGGAGACATGTCCGATGAAAACGGTCCTGGGATATTTTGGTCTGATGTGTGTACACACGATCAGACCAAAATTCCCGGGGACAGACAACGCGGTGACGTGGCGGTGACGTTTACGCCACGACGTTGAGCAAACAAGGAAGTAAAATGCTTCCAAGCATGCGTCGAATCAATTCGACGCATACGGGGGATTTCGGTCCCCTGGTTAGGCGTACTAACCAGCGGACATGTCTGACGGACAGGTTTCCAGCGGACAAGTTTCTAAGCGTGCTAAGAAACGTTTGTCCGCAGGAAACCTGTCCGCTAGGCCGTACACACGATCGGACATGTCCACGGACATGTCCACAGACCAGTTTCAGCGGACATGTTCGATCGTGTGTACGCGGCCTAATATTAACCCTATATGCCAAACATAGTGTTCTTGAGGTTCTAAAATAGAAAGAAAAAATAGTTGCGCTCAGAAAGCACAATATGACATTGTGAAAAGGTTAATTATACGTGTCAATATAATAAATAAATAAATAAATAAATAAACCACATCTAATTAGTAAATAAAGTCCATAAATGGTGATGTGATCAAGTGTAATAAGAATGGCTTACACTACAACCCAATCTTAATTAGTCCATTTGAGCTGGTATCACAGAGGTGTAATTAGATGGTATGTTTAAATGATTGTCCAATATTAAACAAAGAGCAATGGTAGTCGTAAATTAAAATATCCTTGATGAAATTCACTATCGATCTCACAGAATTCTGCAGACACATCAAAAGGTAAGTAAAGATGTGCTCTTACCGGATCCTAGTGTAATTCAGGTATATCAATCCACTGGCATCTGAAGGGGGAGATCACCTCGACCGCTTGCAGTACTTCCACATAGGACTGATGAGTTTCACTGGAACAAATACTTCCCACTGGTGTAGACTCCTCGTCCAGTTCAGAGAACCGAGGGGGATAAAAAACGAGGGCTCGCAATGGTGAAATACTTCCAGGAAGTTTATTTAACCACTTAAGGACCCCCGCACGCACATATACGGCCACAGAATGGCACGTACAGGCACAAGGGCGTAAATTTACGTCCCCGCCTAAGTGCAGTTCGGGGGTCCCATCGGGACCCCCTCCGCGGCGTGCGGGGGTCCCCCTGGCTCCGGGAGCGATCCGGGATCTGGGGGCGGATGTCGGCGAATACCCGCCCCCCCGCGATCGCTCCCAGCCAATGGGAGCGCGCTCCCAACCTGTCACTTCCTCCTCCTGTGTTTACAAAGGAAGGAGGAAATTATGTATTCTCTCATCGCAGCGCTGTTTCCCAGCGCTGCTGATGAGAGAAGACATCACAAGTAAGTGTGCACCAACACAACACTGACACACACTCACATAGGCATATTAACCCCTTGTGATCGCCCCCCCCCACCCCCCTGTCACAGTGTCACTGAATGCAGTGATCTAATCACTGCATTTAGTGTCAGTGTGACAGGCAGTGTAAAAAACAGTTAGTGTTAGGTTCAGGATAGCCCCCCCACCCCCCCTAATAAAGTTTTAACCCCCTGATCACCGCCCTAGTTAACCCTTTCACTCCCTATTGCCAGCGTCACTAAGCGATCATTTTTCTGATCGCTGTATTAGTGTCGCTGTTCCCGCTAGGTAGCTATTTTTTTTTATTGCGATTTTTTTTTTTTTACTAAAGACATGTGGCTAAATACATTTTGGCCTAAATGTTTGACTAAAATTTAGTTTATTTGATTTTTTTTTAACAAAAAGTAAAAAATAGTGTTTTTTTTTCAAAAATGTCGCTCTATTTTTGTATATAGCGCAAAAAATAAAAATCGCAGAGGTGATCAAATACCACCAAAAGAAAGCTCTATTTGTGGGAAGAAAAGGACGCAAATTTTGTTTGGGAGCCACGTCGCACGACCGCGCAATTGTCTGTTAAAGCGACGCAGTGCCGAATCGCAAAAACACCTTGGGTCATTTACCAGCGTATTGGTCCGGGTCTTAAGTGGTTAAAATATGTGCAGCAGATTACACATTCAAAATTAGTGGCTAAACAAGTATAAAAATATAAAAACAAAGTAGCAGCAGAAAACAATTACGTGCGCCCGCGCTTCCGGGGTCACGTTAACGCGGTGACGTTAGTGCGTGGCTCCGCCCTGACCAGTTTCGTCACAAAATGACGTTGTCAAAGGGCACGGGCGACGCACTGAACGTTCACCTTATGTTCAATTGGAGATGCAACCAAGCCTCTCTTTCACATTGCGGTCTCCAATGAAAGGAGACCGCAAAACCGAAAGAAGTAGAAGTAGGGGTGGCCGGGAATCCGGAAGTGCCCTACAAGCGAGAACAGACTGACACAGATAGGCATAATCTGTGTAAACATAGTCCGATCCAGCCTAAAAAGGAAACAACTCCCTGGTCTCCCGACCTCCGATCCTCCACATCATGTAATACCAACGATAAAAACGTTGTCTGTCACAAAATTACATGTCATTAAACTTTTTTAACCACTTAAGACCCGGACCAATACGCTGGCAAATGACCCAAGGGGTTTTTGCGATTCGGCACTGCGTCGCTTTAACAGACAATTGCGCGGTCGTGCGACGTGGCTCCCAAACAAAATTCGCGTCCTTTTTTTCCCACAAATAGAGCTTTCTTTTGGTTGTATTTGATCGCCTCTGCGATTTTTATTTTTTGCGCTATATACAAAAATAGAGCGACATTTTTGGAAAAAAATCAATATTTTTTACTTTTTGTTATAATAAAAAACCAATAAACTAAATTTTAGTCAAACATTTAGGCCAAAATTTATTTAGCCGCATGTCTTTAGTAAAAAAAAAAAATCGCATTAAAAAAAAATTAGCTACCTAGCGGGAACAGCGACACTAATACAGCGATCAGAAAAATGATCGCTTAGTGATGCTGGCAATAGGGAGTGAAAGGGTTAACTAGGGCAGTGATCAAGGGGTTAAAACTTTATTGGAGGGGGGGGGTGGGGGGGGCTACCCTGACACTAACACTGACTGACTGTCACACTGTCTGTCACACTGACACTAAATACAGTAATCATACATGTATGATTACTGCATTCAGTGACACTGTGACAGGGGGGAGGGGGGGGGGCGATCGCGGGGGTTAAATGTGATTTTGTGTGTGTGTAGTGTAGTGTTGGTGCAGGACTTACTTGCTGTGTTGTGATCTCTCCTCAGCGGCGCTTGAAACAAACGCCGAGGGAGAGATCACGTCGCTTCCTCCTTCCTGTGTTTACACAGGAGAAGGAAGTGACAGGTCAGGCGGGCGCGCGCATTGGCTGGGAGCGATCCGGAGGGGGCGGATGAAAACGGATAGCCGCCCCCACTTGTCGGATCGCTCCTGCAGCCGCGCGGACCGCCGCATGTACGGGGGGGGGTCCGATCGGACCCCCGATCCCCCCCAAGGCACCAACGTATATATACGTTGATGTGCCTGTCGGTGCCATTCTGCCGACGTAAATGTACATGCGGCGGTCCTTAAGTGGTTAAAAAAAGGAAGGAACAAAAAATTCACATTTCTATGTCCCCAAGTCGCAGCCTAATTAGGCCGCCACACAGAAAATGTAATCAGATTTCTATACCTCATCGTGACGTGGGCAAGAAGTATACATTTTCATCGTACTGACAGAAAATTAAAATTTAAAATGAAAAATCTACATACAGAAATTAGATATAAATTATATACAATTATATAGAAAAAATTATATACAATTATATAAAATAGTTAGTATACCCTCTTTAATGCCATATGTGGCCCTCTAGTGGTTAAAGAGGAAAAATTAAACATTATCTAATGCAAGAGGTGGCCGGTGGGAACACAGTCCACTCCATCTCTCGCATCCACTAGAGAGGGGGGAAAAAAGAATGATAGGGAAAGGGGCCAAGAGCGGAATTATGAGTTGTCTAGAAAGGCATTCACTTCTATGTCCACGTTTAAGCCCTGCGGTTTGAGACATTTTAAGCGATAAATCCAACTCATTTCTAATTTAGAAATAGCTACAGTATCCTCTTTGATCCTCCTCTCCAGTGGGATTTAAGAATGTCAATGGCAATAATAGAGGTGCCACTAGGATTCTTAGCGTGCACTTCTCTATAGTGTCTGGAAACCGAGTGTTTTTTGTACCCCCTTCTTATATTGTCGATATGCTCATTGACTCTGACCTGAAAAGCTCTCACTGTGCGTCCCACATATTGAAGCCCACATGGACAGGTCAACAAATAAACCACATGGGTCATGGAGCATGTAATGAAAGATCGAATATTGAAAGTTTGAGAGGTGCTATTAGAGACAAAACTCAAAGTTTTCCGTTCCTTCACTGCATTGACCTTACACACAGCACATTTTTTGCACTTATGGTAACCTATTATGTTTTGAAAAAACATTGGTTTATTCCGAGGGGGGTCAACAACTCCTGGGGCCAGGGAATCCCTTAATGAGGGGACTCCTCTAAAGACCACTTGGGGCAGTTCGGGAAGTGCGGGACCGAGGACTGGGTCCTCTTTAATCAGATGCCAGTGTTTTCTAACCAATTTTTTGATAACATAATGTTGATTTGAATAATTGGTAATAAAAGGAGAAATGAATTGATTTTTTGCGCTTCCAGTGAGCACACCTCTATCTACCGATTCGACTTCACATATTTGTTTAAGGAGATCTTCTTCTAGGTAGCCTTTATCTAAAAATCTTGAAGTCAACATTTTGGCCTGCTCTCCAAAATCTTCTATTTTACTACAATTGCGCCTAAGGCGCAAAAATTGACTCTTAGGGACTGAATCCAGCCAAGCTTTATGATGGCAGCTATCGCGGGGGATAAAAGAATTGCGGTCTGTTGACTTGAAAAAAGTGGAGGTCACAAATTGACCCTCCTCCACTCTTATTTCAAGGTCCAGGAAGTTGATCTTCCTCTGATCCGCCTCGTATTTAAACTCGATCCCCCTGTCATTAGTGTTGAGAGAACTCATAAAGTCATCCAGGGACTCCCTGGATCCTCTCCATAGGAGGAGGACGTCGTCTATATATCTGGCCCACAGAACCAATTCGGGTCTGCGGTCCAAATAGACAACGTCCTCCTCCCACTTCCCCATAAAGAGGTTGGCCAGGCTGGGGGCAAATTTGGCCCCCATCGCGACCCCCCTCTTTTGTAGGAAGAAATTACCACTAAACCAAAAGAAGTTATGTGTGGTTGCGAATTGGAGGAGATCCATGATAAATCTCTGCTGAACAGCAGATAAATCAGAATCTCTTTCCAAGAAATGTTTAACAGAGGAGATCCCCCAATCATGGGGTATGATGGTATATAGGGACGTCACGTCCGCGGTAACCAACCATAAACCCTCCTCATGTAGAATACTATTCATAATGTTGATGACATGTTTGCTATCTCGGATGAAGGCTGGTAAGGCCCTAACGAGGGCCTTACTAACGAACGGAAAACTTTGAGTTTTGTCTCTAATAGCACCTCTCAAACTTTCAATATTCGATCTTTCATTACATGCTCCATGACCCATGTGGTTTATTTGTTGACCTGTCCATGTGGGCTTCAATATGTGGGACGCACAGTGAGAGCTTTTCAGGTCAGAGTCAATGAGCATATCGGCAATATAAGAAGGGGGTACAAAAAACACTCGGTTTCCAGACACTATAGAGAAGTGCACGCTAAGAATCCTAGTGGCACCTCTATTATTGCCATTGACATTCTTAAATCCCACTGGAGAGGAGGATCAAAGAGGATAGCTATTTCTAAATTAGAAATGAGTTGGATTTATCGCTTAAAATGGTTCAAACCGCAGGGCTTAAACGTGGACATAGAAGTGAATGCCTTTCTAGACAACTCATAATTCTGCTCTTGGCCCCTTTCCCTATCATTCTTTTTTCCCCCCTCTCTAGTGGATGCGAGAGATGGAGTGGACTGTGTTCCCACCGGCCACCTCTTGCATTAGATAATGTTTAATTTTTCCTCTTTAACCACTAGAGGGCCACATATGGCATTAAAGAGGGTATACTAACTTTTTCCTCTTCTGATATTATGGGGGCATAAATGTATGTGCTAATTTTATATAATTGTATATAATTTTTTCTATATAATTGTATATAATTTATATCTAATTTCTGTATGTAGATTTTTAATTTTAAATTTTAATTTTCTGTCAGTACGATGAAAATGTATACTTCTTGCCCACGTCACGATGAGGTATAGAAATCTGATTTAATTTTCTGTGTCGCGGCCTAATTAGGCTGCGACTTGGGGACATAGAAATGTGAATTTTTTGTTCCTTCCTTTTTTTTAAAAAGTTTAATGACATGTAATTTTGTGACAGACAACGTTTTTATCGTTGGTATTACATGATGTGGAGGATCGGAGGTCGGGAGACCAGGGAGTTGTTTCCTTTTCAGGCTGGATCGGACTATGTTTACACAGATTATGCCTATCTGTGTCAGTCTGTTCTCGCTTGTAGGGCACTCCCGGATTCCCGGCCACCCCTACTTCTACTTCTTCCGGTTTTGCGGTCTCCTTTCATTGGAGACCGCAATGTGAAAGAGAGGCTTGGTTGCATCTCCAATTGAACATAAGGTGAACGTTCAGTGCGTCGCCCGTGCCCTTTGACAACGTCATTTTGTGACGAAACCGGTCAGGGCGGAGCCACGCACTAACGTCACCGCGTTAACATGACCCCGGAAGCGCGGGCGCACGTAATTGTTTTCTGCTGCTACTTTGTTTTTATATTTTTATACTTGTTTAGCCGCTAATTTTGAATGTGTAATCTGCTGCACATATTTTAAATAAACTTCCTGGAAGTATTTCACCATTGCGAGCCCTCGTTTTTTATCCCCCTCGGTTCTCTGAACTGGACGAGGAGTCTACACCAGTGGGAAGTATTTATTCCAGTGAAACTCATCAGTCCTATGTGGAAGTACTGCAAGCGGTCGAGGTGATCCCCCCCTTCAGATGCCAGTGGATTGATATACCTGAATTACACTAGGATCCGGTAAGAGCACATCTTTACTTACCTTTTGATGTGTCTGCAGAATTCTGTGAGATCGATAGTGAATTTCATCCAGGATATTTTAATTTACGACCACCATTGCTCTTTGTTTAATATTGGACAATCATTTAAACATACCATCTAATTACACCTCTGTGATACCAGCTCAAAAGGACTAATTAAGATTGGGTTGTAGTGTAAGCCATTCTTATTACACTTGATCACATCACCATTTATGGACTTTATTCACTAATTAGATGTGGTTTATTTATTTATTTATTTATTTATTATATTGACACGTATAATTAACCTTTTCACAATGTCATATTGTGCTTTCTGAGCGCAACTATTTTTTCTTTCTATTTTCGTTTTTCGTGTATATCACATGTTTAATGTTGCTGCTGGATACCTTTGTTCACTTATTTATTTATTCAATCTTTTTGTCACTTTAATTAATTAATTAATTAGTTGATTAATTCTCAGTAATTGATTTTGGATTAATTAATTCACCTTTAGCGCGAGAAATTTCCCCCTTGGATAGAACACGTTTATCTTGAGGTTCTAATCCCAGAGTGTCTCCCCAACCACAAATTGATAAAACTAAGCTCTGTACTTCTGAAAAAAATACAGTTTAAAGATATTAAGAAATATCGTGTGCACTAACATTGTCAAAATATAAAATAATATTATGACTGTTATCCTTATTACTGCTACCAGATCTCTTTTTTTATCGACTACTAGTTCATGTTGTGGTGGAATTTGTGTGCGTCCGTGCCCTTCCTTCAGAGCCTTGTGCCATAAACAGTGTCACTCACACGTATGCGTGGGAGTGGAGTAATCATGGCTCAGACCTTTCAAAGGATCAGCGCCTGCGAACCCGAACGAAGACTAGGTGAAACTGGAAGCCCTGTCAGCAGTGACAGTGAGCCCCTGGAGGGCTTCGTTTTAAGCTAAGTTTCACATAATGTACTAGTATGTGATGTATACTAGCACATTATAACATTGCCTTGTAAAATGATTAAGAAAAATATATTGAACCATATCTCTGTTTGAAACATGAAAGTCCAAGCATTGGATTGCTGGGGGGCTCTGTTCCTAGAGTATTGCAGAGTTTGAATTGGTGGTTGATTGTTCGGAAGCTGGAGAACAGGACATTTTCCTTCCAGTGATATGTAAGATAGTAACCACTGATGCTAGTCTCCCCATTGGGGGGCTGGTTTGGAGGCGGCTGCAGTTCAGATGACTTGGTCTCCACAGAAGAGAATACTGCCCATCAATATCTTGGAACTTTGGGAGGTACTCCCTGCTCTGAATTATTGGACGAACCAGTTACACATGCTTGTGGTCAGGGTTCAGTCCAACAATGCCATTGTAGTGGGGTATATAAACTACAAGGGTGGCACCAGAAGTCGTGGGGCCCAGGAAAAGGTGAACCACAATCTGTCTGGGGCAGAACAGCATGTGCCGTCTCTGTCGGCAGTACATATTCTAGGTATAGAAAACTGAGTGTTTTTCCCAGCCATTATCGACTAATACCGGAACAGTGGTTCCTGCATCCCAAGACATTCTCGGCAATCCACCAGCCTTGGGGAACTCTGGAGGTGGATATCCCAGATTGCAATTTCTATAACAAGTTGGACAGGTTGTGTTTGGGATGAAAGTCCCACTGGCATTAGGGGTAGATGCACTGGTAACACTTTAGTGACCAGTTCTCCCTAATCTAGACATTCCCCCTGATTTAACTTCTGCCGCATCTTTTGCAAAGGATCTGATAGGTGGTAACACAGATAATAGTGGTAGCAATGCCAAGCCCAGGTACACCGATATAGTGAACCTGGCAGTGGACATTCCTTGGACACTTCCAGCCTGACCAGACCTATGGTCTTGGGCCCTGTTATCTCTGCACTGTTAAGAGCTAGGAAGCCGGATTCCGGGAGCTTTCATTACAGGACTTGGAAATCTTATATACCCGGTGTGAAGCCAGAAAGTGGCACCCATGAAAATATGTGAGTGGTGAAATTTTTCCTTCCTCCATTCGGGAGGGGAAATTAAATTGGCCTTAAGTACGATTAAGGGTCAAATTTTTTCGCTATACTTTTTTTCCAGATACCATTGTTTCTCACTCCTAGATTCATACTTCATGCAGGGTGTAACGCAAACAGTAACATGTGTCTTTGTGACTTGAACTTAGACTTGGCTGTCCTTGCGAAAGCCACCTTTTGAACCATTTTCCAAAACTCCATTAGTCCTTTGACTCAAAAGGTGTTTTTTTTTTATTACTATCACTTCAGTAAAAAGAGTGTCAGAGCTGTTGGCTCTTTCATGTAAGGAGCTGCTCTTGGTCTTGTATTATGATGAGGTGATGTTGAATCCTCATCCATCTTTCTTGCCTAGAGTGGATTCTAATTTTCACTTGAATCAGTACAGTGTCACGCCTTTCTTTTTTCCTAGTCCACAGTTGGCAGGGGAAAGATTACTGCATACTCTGGATGTAGTTCAGGCAGTCAGGATTTATTTGAGTTTGTTGGCACAGGCCAGGATTCCTGATGTGTGTTGCCAGAAGAGCTTGGGAAGGGCAGGTGGCATCCAGGGTACTGTAATTATTTCTCATTGAATCCACCAATTGATCATTTAAGCCCATGGTTTAAAAGGGCAAGGTCTCACTCTTTCTGGTGAGAATGCACTTTACCAGGAGTATGGAGGCATCTTGGGCTATCCACAATCAGGTGTCAGTGGCTCAGGTTTGCAAGGCTGCTACATGGTCTTTGGTTCATACATTTACAGGGTTTTACTAGGTGGATGTCAGAAACAAAGAGGATACTGCCTTTGGCCGCAATGTGTTATGGGTGGAAGAATAAGCCCTTCTCTGGTGGCAGTTTCTGTAATTGTGTCTCCCTCTTCTCAAGTGTATAGCTTCGGGACATCCAAGATAGTAATTATTATAGTAATTATTATAGCACGCTCTCTGTCCCGTGATGTACAATACAGAATATTTTTTTCTTTCTTACATATTTTGATGTAAAATCCATTTCTTGGAGTACATAATGGGATAACAAGGTCCTTCTTCTCTTTCTGGGAAGTCATTGCTTGCTACAAAACTGAGGAACTTCCTATATAGGGGGGATTTAAATGGGAGGACTTCCTGCTTGATTGATCTGCTAGTGTCCATTCACCTATAGGTGGCACATTACCCAGATAGTAATTGTTATAGCCTGCTCTGCATCCAGTGATGTACTCCGAGAAATGGGTTTTACAGGTAAGTATGTTGTTTTTTTGTTGTTGTTTTTTTACACAGTACATTACATACTGTGAATAGAGGAGCAGTTGAATGACAGGATCTTCTCCATCTATTCACAGAGTGCCATGCATTGTGGGACTGTAGTCATATTAGCAATATAAATGGTGGGGAGGGTAGAAGGAGGGCAGATTGAGCAGGACTAATTTGCTTTGTAGCAAGGTCTGCTTTTCTATTCCAATAATATTTTATACATATCAAACTTTCAAGGCAAAATATTGTTTACATGAGATAAGCATTGCCATATACAAAATGTCTCAAGATACTAAAGATGAGAGCAATATGGTATACCTTAGCAAGGGTGCTCATTGTATCTCTCATCTCTTTCAACCTAATGAACTACATAGGAGAAACCTGTAAAGAAAAAACAGACAAACAAAAACCCTACAGAAAGTAGAAAAACAATACAAAATAAAAAAGGAGAGGATTAGCACTTTCTTGGGTCCCTGTCATCCCTTCAGGCTTCTTGAAGATGAAGAGGAGGAATCCATACCATGTGACCATGTGGCCTAAGTCCTCTCCCTGGTCACTCACACAGAATATAGGGGAAGAAATGAAAAACCTGTAAGAGGGATAAGGAAAGGGGGGAGAAGAAGGGAGGAAGAAGGTGCAAGGTCTGCTTTTAACCTTCACAGTGCTGAAGGACAGCAAGGGCAATTCATACTTTTCATACTTTAAGGCCGAGTTCACACCTATGCAAATTAGATAAGCATCCAATTAGCATAACATTATAAAATACATTGATTTTAATGAGGCTGGTTCACATATGTGTGATGCATTCGCACTGTGCATTGCCTAAAAAATGTGTGCGTTTTCTAGGCATTGCAGTGCGGCTCAGGTGCGAATTGAGGCCCATTATCTTCTATGGGCATGCATCTGATTCGCAGATGTGTTTATTTCTTTTCAGGATTTCTCTCATTCACCTCAATACACTTCCCCCCTCCCCCTCCCCTCCCCCAGGTCTCCAAATTTGCAGCTAAAACGGAGATGATCTGCTGAACAGTGCTCTTATCTCTCTACAGAGATAAGTGATCTGAAATTCGCAACACACTAGTGTAAATCCAGCCTTAAGTTCACAAGAAAAGCAGTGAATTTGTTCAAGTTGGGTCTCAGAACTTTGCTTTCCCTTCTCCCTGTGTACCTCCTGTGTGAATGAATTACAAATTGGAGAATGCACGCTGCCAATCACTGCTGAAAGAGGAGAGCAAAGGAGATGAGTTTCAATACTTTCTGGGCCAGATTCTCAGAGGCGTTACGACGGAGTATCTCAGATACCCCGTCGTATCGCCTTTTTTTTTGACTCGTATCTATGCGAGTGATGCTGAGCATCACTTTTGCATAGATACGCTTCTACATCCGACAAGTGTAATACAATTACACTTTCGGATCGTAGATGTAATGACAACTCCGGCCACTAGGTGGCCTTTACGTTGTTTTTTCATTTGCATATGCAAATGAAGTAGTACGCCGATTCTCGATCGCTTTTACGCCGCCCCGTCGTCGCGTACGTCGTTTACGAACTCGTAAGGTTACCCCAGCTTCTATGTGGAGTAACCTTACGAGGTCCCGTCGGATGCCGTCGTGTCCCGTCGGACGCCATGTTAAGTATGGCGTCGGGTCAGCGTCGGCTTTTTCCGTCGCTTACGTCGTTTTACTAACTCGTTCGGGAATAGGGACTTGCGTAAATGACGCTCACGTCGTTTTGACGTCGGTTTCAACGACGCTTTCCGACGTGAGCTGGAGCATGCGCACTGGGCTTTTTCCCCGGCCGGCGCATGCACAGTTCGTTCGACGCGGGGGCGCGCTTAATTTAAATACAAGCCGCCCCATTTGAATTGCGCGGGTTTACGCTGCGCGATTTACGCGACGCAGGCGAAACCTACGGAGCAAGTGCTTAGAGAATAAAGCACTTGCTCCAGTACGCAGCAGCAGCGTAGTGTAACTGGCTTACGCTACGCCGCCGAAAATATTTGAGAATCTGACCCTCTGCTGTAAACTTAGAATGATAGTGTAAGTCCAAAACTTTTTTTTATGAAGAATATGAAATTGTAATTTATTTTTTTCTATTTATTTTTTGCTGTCTGTGCTCCTGCTGCATAGATTTATTATTTTTGTATGTTCTGGTGATCAATGTGTCTCTGGTGCAGAAAGTGATGTAAAAGTCAACATTTCTCAGATGCCACAAGAACAGAAGGTAACATTTGTATTATCTATTAGCCACCTTGTACATTGCCATAGGAGATGATAACATTATGTACATCATTAAAGATAAGCAATTCATAGGTTGGTTGTAGTTTTACCAGTATCTACAGTCATTTGTGTTAACCTCTACCCAAAACAATATGTTTTTAAGTGACATTCTTACTTAATTACTGTCAAGCATGCACCTGTAATAGCAATAGCACTTTCCATCTCATACATCCATTTATTCCTAGGATTTACAAACAATTCTATGTGTAGTATATCATTTCTTTGCTGGCATTTTTATTTCATTGTTCTGTATGCAGCTGAGGAGTTGATGATTTTCTGTACACTGTGAGAGAGCTATATTTTCAAGATGGATATTGGATTAAGTGTGCAGCAGAACTAGAACCTTGCTAACGTTAAAGGTTACACGAAGTGATGAATTATTCAGATTTTTATGGTGTTAGTTTTGTTTCTTTATACCACTATGGTGACTCTGCAGACACAATGATAGATGATACCCACTAAAAGACTTAGAAGAATATTTTTATCATAAGATTGTGACAAATGTGCTCTTATATGTATTGACATTGTACCTTTTTTAGGAGTATTTATAAAATCGACTGTCTAGATATTGTATGTGAATAGAATTTTATATATGACATTTTTATTTTCCGTAAAAATAATATTGTATATGTTATTTGATGTATTTCTTTTTAATGTATTCAGGGCCAGTTTTATACTTATTTTCTCGGGTCAGCTACCAGAAGATGAGCATGTCTAGAAGGCAGCATATACAGTATGTGAAATTGCCTTACAAAGGAACGGCACAGGTTTACTTTTGCATGCCTCTTTGCTTCTCCAATTTCTACCCCTGTAAAAGGATGTGTAATTGGCTGAATGATCAGAAAGTAACTGTAACTTGCAGTTTACTAAACAAGTGCAAAGTCAATAGAATCAATAATGCGAAACATAGTCAGAATAGCAAAGAGTATACATACACTCAGGGCCGGTGCTACCACTAGGTGAACTAGGCAGCTGCCTAGAGGCACAGCCACTGGTTGTCATGGAGATTCCTGGCTTGATGGCGGCAGGAGAGGAACAATAAACAATGTGTCCTCAGAGTGCTGGCATCTATCTCCATGCGGTGAGCATATTTGTGAAATACCAGGGTTATAAACAGACCCCTGATGCCTCAGTTTTGATACAGAACAGGGACTGAGGGCAGAGATTCCCCAGTCCCTTTCTCTGCAGCCTCAGCTGCACTGGACTATGAATGAATGGTAAGTGCTTTGTGCTGAACAGCTTATTGTTCATTCACACAACAACAGTTCACAATGCTTCAGTTATAAATGAACACAGTGAGTGGCTGATACTGAAGCCAGAGGAGCTTTTGGGAAGAGGGGACCAGGAGAGCACATATAGGGCCGGGCAGCAGAAACAAGAGGAATAGGAACAGGAATAGGAACAGGAGGGGCGGCAGGTGTACCAATCCCCTGTATTTTCCTCCTATGGCATCTAAACTCTGATGAGAGGGAGAGGAGCAGAAGCCTACTTTTAGCGGCTGCAGGAAGAAAATAGAGATTAATCCCCTGGATTAGGATGTGCATGCCTTTGCTTTACAGCAATGTCTCTGTGGTTCACTCAGGGTAATGCAAAGCATCGTTTCTATAAGACCCTATAGCAACAGAGAGTGATACTTAAGTAAAAAGTTTAGAACATTTCAGGGTCGCTCTGGTAACAGGTGATTCCAGGCCATACCATTGGAACTGTAGTGATGTAATGGAAACAGTTGGTAACATGCTTCTAACAATAGCTGGGTTTTCTGGAGAAGCTGCATACTACTAGGGTCCAGCAGTGAAGGGCCTATCACTTGGCCACAGATCACAAATCAGCTACCTCTTCCTGATCAGTTTAATGTAGAATTTTCAGAAGAGATGGACAGCCGCACTCCAAAGGAACTTCAAAAAGTTGTCTTTATTTGTAAAATCAAAGGACATGCATCACAGGATACAGCCAGAAAAGGGACAGCCGACGCGTTTCACACTGGGAGGTTCCTAATTGTTCACACGACTCACCTGGAGCGCTGACTCCTTTCCCTTCTTCCTGATCAGTAGTGGCCTCTTGTAGCATCACTTTAGCACACTTCTTTTCTGTGGGAGTATTTATGCTGCAAAGTCTTCCAATTCCAATGCATATTTGGGAATGGATTTTCCCACTGCTTTCTGTTGATGAGGTGTGTGCTAAGGTCCCCTAAAATTACCACTTGGCAATACAGAGGTTTAAAGAAGTCTTCTGTTGGGAGGTCTTCATCAGCTAGCTCTGGCACCAATTCTGCTGCAGTAACAACTCTTTCTACAAAAGTAGGTATGTAAAACCATCTTTGGGTACTTTCACTAACATTTAGTTTCTGTCTTCCTGGAAAAGAGACTTTTGGAATTACTGACAGACATCTAACATCCTTAGTAACTGATCCTACCAAGTACCTGTCATGGAGCCATTACTTTAATTGCTACACAGAAAGAACTTGGTCCCCTTTCAGCTTTCCAAAATTGCTTTAGAGGATGCTCAGCTACAATATCGATTATCCATATACTTATATTGTATGTAGCAATGCTAAGATTGTTTTTTGACTGCTCCTCCTCTAGATTACATAGGTAGAGCCACTGGCGGCTCTTGTTTTTTTTGGGGGGGGGGCAGCACACACCAACGCCACCTGGTCCCGCTTGGTCGGGTCACCCCTGGGGTCTCATGGTCAGTTGGCCAGTCACCCAGCCCCGCACTTAACTCATCCTTGTTTCAGGTGGGCAGTTCTCCTATGGGTGATGGACGGCAGGCGGGCATCTCCTCCTCCTCAGCCAATCGAGAGGATTATCAGTGTGAGAATAGCGAATATTCATGCGCTATTCTCACACAACTGAGTGGGATCGTAGCGCAATGCTCTGTGCCCCGAGCCCACCCTTTTTTGAAGCCTATTAAAGCCTCTGGCTCTAATCACATGCTTCAAAAATAAAAAACTCCCACCCATTGGAATCCATGTGTCCGATGCCCTGCATGTAGATTAGGGGATTGGACGCATGGATAAGGAGGGCAGCGCTTGTGCACCCCTAATGGACTTTATGATTGTGTAATAAACAACCCCTAATTAATAATAGCCCCCCGATCGTTAGTATGCAAAAGCATTGGTTAAAAGGCCACGCATGCTCAGAATCAAGTCGACACATGCTTGGAAGCATTGAACTTCGTTTTTTCAGCACGTCTTTGTGTTAAACATGTAAACGTCACCGCATTCTAACACAAATGTTTTTTTATTTTTTTTACAATTCTCTATTTCTCTATTAAGGGAGGTATACAGAGATAAAGACAAAAGGACCATACAGAGTCCAATGACAATACAAACATTATATATATATATATATATATATATATACTTTACATCCTCCTCTACAACTCTATTGCCATTCATATGTTAAATCAGAGGAAAATATAAATGTATCTTTGACAACTTAAAATCTAATATATACATATATATATACATACATACACATATATATACATATATACACACATATACATACATACATCTCTTTCCTTCCCCTCTTTCTTCTGCCAATTCCCTCTCCATCTCCCCAATTCCTCCTTCCCCATTTCTTTCCCCTATTTCCCCTCACACCTTCCCCTCCTCAAGTCCCCTATCTTCCACTTTCCGCGCCGTGTGCACCAACAGCGCAGAGAGAGATAATAAAAAAAAAAAAAAGAAAAAGGGGGGGGAAAAAAACACACAGAGCAAAAAAAAAAAAAAAAAAAGAGAGAGGGACAAACAGAGCACCCCTCTCTCTCCCTCCCTGTCATCTCCTCCTCATCGTTCTTATTCCTGCTCCCTAATAGATTTTTACCTTCCTCAGATAGTATAAGTGACTCCCATGGTGCCCATATCCTTTTTATTTGTTCTTTCTTATCTATCGGCATTGGCAAAAGTTTCTCCATTATTCCTATTTTCCTTACTTTTTTCAGCCACATTGAGATTGAAGGTACTTTAGGATCTTTCCAATTTGTTGCGATACAGCTTTTAGCTGCATTCATCAAATGACATATTACTGACTCATAAATCTTTTTGGTGTATGATGTAACAGACAGAAAGCCGGGTCATCTGGGATCTCATATTCCGTAAATATTCGGGTAATTCTCTGCACTGTTTGCCAGAATTGTCTTATTAATGGGCATCCCCAAAATATGTGTATCATTGTCCCTTTCTCCCCACACCCTCTCCAGCATCTATTTGGGACTTCTGAAAAAAATGTATTTAGACGTGCTGGTGTATAATACCACCGCGTTAATATTTTATAATTTAATTCTTGTATTTTTGTACACCTCAATGATTTTAACGCCATATCTATAATGTTATGGCATTGTACTGGAGAGAATGTTTGTCCTAAGTCTCTTTCCCATTTGGCCAGGCATGTCATCTTGAAGTCTTCTGGGGGTGCAGTCAACAGTATGTACATTTTGGAGACCATATGGTGGAGTGGTTCATCCCCTCCACAATATTCCTCGAACTTTGTTAGTACCCGATTCTCCATCCCCTAGAGTTTCCAAGAAATGTCGAACCTGCCGTGCTTTCCATATCGGTATTTCCCAACGCCCCCCATTTTGTATTAATTCCCCTATTGTTAGCCACCCCCTTTCTCCCATAAAGTGCGAGGCTTGAAATATACCTTTCTCTCTTAATCTTTTAAATATCTGGGAATCCATGCCTGGTTTAAACTCTATATTTCCTACAATCGGATAGAGGGGGGAATCGTTTTTTTAACCGATGGTGTGTAGGCACATCAGACCATCAGTCAGCTTCATCGGATGGACTGATCATGTGTACGTGGCCATACATGCACCTTCACTTTAAGGCCTCTTTCACACGGAGCAGTCCGTTTTTCGGTCCGCTCCGTGTGTGTCCGTCGGCTCAGCGGGGGGTCCCGCTGAGCTGTCGGCGGACAGGGCGGTCCCCGCACACTGTGCAGGGACCGCCCTGTCTCTCCTCCGCTATCCCCTATGGGGAATCGGATGAAAACAGACCGTCTGTCCGTTTTCATCCGTTCCGATCCGCCGGACGGAAGAAAAAAAACGTTTTTTAAATAAAGATCTGTGAAGCAAAATAAGGGTCAGTGCTCATCAATGCAGTCTAATCAGCGCCCATCTGCAGCTTCACAAGTGCCATGAATGCAGCCCCACCATTTCCATGAATGGAGCCCCACCAGTGCAGCCTGATCCATGCCCATCTGCAGCCTTGAAGGGGACAGGGAGGGGGACGAGACGAGCGCCAACGCATTACATACAGGAGAATTTGTTTTTTCTGCGGCCTATTTAATACAGTCCCGCCTCCTATGATGGACAGAACAGTTGTCCAAAGCTGCATGTAATCACATTTTTCTTGATGTAATCCGTTTTCTCCCACAATGCAGTGCTGCGTGCCAAAGTGGTCATTCAGTAAGCACCAGCACTGTAATGTCAGAGAGGGAACATAGTCCAGCATTAAAGGGGTTGTAAAGGTACATTTTTTTTCCTAAATACTGTAGCTTCCTTTACCTTAGTGCAGTCCTCCTTCACTTACCTCATCCTTCAATTTTGCTTTTAAATGTCCTTATTTCTTCTGAGAAATCCTCTCTTCCTGTTCTTCTGTCTGTAACTCCACACAGTAATGCAAGGCTTTCTGCCTGGTGTGGAGTGTCGGGCTCGCCCCCTCCCTTGGACTAAGGAGAGTCAGGACGCTCTCTACATTGCAGATAGAGAAAGGAGCTGTGTAGTAGGCGTCCTGACTCTCCTCTAGTCCAAGGGAGGGGATGAGCACAACACTCCAAACCAGGGAGAAAGCCTTGCATTACTGTGTGGAGTTACAGACAGAAGAACAGGACGTGAGTATTTAAAGGACATTTAAAAGCAAAATCAAAGGATGAGGTAAGTGAAGGAGGACTGCACTAAGGTAAAGGAAGCTACCAGTATTTAGGATTTTTTTTTTCTTACCTTTACAACCCCTTTTTCAGGTCAGAGCTTTCACTTGGCTTTTTTTTTTTCTCACATGGGTGAATGGAGCAGCTGAGGAATGAAGGTAAGCTATCTATAACCAGCAGGAGGGGGTACCATGTTGCTTTGGCCTGCGTGGATAAAACAACATTTCACTGATACAAATATGATTACAATCAATTTAGTGTATATAATCAACAGGTGTTAATGTTTTACCAAAAGAATAATATATGCACTTGGTGCAAATTGGTTATTTCATACTGTGCTTCCCCTATTAATACGTCTTGATAGGTACACTTTGTGACTAAAGCCCAAAATGAAACCAGTTATTTTATATTCACAATAAATCACCTCCAACCAAACTGGCTGAGAGCATCATGTTGAGAGTTTTACAGATTAATTGATTGTGACATTTGTACCCAGCTTATGGCTCATTAGCAAAAAGCTGAAAGCTTATCCACCAGCATATGAGTTTTTATTGTTATGTGCTACCTCATAGTAAGATAATTTAGGGCATCCCTGTGTGCAAGTTTCTAAATTAAGCAGTTCAAAGAGTTTATTTTATCCTGCTCAGATGACATCAGTGCTTAGAAGAACAATTTAGTTTGTGGCTTTTCCTATTCAGCTGGCGCTTGGATCTAAGAAAATAATATGACCTGCTGTTTTTTAAGCTTTTGCGGATTATTTCATATATGCTCTGGGCAAACCTATCCTTGTGAAAAGAATGGGTAGGTTTAAATGTCTAAATCTAGTTATCTATAAAGCAGCAACCAAATGAATTAAATTATTGTAATTTAAGCACGGTTATTTCTTAATTGCTTTAGGGAAATGAATAGAGTTCTTGGCTTTGCAGGTCATTTGACTTCCTATTTATTGGTTATGACGGTGTAGAAGCAACGTATCCCAGGTCAAAGCTAAGTTACAATATGCACAGCAATTTTAATCATTGTTTTTTTGTTTTGCTGCAACACACATTAAAGTGGTTGTAAAGGCAGAAGGTTTTTTACAGTATCTCACAAAAGCGAGTACACCCCTCACATTTTTGTAAGTATTTTATTATATCTTTTTCATGTGACAACACTGAAGAAATTACACTTTGCTACAATGTAAAGTAGTGAGTGTGCAGTTTGTATAACAGTGTAAATTTGCTGTCCCCTCAAAATAACTTAACACCCAGCCATTAATGACTAAACTGCTGGCAACAAAAGCGAGAACACCTCTAAGTGAAAATGTCCAAATTGGGCCCAAAGTGTCAATATTTTGTTTGACCCCAATATTTTTCCGGCACTGCCTTAATCCTCTTGGGCATGGAGTTCACCAGAGCTTCACAGGTTGCAACTGGAGTCCTCTTTCACTCCTCCATGACCACATCACCGAGCTGGTGGATGTTAGAGACCCTGACCTCCTCCACCTTTCATTTGAGGATGCCCCGCAGATACTCAATAGGGTTTATGTCTGGAGACATGCTTGGTAAGTCCATCACCTTTACCCTCATCTTTTTTAGCAAGGCAGTGGTTATCTCAGAGGTGTGTTTGGGGTCGTTATCATGTTGAAATACTGCCCTGCGGCCCAGTCTCCGAAGAGAGGGGATCATGCTCGGCTTCAGTATGTCACAGTAGATGTTGGCATTCATGGTTCCCTCAATGAACTGTAGCTCCCCTGTGCCGTCAGCATTAATGCAACCCCAGACCAATGCACTGCCATGCTTGGCTGTAGGCAAGACACACTGCCGCCCACTCGCTTGAAACCATCTGAACCAAATACATTTCTCTTGGTCTCATCAGACCACAGGACATGGGTCCAGTAATTAATGTCCTTAGTCTGATTGTTTTCAGCAAACTGTTTACAGGCTTATTTGTGCATCATCTTTAGAAGAGGCTTTCTTCTGGGACAACAGCCATGCAGACCAATCTGATGCAGTATGGTCTGAGCACTGACAGGCTGACCCCCTAGCCCTTCAACCTCTGCAGCAATGCTGGCAGCACTCATACCTCTATTTCCCAAAGACAACCTCTGGATATGACGCTGAGCACATGCACTTAACTTCTTTGGTCGACCATGGCGAGGCCTGTTCTGAGTGGATCCTGTCCTGTTAAACTGGTGTATGGTCTTGGCCACCATGCTTAAGCTCAGTTCCAGGGTCTTGACAATCTTCTAATAGCCTAGGCCATCTTTATGTAGAGCAAAAATTATTTTTTTTAGATCCTCAGAGAGTTCTTTGCCATGAGGTGCCATGTTGAACTTCCACTGACCATTATGAGAGAGTGAGAGCGATAACGCCAAATTTAACACACCTGTTTTCCATTCAGACATTGTAACACTAACGAGTCACATGACACCAGGGAGTAAAAATGTCTAATTGGGCCCATTTTGGAAATGTTCACTTAGGGGCGTACTTAATTTTGTTGTCAGCGGTTTAGCCATTAAAGGCTGTGGGCAAGATTCTCTAAGAATTCCGGCGGCGTAGCGTAAGCCAGTTACACTACGCCGCCGCATCGTACTAGAGCAAGTGCTTTAATCTCAAAGCACTTGCTCCGTAGGTTTCGCCTGTGTCGCGTAAATCGCGCAGCGTAAACTCAATGGGGCGGCTTGTATTTAAACTAAGCGCGCCCCCGCGTCGAATGAACTGCGCATGTGCCGGCCAGGGAAAAAGCCCAGTGCGCATGCTCCAGCTAACGTCGGAAAGCGTCGTTGAAACCGACGTCAAAACGACGTGAGCGTCATTTACGCAACTCCCTATTCGCGAACGAGTTAGTAAAACGACGTAAGCGACGGAAAAAGCCGACGCTGACCCGACGCCATACTTAACATGGCATCCGACGGGACCCGATGGCATCCGACGGTACTTCGTAAGGTTACTCCACATAGAAGCTGGGGTAACCTTACGCGAACGAAAACGACGTACGCGACGACGGGGCGGCGTAAAAGCGATCGAGAATCGGCGTACTACCTCATTTGCATATGCAAATGCAAAAACAATGTAAAGGCCACCTAGTGGCCGGAGTTGTCATTACAACTACGATCCGCAAGTGTAATGGTTTTACACTTGTCGGATGTAGAAGCGTATCTATGCAAAAGTGATGCTAAGCATCACGTGCATAGATACGAGACAAAAAAAAACGGCGATACGACGGGGTATCTGAGATACTCCGTCGTAACGCCGCTGAGAATCTGGCCCTGTGTGTTGAGTTATTTTGAGGGGACAGAAAATTTGCACAGTTATACAAGCTGTACACTCACTACTTTACATTGTTGTAAAGTGTAATTTCTTCAGTTGTCACATGCAAAGATATAATAAAATATTTACAAAAATGTGAGCGGTGTACTCACATTTGTGAGATACTGTATCTTAAAGGGGTTGTAAAGTCTCATGGTTTTTCACCTTAACGAATTCTATGCAATAAAGTGAAAAACCTTTTGTGCTGTGGCTGCCCCCAGAGCCCCCTTTTTTCTTACCTGAACCCTGTTGTTCCAGCGACGTGCACGTGCCCAATGGCTCCACTGCAACGCAGCCCAGAGCTGCAGACATACTGCATTTTATCTCAGTGTGCAGTACAGAAAAACACATGGCACTGTACGGCAGTGCCGCTGTACAACAACATTAATGAAGTATACATTTGCTTTTACCACACTGCCCACTATCGCTGTCAGAAACAGGCACCTACCGGAGAGGTGAAACGCTCTGGCAGCTGTCCGTTCTAGTATAAATTCACCCTTATTGTGTTATGTTCTCAGACTCATTTTTTTTCTTTTTTATTCTGCATTAGTTCACTCAGTGCATTTGAACAACCCATATGCATGTGTAAGGACAATATGTGCAAGATCATTTCTAAATACCTTTTGCCAGCAGTCATGTGGTTTTGTCGGGTCTTTCTCCCAAACAGAGAGACTCCAGTGGGAGGGGTTTAAATTTATCTGCTGTTAGTTTCAGTTTCAGGAGGGAATGGTTGGGGAGAGGATCAGCTTCACACAGACCACAGAAATGACAGGAAGAGAGAGAGGGAGATATAGATGCTGTATTGGTTACACAGTCCTGACCCATGCACTCAAATGTTATGTACTCCTGACCCCTGCACTCCGTGCATTACTTTCTCCTGACCCTGCATTACATACTCCTGACCCCCGCACTCTGTACCATATGCACCCATGACCCCTGCACTACTGTGCATTACATACTGCTGACTCCTATGCTGTGCCTTATACCTCCCGATCTGTACTCTGTGTTACACACTTCTAACATATGTGGTCTATGCCTTATGCACTCCTGACTTCCTCACTTTATGTTATGCACTCTTACCCTCGGCTCTGTACCTTACACACTTCTGACAGCTGCACTCTGTGTTTTGCTCTCCTGACCTCTGTGCCCTGTGTTTTGAGCACCCCTGCACTCTGTACCTTATGTGCTGCCAACTATCGCACTGGGCTATATATAACATACTCCTCCTGACCTTTGCACTGTTGAACTAACCACTGCACGATTAAAGCACACGTAATCTTAAAACCATAAAAAATGAGATAGCAAGAGCATAAAAAGTTTGCTTCAAGCTTTTCAGATAATATTTTTTTTCCCAGCCTGCTTTCTTACTTAACCATAAAATGCTTAATATAGGCACACTGCCTATGTACCTCTCATGCAGCAAAAAGATGTATATTACACAACTGCATATTATGCAAAGGAGAAGTATTTTTTTTAGCCTTTTTCTGTTTTCAACATTCAACACTCGTCTGTGATTTTCCTCCTGGTAGGCAGTATTGAATTATCAGTTTGTTCTTTCCTGAATGCTTTCGGTGCCAGAGATTCCTGGGGGGAACCTTTCTCTAAATATCAGACACATCTCACCAAGATGTGCTGAACTTATTTGATTCAAGAGGCCTAAGCACAATGCAGAGCTATATGCAGTGTAGAAATTCACCATTGTGCAGAGTATAATGTACATTTCATTTAGTAGTTTACTAAGAGGGCTGCAGATTAATTATTTCCCCCCATGAAATCTTGGTAGTAAGTAGCTTGCAAATTTAAAAACAACGCAATACCCTTTATTTATGGTCAGACTCTGGTTCATATTAAACCAGACTCTACTTTCTGCTAAGCATCTAACCTATCGACATAACCAAAACACCTTCAATGCTCTTTAAAAAATAAAAAAAATTACTAACTGCTTATTCAGTCTGCATGCCTTCAAAATTTACGGACATGTGGAATAAATTAGAAAATTGTTTCAAAATGCATCATTATGCTTCCTTTTCAGCATTTTATAGAGGTGAGCAGTAGCTTACTCAGATAATGAGCATAAAAATACATACTTGAGAGCTTTTGTAATCTAATAAGCCTTAGATTCAGCCAGGGGTGGTGTGGGTGATAGTGTTAAAGTGCTGGACTGGGAGCATGGCCAAAATATCCTACAGGAGGAGGGATCTGACAGGACTGCAGGAGATTAAATTAAAGCAGCATCATAAAGGCCAAGGAACACACCAGTCAGGGAAAACGTTGTGGAGAAGTTTAAAGCAGGGTTAGATTCTAAAAAAAACAACCTAAGCTTTTAACATCTCACAGAGCACTGTTCAATCCATCATTCAAAAATGGAAGAGTATGGCACAACTGCAAACCCACCAAGACATGGCCATCCACCTAAACTGACAGGAGAGCATTAATGAGAGACGTAGCCAAGAGGCCCATAGTAACTCCAGAGGAGCTGCGGAGATCCACAGCTCAGGTAGGAGAATCAGTCCACATGACAACTAGTCATGCACTCCACAAATCTGTCCTTTATGGAAGAGTGGCAAGAAGAAAACCACTGTTGAAAGAAAACCATAAGAAGTCCCATTTTCAGCTTGCAAGAAGCCATGTGGGGGACACATAAACATGTGGAAGAAGGTGCTCTGGTCAGATGAGACCAAAGCATCATGTTGTAGGGTTGCTTTTCTTCAGCAGGGTCAGCTGGTCAGAGCTGACAGGAAGATGGATGGATGGAGCCCAATACAGGGCAATCTCATAAGAAAGGGCCGCGTACACACGATCGAATTTGTCCGCTGAAACTGGTCCGATGGACCGTTTTAGCAGACAAATCCGATCGTGTGTATGGGCTAGCGGAAATGTTAGTCCAGTGGACAAATTTCAAAGCATGCTTTAAAATTTGTCCGCCGGAGACATGTCCGTTGGATATGTCCGCTGGTTAGTACACTAACCAGTGAACATATTTGCTCGAACATGCGCCAAATGGATTTGACGCATGCGTGGAAGTTTTTCACTTCCTGGTTTGGTGACGTGGCGGCGCCAACGTCACCGCCACGTCACCGCGCTGTCTGCTGGCGGGGATTTTGATCCGATGGTGTGTACACACCATCGGACCAAAATCCGATGAGACATGTCCGCTGCAAACGGTCCATCGGACATGTTTGAGCGGACATGTCTCATCGTGTGTACGCCGCCACGTCACCGAACCAGGAAGTGAAAAACGTCCACGCATGCGTCAAATCCATTCGACGCATGTGCGGGCAGATATGTCCGCTGGTTAGTGTACTTACCAGCGGACATATCCGACGGACATGTCTCCGGCGGACATATTTTAAAGCATGCTTTGAAATTTGTCCGCTGGACAAACATGTCCGCTAGCCCATACACACGATCGGATTTGTCTGCTGAAACGGTCCATCGGACCAGTTTCAGCGGACAAATTCGATCGTGTGTACGCGGCCTTAGAGTCTGCAAAAAACTTGAGATTGGGGCAGAGGTTCACTTTCCAGCAGGACAACGACACTAAACATACAGCCAGCGCTACAATGGAATGTTTTAGATCAAAACATATTCATGCGTTAGAATGGCCGGTCAAAGTCCAGACCTAAATCAAATTGAGAATCTGTGGCAAGACTTGAAAATTGCTGTACACAGATGCTCTCCATCCAAATTTCAGAGCTTGAGCTATTTTGTAAAGAAGAACGGGTTAACATTTTACTCTTTAGATGTGCAAAGCTGGTAGAGAAATCCCCAAAAAGACTTGCAGCTGTAATTGCAGGGAAAGGTGGTTCTACAAAGAATTGACACCGAGGGAGCTGAATACAAATGCACGTCACACTTTTCAAATTTTTATTTGTAAAAAAATGTATAAACGATTTATCATTTTTCTTCCACTTCACAATTATGTGCCACTTTGTGTTGGTCTATCCCATAAAATACATTTACGTTTTTTGTTGTAACATGACAAAATGTGGAAAATGTCAAGAAGTATGAATACTTTTTATAAAACTGTATATAACGAATAGTTCATAATTTTTGTTATAAATTATTTTGATGTATTGATTTAATGCTCCCCTTTTGGTTGTAGTTAACTGCTTCCCGACCGCCCACCGTCATATTACTGCGGGACAGTGGCTCTGTCTCGCGGGAGCATGTAGCTCTACGTCCTCTCCTTTTCGGCCACTAGGGGGCGCGCGCCGGGCACACGCGATTGCTCGTTACATAGCGGGGAACGGGAGGTATGTGTGTAAACACATACCTCTCGTTCTTGTTAGCGTGGGAAACGCTGATTTTCTGTTCATACAATGTATGAACAGAAGATCAGTGATTTCCCCTAGTGAGTCCACCCCCCCATACAGTTAGAACACAAATAGGAACACACTTAACCCCTTCCCTGCCCCTAGTGTCAACCCCTTCACTGCCAATGGCATTTTTATAGTAATCCAATGCATTTTTATAGCATTGATCGCTATAAAAATGCCAATGGTCCCAAAAATGTGTCAAAAGTGTCCGATGTGTCCGCCATAATATTGCAGTACCGAAAAAAAAAAACGCTGATCGCCGCCATTACTAGTAAAAAAAAATTAATAAAAATGCCATAAACTACCCCCTTTTTTGTAAACGCTATAAATTTTGCGCTAACCAATCAATAAACGCTAATTGCGATTTTTTTTTTACTAAAAATATGTAGAAGAATACGTATATCGCTACTCAAAAATATATAAAAAAAACTAACAGTTCATACCATATTAACCACTTTAGCCCCGGACCATATTGCTGTCCAATGACCAGAGCACTTTTTGTGATTCGGCACTGCGTCGCTTTAACTGACAATTGTGCGGTCGTGCGACGTGGCTCCCAAACAAAATTGGCGTTCTTTTTTTCCCACAAATAGAGCTTTCTTTTGGTGGTATTTGATAATCTCTGCGGTTTTTATTTTTTGCGCTATAAACAAAAATAGAGCGACTATTTTGAAAAAAATCCAATATTATTCCATTGCATTTTTTATATTTGTTTTTTGAATTGCAATGCATGTTTGTATGTGCATCTCATGTTAGGTTACCTTTGGAAGTCTGTTTGTAATTATATGATTTATATGCATTTTTGTCTGTCTAATTTAATTGCTGGTTTTCAAAATTAAGCATGCTTGTTTTTCACCCATTTACAGCCAATCTAAACATTTTTAATTATTAGTGAAAAAACTTGAATAAATTGTGTTTAAAATTCTTCATGGAAGCTGAAAGCTCTAGAGACTGATGTTTTTTTCACACTATATTAAATGCTACACTGGAAAGCCTAATTTCAGGCAAAACTTTGTTGTTTCATCTTTAGAGTGGGGAAATGTTTAATTCTTTCAAGTTTTATATGCCATCTGTTTCACCACTGAGATTTTCCTAAAGCATCGGGGTAACTCCCACGCTTGTTCTTTGTTCAGTTAATGCTTACATGTGCACCACCTATTTAGGTTTTACATTGATCATGAAACCTCCTTTTGTTGTGTTCACAACCTAAGGCCTCCTACCATATTCGCATAGATATGTGTTGTATACAAAATGGTACATTTTCTAAAGAGACATCAGCCTACAAGTGTGTTTCTGCAGTTTAGAACGTAACTGTAGAAAAAATACAGAAACACACAAATATTTAAATATAAAAACTCCAAGGAAAACCTTGGAACTTCTGCCTTTGTAGTATATATACCAACAAGTTATGACATTCTTCATATTGCAGGTCAATTAATATGATATCAGCTTTTATTAGCCTAAATATCATAATGCTAACTAGCTTACAGTGGTTGTAAACCCTTATACCCAGTGAAGTGACTAGCCTCAGGTGATACACAAATCCTTCTACATAAGTTGAACCTCTTTATCCGCAGGCCCTCTTTTCTCTACAGACATTCATTCCAGAACTTAGATAGCTTGTCTGAGATTTCACAAAGCAGGGGACAAAGAGCTGAATTTACACTCTGCAGAGCTCAGTGAGTAGAGCTGAGAGCTGATTGGAGGAAATAGACACAACCAAACCACACACAGGAACAGAGCTGAAGCTGTCAATCTGCTGTATCTCCCTCCCCTGTTACCATTTTACGTCTTGGTGTCAGGAAAACCTGTCAGAAATTACTCATGCAGATAGCAGAGGACCGGGCAGCAGACAGATGCTATCTCGCTGCTGCCATAACCATGGTATATAATTTCAAAGCAATGATGTATGTATACAGTGAGCAGTCCAGAAGAAAACATGAATACTGCCATTCATGATCCCTACCTTTTGATATTGTTAGTTTTACTGGTGTAATTGTATACATTTATCCTCTGGCTTAATACTTTAATGCGGCGTACACACAATCATTTTTCGGCATGAAAAATACATTTTTAAAAATTGTTATTTAAAATGATCGTGTGTGGGCTTCACATAATTTTTCGGGTTCTGAAAAACGACAAAAGTTTTTCGAACATGCTGCATTTTTTAACGACATTTTAAACTATGTAATTTTTCGGATTGTAAAAATGATCGTGTGTGGGCTAAAACTACGTTAAAAACCCACGCATGCTCAGAAGCAAGTTATGAGACATGAGCACTCATTCTGGTAAAACTAGCATTCATAATGGAGTAAGCTCATTCATCACACTGTAACAGACAGAAAAGCGTGAATCGTCTTTTACTAACAAGGAATCAGCTAAAAGCAGCCCAAAGGCAAATATAACTTCCCCTTTAGAGTGCCGTCGTACGTGTTGTACGTCAACGCGCTTTGCTGCGATCGAGTTATTCAATTTATGCAATATTCGTAGCGAATATTCACAATGCGAATATTCGTGAGCAACACTACTAACAAGGAATCAGCTAAAAGCAGCCCAAAGGCAAATATAACTTCCCCTTTAGAGTGCCGTCGTACGTGTTGTACGTCAATGCGCTTTGTTCATCATTTTCAAAAACTATGGTGTGTGGGCAACATCGTTTTTAATGATGAAGTTGGAAAAACTTTTTTTTTTTTTCATGACGAAAAATGATTGTGTGTAAGTGGCATTAGACTAGCAACAGGTCCTAAGGAAGTTATTGTCTTCTTACACTTTCAAATACTTGAAATACATCCTTTATACTGCATCTATTTCCTTAATAAAAAGTTCTGGAAGAATTTTCTTCCTTACTGTTTTGCTTTCATGTACACAATCAGGTACTGGCTTGTGAAAGCATCTGATCAAAAACCAATCTCACTTTGATCACATGATTTGAAGGCCTAAAATAAAGGTCTGGGTTATAATAGACCCCAGCTCGCTCCATAAAGAGGACCTGTGACAGCCCATGCTGTCACAAGAGATGTTGTTCAACACTAGCAATAAAGCTGACCAAAAAAAAATTCTGTACAGTGTAAATAAAAAGTTAATAAAATAAATAATAATAATAATACATTTAAAGTGCCTCCATGCAGGTCCTGCACACTTATGTAAATGGGAATCACACCACAAATGTGAGGTATCGCCACGAATGTCAGAGCAAGTGCAATAATTCCAGCACCAGACTGGCTCTGTAATGCCCTGTACACACGATCGTGTGTGGGCCCCATCGTTTTTTTCCCCATCGGTGAAAAAACGTAGAACCTGTTTTAAAATTATCTGATGGGTAAAAAACCTATAGAAAAAAACGATCGTCTGTGGGCAAGTCCATCGATCGTGTGTAGCTCTAAACTAGGAACCTGTAAAGGCTTTTAAAATGTTGCCTATGGAGAGTTTTTACGTACCGTAGTTTGACACCATTGAGACCAATTGACACCATTTGACACCATGGGTGTGTAATTTTAAGGCCCTGTACACACGATCAGACATGTCTGATGAGACGGACCGTTTTCATTAGACAACTCTGAACTTGTCTGATGGTCTGATGTGCGTACACACCATCGGACCAAAATCCGGTCAGACCAGAACGCGGTGACGTAGAACACAATGACGTGATGAAAAAATGAAGTTCAATGCTTCCAAGCATGCGTCGAATTGATTCTGAGCATGCGTGGCTTTTTGGTCCAATGCTTTTGTGTACTAACCATCGAACCTGTCCGACGGACAGGTTCCATCAGACAGGTTTTAAAGCATGTTTTAAAACTTTGGTCTGACGGACAACGGTCTGATGGGCCATACACACCATCAAACTGGTCCGATGAAACTGGTCTGCAGACCAGTTTCATCGGACATGTCTGATCATGTGTACAGGGCCTAACAGATGACATGTAAGTTATGTATTTACTCAGCGTAACATCATCTTTTATGTTTTACCAAAAAAGTGGGTATTATATTGTGTTCCCGAAAACCCATTAAAGGGGTTTCTTTGTCTGAATTTCTCACTTCATGTTCCTCCTCAGTAAGCTTGCCCCCATCATCCGAGCCATTCTGGCTGGGGGTTAGTCAGCGTGTTTGCCCCCTCGCTTGGGACTACATTCCTGCAGGGAGACGCTGTGAACATAGACAAAGAAAAAAATTTTTTAGAAGGGAAATCAAAGGAAAAGGTAAGTGAACCAAATGCACTAGCTTAAACCTATTTAGAAAAAAAAAAAAAAAACCTTTACAACCACTTTAAGTTGTACAGCCATTCAAATTAACTGACTAACTTAGGGAAATGCACATTAAAGCATGACATTGTGTGCATGAACCCATGCAATAAAGCACAACAACGGACTGGATATTTGAGAATGGGCCCTTATAGTTTTAACATAAATCCAACAGCTTATTTCCTATTGAGATCTAGAGGAAACAGTTCCATTCATGAGTAAATATGTAAATAGGGCTCTCACAGTAAAACCTAAATTATATCGTTTTCCAGAATAATTCAAGAATTTCACACATAAAAGAAATTCTTCTTCCTATTCTTACCTGAAGCACAGCAGGTACCTCTGCATCAGCAGTGTATTTAGCTGGCAAATTACTTTGTATTTCATTGCCTGAAAAGAACTAATTTATTCTGAAGCATCTCCACAAGTGCTTGGCTCTTAATACTCATTCCGTAATAAGAGTAACTCTTTCATTGAGTAGACTTCAGTGGTTCAATCTTCTCTGTAATACAGAACTCTGGATTGATTACATTAATCAGCACTAAAAGATGCCTGGGTGGTCCCTGATGATTTTGCTCATTACTATCCTTTGACCTTACAGTTTCTTTGTGTTATCTCCTTCTAAGTTGGGATGAAAGTAAAACAATGGGAGATTTCTTCTTTTATGAAACATTTTGGTAAGAAATGTTAATTCAAATGATTTATAGTTATATAGTATTATATGAAGGCCGATTACATAGAGAGAGAAATTGTCAAATTGATTTGTAATGTGGCTTATATACACAGTATCTCACAAAAGTGAGTACAACCCTCACATTTTTCTAAATATTTTTTATATCTTTTCAATGTGACAACACTAAAGAAATTACACTTTGCTACAATGTAAAGTAGTGAGTGTACATTTTGTAGAACAATGTAAATTTGCTGTCCCCTCAAAATAACTGAACATACAGCCGTTAATGTCTAAACCGCTGGCAACCAAAGTGAGTACACCCCTAAGTGAAAATGTCTGAATTGGGCCCAGAGTGTCAATATTTTGTGAGACCACCATTATTTCCCAGCACTGGGCCAGATTCAGGTAGAGTTGCGCTGGAGTATTTCGATATGCGCCGCGTAACTGTGAAGATGCGCCGTCGTTTCTATGTGGCCGTACCCACCAACCTAGATGCGCCAGAAAACGGGCCATTTCCGACCGGCTTAACGTTCCGACGCCAGAGTCTCGTCAGCGCATATTTTCGCTTGGCGCATCAGTCGCGCCTATTGATTTCCCCTGCAAATATGCAAATGAGGGAGATTTCCCAATTCGCAAACGGATTAGCACCATACGCCGGCTACATGCGCCGCGCGTATCTCGTCCGTCCGGCGCAAAGTTATTTCTACAAATGGCTGCTTTATCTTTACTCCAGACGGCCTCAGGTCAGCAGGAGAGCAGCTACAGCAGCAGCGTTACCGACGAAACTAGCAAGCTGAACAACCACACTTGCAAGGACAACACCTCTGTGTGCCAACATGCCATGGGCAATCGTGGTCCTAGAACTACTGATGGGTCCCCCGGAACGAAGGAGGCGGGCACGTGAGAGGATATACCGCACACGTATGAGCCTCTTTGGCATGGGGGATGAGGAGGTGTATCGCTTCTTCAGATTCAGCCCAGATGCAATACTTGAACTAACCACAACCCTGCAGGATGACATCACCAGCAAGACACACCGCTCACAAGCAGTGCAGCCACTGGTGAAGGTCCTGGCAACACTCCATTTCCTTGCAAGTGGATCATTCCAGCGTACAAGTGGAGTGGTGGCTGGGATGTCACAGTCCTCCGTGAGCAGATGTGTGCACCAGGTTGTCCCTGCAATCCTCAGATGCATGTCCAACCAGTTCATCAGACCCACCACTGAGGAGCTGCGGCTGAAGGCAATGACAGATTTCTACAGCATTGCCAGATTCCCACGCACTGTGGGGGCCATTGATTGCACACATGTGGCCCTACAGTCCCCCAGTGCCACAGAGCACATCTACCGCAATAGGAAGCATTGGCATTCCATCAACGTACAGGTGATAGCCGATGCCCAACGCCTCATATGGCACGTCCGTGCCAAACACCCCGGGTCCAGCCATGACAGCTTCATATACCGTCAGAGCCCCATCCCAGCAGAATTCGAACAGAACATGTATGGGGACAGCTGGCTGGTTGGTGAGTGACATGGGTGGCAGGCATGACTATCCCCTCCCGTGATGCACATCAGAAGTGGCACATGCATGACTAACATCCTCCTGTCTTTTCCCTTACAGGTGACTCTGCATATGCACTGGGACCCCATCTAATGACTCCTTTCCGGAACCCCCAAACCAGAGGAGAGAGAAAATACAATGAAGCACACATCAAAACCCGTGCAGTGGTGGAGCAAACATTTGGGCTCCTGAAGTCCCGTTTCCGCTGCCTGGATAAGTCTGGGGGGACCCTATTGTATTCCCCTACCTTTGTGTGTCAGATCATCGGTGCATGTTGCATTCTGCACAACTTTGCTATGAGAAAAGGCCTGCAGATTGACATACGTGATGACCTGACCCCCGACCCACACAGTCCCCACCTGCCAGAGGACACCCAGTCTGCTGATGGAAGAGCAGTCAGGAGGGTCCTTGCCATAGGCATCTTTGGACACTAAACCAAAACATTAATCACACAGACAATGCACGCGTGTACACCACTGATGTCCCTAGATCACACACACCACATCCACATCGCATTGGATTAGCCCAAGTCCAGCATGTAGGACTTGGGAGCAGCAACGCCAGCGTCAAGGCCCCAATGATGTCACTGTCCATTCATACACCTTTCACACGTCATTCATACAGCCGTGGGGTTAACTTCACCACCACGGCCGAGGGTGACACCCCTTACTGTCAGGAGTGCCACCCCCTCACATTCACACACCATTCACACTGCAACGTGTGCAGTATCAATAAAAAAAAAAAACACATAACCTGAGTATAAATCCAAATAAAATAAAAAACTCATAACCTGAGTATAAATCCAACCAAAAAAAAAAACAAATCATCGGGGATGCCGGGGGCTCCTTCTTGCCGAACCTCTCTGGCTCCTCAGCTGCCTGGATGGAGTGGGTGGGGGTGGGGGGCATCTGGAGGTGGCTGATCCCCGGGTGGGACACTCCTGGCAGGTGAGGCCTGCATGCCCTCCAAGGCCCTGGCTATCCGGCCGAGGTATGTGTTGGTATGGGCCTGCATCCTGAGCTGACGGGTGACCTGATAATGCTGGGCCCGCCGACTCTGCCTCCCCTGGTCCCGGATGGCAGCACTGTTTCCCTGGATGGCAGCAGTGTTTGCATGGACGGCTGCAGTGAGGTCCCTTATGTCACCCTGCACCTCCCCCAAACTGGTCACCACTGCAGCGCAGTTGCAACTCACATCCTGCACTGCGTTGCTTATCTGGCCAACGGAGCACAGGCTGTCAGCCACTTTCTCCAAGTGCCCAACTATGTCCCCCATTTGTTGGGTCTGTCTGGCGTGATCCCTCGCCAACTGGCCCTGGACAAGATCCGACACCCCCCTGGTCTTCTGGATCGCCTTCCTGGGGCCAGAAGATGGTTGTCCCCGGGGGGATGGAGTCACCCTTGAGGGGCTTCCAAGGATGGGGGAGGGGATGACAGACGGCCCTGGAGAAGGGGAGGAGTCCTCCAACAATAAGGAAAAGTCCTGCTCTGCCACAGCAGGATCCTCCACAACCCCCTCGGCAGGTGTGGTGTGGGCACTCTCCTCCTCCACCTCGGTGTCTTCACCACCCAGAGGCTCAGGCACACGATGGCGTTGGGGGGATGGGGTGGACTGGCCACCGACAGATGATGGCCCAGCACCGTCATCTGTGGATGATACAAAGCAGACACATGTTGGTGGTCCCACACACTTGGCACATGTACCCTCCCCCCCCCCACATGCAACACATCAAATAGGGGATAAAAAACACTTACCTGTCCTGGAGCCTTCCTCCACGGAGTCATAGCCAGGGACCCCCTCCACCTGCTCCCTCTCCAGGCAGCGAGCGACCACCTCCTCCTCCGTGGTCAGGCTGACCGGACATGGGGGACCACCACCTGTGCCCCTCTCATGCCTCCTGATGGTGGCCACCTTGCCACGGACCTTGCGCCGCAGGTCGTTGATCTTTTTTTGGATGTCACCAGCAGTCCGGGTGGAGTACCCTAGCACATTCACCCTGCTGGCAATGGTGTCCAGGATGCCCTGCTTCCTCTCCCGGCTGGTCTTTCGGCTTTTTTTGCCATGGAGGAAATGATTAAATGTCTCCATAGCGGAGATGATCACTGAGACCTCCTGGGCATTAAAGTTGAGGTTCCTCCTCTCTCTGGGGGTAGCGGGAGCAGCCATCACAGCACAAAAGTATCTTCCCTGGGGTGGGGGGAAACGGAAATACTTTTGCGCCGGAATGGCGTTTCCGCTAGCGCTTTTATACGCGCAACGGAACACATTGCACTGACGTTTGCCGTGAAGTGGTGCCGATGGAAGTTGTGAGCATGCGCACAAGGGGGCGAGTGGAGCCTCACTTACTGCGCATGCTCCGTGGATGATGCGCTGAACGTAAGCCTCTGCGCTGGGCTCCGCCCATCATTTACATATGATCACACCCACTTCCACTTGCGTCGGGTTACGCCAGCGCATTATCGTTACTCTGGCGCAAGTTTACGCGCAACTGCTAAGTGAATAACAGTACTTGCGCCGAAAGTGTCGGCGGAGTAACGTAAATGAGAAGCGTTTCTCCGGAGTAAAGAAACTCCCATCTACCTGAATCTGGCCCACTGCCTTAACCCTCTTGGGCATGAAGTTCCCCAGAATTTCTCTGGTTGCCACTGGAGTCCTCTTCCACTCCTCTATGGCCACATCACAGAGCTGGTGGATGTTAGAGACCTTGCACTCCTCCACCTTCTTTTTAAGGATGCCCCACAGATGCTCAATAGGGTTTAAGTCTGGAGACATGATTGGCCAGTCCATCACCTTTACCCTCAGCTTCTTTAGCAAGAAGATCATGGGACAAGTTCATGTTCTGGGATTCTGAGGTTCTTCTTGCCATGTCATAATCAGGATCTCATAATTCTGGATGCAAGTAGTATTTCGGCACTATTGTGTGTAAGCGACCAAAATAGTGTGCCACAGCAAGCCAGATATTAGTGTTATAGTCTGTGGCTTCACATGCTCCGATGCACACATATCTGTAAGTCACCTTGTCCTTTACGGCTTTGCGGGGGAGGGGTTTACCTTCTTCTCCCTATGCCTGACATAGTTACTTACCCAGTTTCCCATTCTATTGCAGACGCTCCATATATCTGCTCCTGATGAGCGGTTTAAAGCCGCAAAACGAGTCGAGCTACTAGCAGCACTGTGTATCCAGTTACACGTCTACTGAGATATGTTGTTCATTATCTTTATAATTATAGGGAATATAAAGACCATAGACTGCACAGATGATATTTTCTATATTGGTTTTACCCAAACTATTAATATGGTGGACCCCCTAATTGTACCATGTAATTAATGTTCTAATCCATATTATTACTGGTTATTATTGGGCTAAGGAATTGGCACCACGCGATTGGTGCACTCCTTTGTATGTATAACTAATGTGTGTAAACATGTTTTTTATGTATGAATTAATTGTTTATTGCTCCACCATTTTACCCAATTTGTCAGCTTCAGCTTCATTTAAAGTCCCACCTCTTTTTTGTTTTTGCAACTTTGCTTTCTTGCAACCTTGCTCCCTTCTCGTCAATATGACAGGGTTGGAGGCGCATGGCTCTACCCAGTCATGGCTTCATTTAAAGTCCTAACCTCCCAATCCCCCCTTTTTAACAATCATGATTCTCATTAGGGATGGAAGCTCATGGTGACATTTATAGATTTATTCCCTTTTTACCCTAGTTCTGTGCCCTGCCTTAAAGGCCCTATGTTAGCTTTCCCAGGCTACCTAAATACTTGTCCAATTACGTACTATTGTATCTTCACTACATCTATTAATGTCTGCAATATTTTGCCCCCTCCATCTTGGTCAGGGGTCCTCAAACTATGGCCCTCCAGTTGTTCAGGAACTACATTTCCCATCATGCTCAGTCATGTCTGTGAATGTCAGAGTTTCACAATGCCTCATGGGATTTGTAGTTCTGCAACAGCTGGAGGGCCGTAGTTTGAGGATGCCTGATCTTGGTTGTGTGCTTTGCCCTCCAATGTTTGTCTCGGCCCTTTGGCTGACCTTGCTCTCGGTGCTCTCGGTGCGGGAGCTGCGTCGCGCACCGGCGCTCCCCCCGCTTATTCACGCTTGGGGGGCGGGTGTGCCGCCGCTGTGCGTCGATGTCACAACTATGCGCCGGAAGTACAGCATCTTCATGACGCCACGTGGTTTGGGGCGGGATTGCGTTGGCGCCAGCCGCCGGAGTTACCACCTTCCGTCGGCTGATGCCGTCACTCCCCTCCCCTTTACACACGTGCCTGTGACGTAGGGGGCGTGGTGTGGTTGGCGGTTGCGCATTTATGGGCGGCTGCCCTGGTGGGGACTGGGTCATTCCGAGTGTACCTTTACACGGATCACACATCCACTGCTGGACTGGTCTTTCACTCACCTTGTCTCATTTTTAACACAGGTATAGTTTGGACTTTATGGCACATTTTCTCGCTTCCACCAGGTGTGTTGGTGATGACCTTTACCATGGTCTCCTACCTTTCACTCCCATTCAGTCACCCACTTATCCTTCACCTTGCCCCACCTTTCCCTTATCCAGTCCACTCTCACTAATTGTAGTTCATTCACATAGTCCCAAATTATCTTACAATATTCACCTGTATATATTATAATTATTTTCATACTTTCATTCATCAATTCCCAATTCACATTTATGTTTTCACCAGGGGTACTCGGGGGGCCCTTATCCGCCTGGACTGTTCCTCCCTGTTGAGCGCTGCCGCTGCCGCCGCCACTTTCACATATGCCCCCTCGGCTCCCTTCCCTGTTATTGTTGTCGGGTGGCCCTATGGTCTGTGGCTTCACATGCTCCAATGCACACATATCTGTAAGTCACCTTGTCCTGTACGTCTTTGCGGGGGGTTTACCTTCTTCTCCCCATGCCTGACATAGTTACTTACCCAGTTTCCCATTCTATTGCAGACGCTCCATATATCTGCTCCCGATGAGCGGTTTAAAGTCGCGAAATGCGTCAAGCTACTAGCAGCACTGTGTATCCAGTTACACGTCTACTGAGATATGTTGTTCATTATCTTTATAATTATAGGGAATATAAAGACCATAGACTGCACAGATGATATTTTTTTATATTGGTTTTACCCAAACTATTAATATGGTGGACCCTCTAATTGTAATTAATGTTCTAATCCATCTTATTACTGGTTATTATTGGGCTAAGGAATTGGCACCACACGATTGGTGCACTCCTTTGTATGTATAACTAATGTGTGTAAACATGTTTTTTAATGTATGAATAAATTGTTTATTGCTCCACCATTGTTCCCAATTTGTCACCATGAGCTTCATTTAAAGTCCTCTTTTTTGTTTTTGCAACTTTGCTTTCTTGCAACCTTGCTTCCTTCTCGCCTCTTTAGGTTTAGGTTAACTTAGCTCTGAGGAAGATGGTGCCCCCCAAAATGCATTAGCTTGCCAGCTCTGTGGGGTTGCATGTTGACAGGCAATTCCCACACTCTGTGACATCTTGTAGTTTTTACTGTTACTTTATCATCAACTTTTGTAAGTACCCATTTGGCATTAATTTTGTTGTAAGAAGAATAAATCGCTGGTAATGCACTAGGTGTTTGCGCCCTTTTGTTTGTTCTTTTCATAGTCCTTGTATTTAGGCTCACCAGTTCCTAAATGTCTTGCAGGACAATTTCATGGGTCAGATGGTAGACGCACCAACTAGAAATAAAGCATTACTAGATCTACTGATTACCAACAATACAGACCTGATCATGGATGTGTAAATACAGGGCAATTTAGGAAACAGCGATCACAGGTCAATTGGCTTCCGTATCAATCACACAAATAGGAAACATAAGGGAAATACAAAGACACTATATTTCCCTAAACTACGAACCTTGCTAGAAGATATAAATTGGGATAAAATCTTAGGAACAAAGAACACGGAGAAGAGATGGGTTCGCTTTAGGAGCATATTAAATAAGGGCATTAGCCAGTGCATCCCATTCAGTCAGGGGGCTCCAAACTTTTCAAACACTTTATTGACCTTCAGACTTTAGGAGGGTCGTATTGTGGCCAGCAGGGGCAGGAAATGTCATGGGCCCAGCATCAGTGAGAATAAATATGGCCTCAGGTTTGGTGGTCAATAGGAGGAGGAGTTTCCCCCCATTAGTAGGAGAAATAGTATCCCATCATTGGTATCAGTATAAGATACCATTGTTGGTGTCAGTGGGAGGAATAGTCCCTCATATCAGTGGGAGGTATTGTGCCCCAAGGGCCATATAAAGGCTAGCAAAGGGCCACATCTGGCCTTTGGGTCACAGTTTGGAGACCCCTGCATTGGGTAATAAATTTAAAAGAGCAAACAGAAGTCCTAGATGACTCAATGCCAATGTAAAACTGCATATAAAACCAAAAGAGAAGGTCTTCAAAAAATACAAGGTTGAGGGATCCTCATCAGCATTCAAACTTTATAAGGAATGCAACAAGAAATGTAAGGGTGCAATTAGGGCAGCTAAAATAGAACACGAAAGACACATAGCGGAGGAAAGCAAAAAAAATCTCAAGAAATTGCTTAAATATGTAAACAGTAAAAAAGTGAGGACAGACCATATTGGCCCCATAAAGAATAAGGAAGGACATCTGGTTACAAAGGATGGGTAGATGGTGAAGGTATTGAATTTATTCTTCTCCTCAGTCTTCACAAGGGAATCGGAGGGCTTCAGTAACCAAAACTGCGGTGTTTATCCTCATGACACATCACAGGAAGCACCCACATGGCTAACAGAGGACAGAATTAGAATTAGACTTGCCAAACCTAACATTAATAAATCACCACAACTGGATGGCTTGTACCGGAGGGTACTTAGGGAACTCAGTGAAGTAATTGCCAGACCATTGTTCCTAATGTTTACTGACCGTCTACTGACTGGAATGGTACCGGCAGATTGGAGAAAAGCCAATGTAGCATCGATATTTAAAAAGGGCCCAAAATACATCTCTGGAAATTACAGACCAGTTAGCCTAACAAAAATAGTATGCAAGCTCTTGGAGGGGATGATAATGGATTTTAGTAATGATTTTAGTAATGAAAACAGTATCATTAGCAGTAATTAGCATGGATTCATGAAGAATCTTTCTTGCCAAACCAATCTATTAACCTTCTTTAAAGAGGTGAGTTGTCATCTAGATAAAGAAAGGCCCATAGACGCGGTGTATGTGTGGATTTTGTAAAAGCATTTGACACAGTTCCCGATAAACAGTTACTGTACAAAATAAGGTAAATTGGCATGGACCATAGGGTAAGTACATGGATTGAAAACTGGCTACAAGGGCGATTTCAGAGGGTGGTGATACATGGGGAATACTCAGAATGGTCAGGGGTGGGTAGTGGGATCCCACAGGGTTCTGTACTGGGACCAAGACTATTTAATTTATTAATAAAAAAACGCGGAGGATGGGGTAAAAAGTTCAATCTCTGTATTTGCGGATGATACTAGGTTACTTTAACCTTAAAGCAGAGTTCTAGCCTTTTTATGTTAATTAACAGTCAGCAGCTACAAAAAGTGTAGCTGCTGACTTTTAATAAACAGACACTTACCTATTTCACGGTCCAGTGATGCGACCGCCTGGAGAGTCGTTCCTCTCCCCCTCCTCTCCGCCAGCGCTTCCATTGCCACTCTGGGCACCCAGCCATGACAGCTTTCGCCTTCACTGCCAGGCATGCACTGCACATGCGTGAGTCATGCTGCACCATCGGAGTGGACAGGCGATCTTCTGGGACCTGTCACGTGTCCCAGGAGATCGTCTAGAGGGAGGGGCCACTTAAGACGAGAGGAGGAGTCGTCTAGACAGCCAGTAGGCAGAAGGAGGAATTGGGATAGAAGTCCCACTCCTAACGAAGCCTCCACTCCCCCCCCAAAAAAAATCCATGCCAAATGTGGCATGTAAGGGGGCGTTGAGTGCTTAAAGCGGAAGTTCCACTTTTGGGTGGAACTCTGCTTTAAAAAATTAGGAAAAGAAATAAAGGGAGAGGAAGTTACCGTATGATTTCTTATAGCCTAGTCTTCTGATCTACTGGAAACACAATTTAGTAGTTCTTGGTGTCTTTCAAGAAATTTAAAGCTCTATGATGTAATATCCATGCAAGCCAAACTTTTGTGAATTTAGCTATGGCTCCATTTTGGTGTGCTAACATTAATTCAAAATTGGCTATGGAATTGAGTCTTAAGATAACATCAGATAGATTAGGAGCTAAAGTGGATTTCCAGAACTTTGTTATGGTGAGTCTCAAAGGCCAATAATATATTGGCAACTATAGTCCTATAATTGATTGGGTATAGATCTAAGTTTAGACCTAGTAAGTCAATTGCTGGTGTGAGTGCTATCCGATTCCCTGTCAGAGACGCTAAAAAATCGGAACTTGACTTCCAGAAGCTGGACAAAAGCTTTGCATCACCAAAGTGTATGTAATAAATTACCTATTTGGGTGTTACATCTCCAACATAGGGAGGATTATTATTATACAGGATTTATATAGCACCAACAGTTTACGCAGCGCTTTACAATATAAAAGGGAGACAATACAGTTACAATACAATAAAACACAAGAGGATTAAGAGGGCCTTGCTCAGAAGAGCTTACAATCTAATAGGGTGGGGCAGGTGGTACAAAAGGTTGTAACTGTGGGGAATGAGCTTATGGAAGTGGTAAAAGATTAGTTGGAGACGTGATAGGCTTCCCTGAAGAGGTGAGTTTTCAGGGATCGCCTGAAGGTAGCAAGAGTAGGGGATAACTGGACAGGTTGAGGTAGTGAATTTCAGAGGATGGGAGAGGCTCTGGAGAAATCCTGGAGATTAGCATGGGAGGAGGAGACAAGAAAACTTGACAGTAGGAGGTCTTGAGAAGAGCGGAGAGGACGGTTTGGGATATGTTTGGAGACAAGATTGGTGATGTAGCTCGGGGCAGAGTTGTGGATGGCTTTGTAGGTTGTGGTTAGTATTTTTAATTTAATCTGGGTGATAGGGAGCCAGTGTAGGGATTGGAGGAGAAGTTTGGCAGACACTGAGCGGTTGGTAAGGTGGATAAATCTGGCAGCAGCATTCATGATATACTGAAGAGGGGAAAGCCTATAGAGAGGCAGGCCAATAAGAAGGGAGTTGCATTAGTCAAGGCGAGAGATAACAAGGGAGTGTATGACGAGTTTGGTGGTTTCATTTGTTAAAAAGGGGCAAATTTTAGAGATATAACGGAGGTGAATTCTACAAACTTTTGACAACGATTGGACTTGAGGCTGAAATGACAAGTCTGAGTCTAGGATTACACCGAGTACCCTGGCGTGAGGCGAGAGACTGATGGTTGATTTTGATGGAAAAGTCATGGAGGGGGGCACGGGCAGGGGGGAATATTAGTAACTCAGTTTTAGAGAGATTTAGTTTAAGGAAGTGGTGCGACATCCATGCTGAGATGTCAGTTAGTAAGTTAGTAATGCGAGAGGAGACTGAAGGAGTGAGGTGAGGAGTAGACAGATAGATTTGGGTATCGGCGTATAGGTGGTATTGAAAGCCGTGGGTGGTTATCAAGTGACCAAGGGAAGAGGTGTAGATAGAGAAGAGAAGTGGTCCAAGAACAGAGCCTTGGGGGACCCCCACAGAAATGGGCAATGGAGAGGAGGAGACAGAGTTGTAGATAACACTGAAGGAGCGCTATGATAGATAGGCCGAGAACCAGGATAGAGCAGAATCTTGGAGGCCAAGGGAATGGAGTTTATTGAGAAGGAGCGGATGGTCAACGGTATCAAAGGCTGCAAAGAGGTCAAGTAGAAGGAGTATGGAGTACTGGCTGTTGGTTTTAGCAGTTAGTAAATCGTTAGTGATTTTTAGTAAGGCAGTTTCCATGGAGTCCTGCGTGCGAAAGCCAGACTGTAAGGGGTCAAGAATGTTATTTTCACTGAGGTAGGAGCCAAGACGGTTGTAGACTAGGCGTTATAGAAGTTTTTTTTTGATAAATAATTTTTTATTGCATTTTTGAGCAGTAAACAACAACAAAAACAACAAAACAAAACAAAAAAAAAGGAAAAAGGTGAAAATCATAACAGGTACATAATCAGCAGGCAGATAGTGCTTAACAAGTCTTCATATATTTAGCATGTGATCTGAACAGTGCATGACAGGTATATGCGTACTCGGGATATAGTTTGATATCCAGTACGTCAGACATCTCCTCAATCACCAGAAACAGCTATTCCCCAATCAGGCATACAATGCTCCCATACCCCGCTTCAGCAAAGTATCTACAACTACTCCGTAACTTCGTCACCTGACAATCAAGCCGTTGTAGGTTCCGCCAACCAAGTACGCCAGATTTTGTCATGTTTCAAGGGGGCACCCTCTATTTTCATACGCATCTTTATACATGGGAAGGCTCTCGTTTACAAGACGCTTCCACCGAGCCAGAGAAGGCATCATGAGTTTCTTCCAATGCATAGCTATATTTTTTCGAGCATTAAAGTTTAATAACCCAATCAATGTTCTCCTCGCAACAGTCGGCACCAGCGTCTCTATCAGGCCCAAAAGGCACACCTCTATCGTCATTGGCACCGTAATCAGGGCGACTAGGCCAATCAGATCCAGCACTTCAGTCAAATATTGCTGGATCCTAGGACAAGCCCAGAAAATATGTGTAAAGTCTCCCGGGGAGACACCACACCTCCAGCATTCTGCAGAGAGCTCAGGTTTCATTTTATGAAGCCTATGAGGTGTAAAGTAAGCTCTGTGTACTATTTTAAACTGTACAAGTCTGTCTCGCAACGAAACTAGGGAGCTAAAGGGGAAATCCCATTCCAGATCTCGTCCCAGTCATCATTGTCCAGCGTAGGGATATCTCTTTGCCAACAAGACCAGAGCTTATCCATGGGAGGGAGAGACACAAATATCAGATGTTCATACAGACGAGATGTTGGTTTTTCAGCACATCTGGAGCGAAGTGTCTTCTCCAACCCTGACTGAACCACCATGCAGGAGGAATGTGGGAATTGGGCATTAAACGCTTGTGACAGTTGCAGGTACCGAAAAACATAATGATTTGGTATATTATGAGTCTGTGAGAGTCGGGACAAGGGGATCAAAGTATTGTTCTCTGTTATATGCGGTATAAGTTTGATGACATACTTGGTCCATACATATGGAGCCGGCATGTTGTAGAGATGAGGTGTAGTCGGATTCAGCCAAAGCGGAGCGTTCGGTGAGATTTCATTAGATCTGTATTTCTCCACCACCAACCCCACTCGCCATGCGCGTATGGTGGTGCACATGGAGGGGGTCAAGGGGTAGGGGATACAAGGTCCCCTATAGACCAGTAATTTGAGTGCCTCCAATGAACCCGCCACTGCTGCCTCCAGGGCTATAGCTGAATTTGAGGCATCTGGATCTAGCCACCACGCCACCATCACCAGTTGTGCGGCAAGGTAGTATTTATAACAATCTGGGAACGCCATACACCCTTGTGTTTGCGGTCTCATCAAGGTGCTTAGTTTATATCTTGGCGGGGAGGGACCCCAGAGGAAGGGAGAAAAAATCTGATTAAGCCTTCTAAAGAAAGATTTTGGAATCCACTGCGGGGAATGACAGAAAAGGTAAGTGAGTCTGGGAATGATCTTCATTTTAATGAGGTTAATTCGGCCCCATAAGGACAGCGGCAAATGACTAAGTTGAGAGAAATGAAGTCTGTTGCTTGGGAGAAGATAATTACACCCAGGTATTTGAACGTGTCTACCCACTGAAGCTGAGTGTCAGAAGGGAATGTCATCCACGCTGCTTGGTCAATTGGGAATAGTAACGATTTGGACCAGTTAACCTTTAATCCCGTGACCCCTGCAAAGTTGTTCAGCACTGTCAGCGCACCCTGTAATGACGGACCCGCATCACCGAGAAAAGGAGCATGTCATCGGCGTATAGTGCTACCCTCTCCTCCAGCAGCCCTATGCGCAGACCCCTGATGTGCGGGGACGTGCGCAGCGCCTCTGCCACCGGTTCCACTGCAAGGGCGAATAGTGCCGGCGAGAGAGGGCAACCCTGCCTCGTGCCCCTGAATAGCCTGAAGGGGCCAGACAATTGACCTCCCAGGTGCACAGAGGAGGTGGGACATTTGTAAATCACCTGAAGCCATTTAATGAAGAGCAAAGGGAAACCCATTCTACACAATGTCTCCCATAAGAAGGGCCACTCAAAGGTATCAAATGCCTTCTCGATGTCTAAGGAGGCAACAGTGCGGGATACCTCCTTAATGTGCTGGGCATGGATATTTGTGAAGAGTCTACGAAGGTTGACATCTGTGGCTCTACGGAGCATGAAACCTGTTTGATCAGAGTCAACCACCGAGGGTAGCATGGGGTATAATCTAATGGCAAGGAGTTTGGTCAAAATTTAAAGTCATTGTTTAGCAGCGCAATGGGCCTATAGGAAGCACAGGAAGTGGGGTCCTTCTGAGGTTTATAGATCAAGGTCAGATGGGCGTGGTACATAGAATCCGGTAATTTCCCCTCCGAGAGACATTTTGTAAATAACAACACCAACTGCGGTGCCAGCACCTCTTCGTGTGTTTTATAAAAATCTATCGGCAGACCGTCAGGGCCTGGTGCCTTTCCGGAGGGGAAGGTTTGGATTGCATTTAGAACCTCCAACGTTGTGAAAGGTTGCACTAAAGTCTCCCGCTCTGAATCCGACAACTAACCGAGGGACAGAGGGTCCAGCAGATCCCATAACTCCTCAGGCCGGAAGGCAGAGGGCAGGCTGGAGGTATATAGGATATCTGAAGTGGTAGTTGCCGTCCCCCCACCCGGGGTGGTTATAGTGGAGATAAGCATAAGTGGTTGGTCATGTTGAGCCAACATGGCCAACAGTCGACCATTCCTGTCCCCCTGTTGAAAGAATCGTTGTCTGTTTTTATACGCGTCTAACTTTGTGATTTTTACCAGATAAAGGTTTAGTTCTCTCTGTGCCGCTGCCAAGAGATCAAAGTGGCCTGGGGTGGGGTCTGCACTATAAGTGTGAAGCCGCGTACACAGGGCAGAGAACCTCGACGGGCAGAACACATCGTTCCGCCCGTCGAGGTTCTCTGCCGGCCGTCAGATTCGGCGACCGCCCGTCGGGAATGGCAACCAGCCATTCATCCAGGCGGGCCGTCGAGCAAATAGAGAACATGCTCTCTATTTCTGCTCGACGGCATTCCCGACGGGATGCTCGCCGAGAGCGTACACACAGCCGAGGTTCTCGCTGGAATGCAGCTTCCATCGAGGTTCTCGCTGGTTTCCAGCGAGAACCTCGGTCGTGTGTACGCCGCCTTAGTATGTTTTAGTACCGACTGCTGCAAGGACTGAGTCTCCGATGCTTTTTTTTTGTCTGATTGCCGCAATAGAAGAAATATATTGTCCCCTAGAGTAGGCCTTAAAGGCGTCCCATGTAATGTCCTTAGTGGTGGACCCTGAGTTCTGCTCCCAGAATTCACTCAACAATTGAGGCATTTCCTCTGCAAGGTCTGGATGGGAGATCCATTCCAGCCCCAGCCTCCACAGAGCTGCGCTACTTGAGGCAGGGGCGCGAAAAACCACTACTGTCAAAGGGCTATGATCCGACAGTCCACTGGGCAAATAGGTCGCCTCTAGAACATCCGCCAACAACAGCAGGTTGGCAAAGGCCAGGTCTATCCGCAAGGCAGTTTTGTGGGAAGCCAAGAAGCAGGAGTAGGACCGGGTAGTTGGATGCTTCCATCTCCATCACTCAACCAAGCCAATTGCTTGGGCCCAAGCGGGCAGACCTGAACAATGCAATTTGGTAGGAGTGGGCCTGTCAAGATCAGCTGACATGGTGGCATTGAAATTGCCCATGACCAATAGCCTTCCAGGACAAAAAGGAGTGACCCTTTCCAGGACCTTGTACAAAACCATAGGGGAGAAAGGCGGAGGGACATAAATATTCACCATAATATATCTTTGAGACCATAAGGTAAATACCACCAGGGCAAACTTACCCTGGGGGTCTGTGTATATCTCTTCAATTACACACGGGAAGATCTTGTGCACCAGAACCGACATTCCCCTAGCATAAGTCGAGTATGTGGCGTGAATCGCCTTTTGAATCCACGGCTTTTTTAATGTTAGGATTTTGCTGCCCATAAAATGGATCTCCTGGATTAGGATTATTTGGGGAGAATGTGATTTCAGGTATTGAAATAGGAGGGCTCTTTTAAATTTGGAATTTAGGCCTCTTACGTTCCATGAAAGAACGGAAAATGTGTTATCCTTGAGATCAGCCATCATGGTGGGGACTTAGCTGAAGGACCGGATAGTATACATGAATTTGGAGACCAACAATGAGCAGCACAATCCCTGTCAGGACATATCTCTGAATATCAGCACTATAGCATACGAAAAACATGAAACATACCAGTAAAACAAACAAAAAGAAAGGAATTAAACAACCCAGGCACGAGGTGCCTTTCCTACTATAACCCATCCCCCTCTCGAAACATGGGAGAGGGCCTGGGAATAGTTTGTACCTCAAACCAAAAACTTGAGCAACTAATAGAAAACATAAAACAACATAACTTCCCAAGCACTGAGTGCTTTTCCTACCAGCATCCGGCATCTCCCAAAATCACTGGGGATGGCTGGAGGCCGGTCTATACCCAAAACTGCAAAAATTGCCTACTTGAGGCGTAGAGTTCCAGGAAAGATCCCTGGTAGTTTCTGGCCTGCAACAGCAGGCAAGGGTGAGAGGACGTGTATCACATCACATCCGGCGGGGGGCCGGAGTATCCATTGATGCACAGTGTCCTCAAGAGGGTGCGTTGAATTGTCTTGCTGTAGCTCCGTTTAGCTAGATCAAGCAGAATCAGGAGAAAACGTTGCCCCAAGTAGAGGGGTGAGCCACACCGATTGCCCACCATAGAAGTGACCTACCGGAAGACCGGAAACAACATGAGTCAGTTAATGTAGGTCAGTGCATCCCCCGAATCGGGGACCCGCGCATATGACAAATGATCAGTCCCAGTAAATGTTCCCCAGGATGAAGAAGGGTGTCAGACAACTGGGCAGAGGAGTCCTCCCCTGCGTCCCCTCCGCGGGAAAACTGTGACGCCCCACCCGTCATATTATGCAGAATCAATCAAGCAGCTTTGAAACATATCCGCAATCCGTGGAACAAAAAACAACAGCCAGGATTGTAGGGTAAAGCAAGCAAAAAGATAACAGCCAGGTATCAGCCTCTGCAGGGGAGTCAAAAAACGTCACGGAGCTGCCATGTTGAACTCGCAGGCGACTAGGGTAGAGCATGGAGTACTTGATGTCTCGTTCCCGGAGTCGTCTTCTGACCTCAGTGAAGGTTTTGCAACGTCTTTGTAGATCCGCAGAGAAGTCAGGATAAAAATGCACTACCGTATGCTCAAAGGGAAGGGTAGGGTGATTGCGGGCCTCACGGAGAATGCGGTCACGGTCTCTGTATTTGAGAAACCTCACCAGGAAGGGTATTGGCGGGGCCCCAGGGGTGATCCGGCCAGTCAGGACTGTGGGCCCTTTCTACCACGTACGTCGGGGGGACCTCGGTCAGGTTAAGATTCAGAAGTGTCTTAAAGAAGGCCTCCGCAAAATCAGCTGGGTGATCCCCCTCCGGGAGACCCAGGACCCTTACATTATTCCTTCGAAGGTGGTTTTCGGCATCATCAGATTTTGCCACCAAGGATTGAATGGTGCGCTGTAGCGTGAGGAGGAGCTTCTGGCTGTCCCCCAATGCCACGTACCCCCTCCGAAGATGACCTCACAAGTGGATGAGGCAGGGGTGACTGCTCCGGTGTGCGAAAGAGGCAGGATGCTCCGCAGGCCTCAAGATGGCAGCGGGCCTCGATTATGCAGGGCTGGCCACAGACTGGATGGGGCATAATCGTCCGGCCGGGCTCCAAGATACCGGCCTGGGATGAGGCAGGGGATGTCCGGGGACATGCAGGGTGGTTTTCAGGGCTCACCAGGGCGTACAGTGAAGAGGATGACCGCGGATTCATTCAGGATTTGCGGAGCTCTTGGCCAGCACGTCTACCTCGGCTTACATCCGGACACGCCCCCCAGGCGTTCTAGAAGTTTAGAGGTGAATGGGAAAAATGAGATGGGCATTAAGTTGTTCAGGTTGGTGGGGGTCTAGTGAGGGCTTTTTAAGTATTGGAGTGATCTGTGCATGTTTTAGAGGGGAGAGAAAGGTGCCACTAGAGAGGGAGAGATTGAAGATGTGAGTGAGGGAGCACAGAATAGAAGAAGAGGGTGACCATAGTAGTTGTGAGGGAACAGGGTCCAAAAGGACAATTGGTTAGGTGGGCATCTGAGATAAGTTTTGTAAAACTCTTCAATAGAAGACAATTCAAAAGAGGAGAGTGTTGAAAGTGCCATTATGCAGGTTATGTTGGGTGGTTAAGATGTACGGACAGTGGAGGTGTCCTCACGGACTGCATCAATCTTGTCTTTGAAGTGATTGGCAATCTCTTGGGCATCGAGTGAGTTAGTGGGTAGAGGAAGTGGGGGATGAAGCAGAGAGTCAAAGGTTGAGAAGAGCCGACGGGGACTGGATGACAAGGTATTAATAAGAGAGATCAAATAGTCTTGTTTGGCAGCACAGAGGCAGGAATTGTATTTTAGAAGGGCAGATTCATATAGGGTGAAGTCCTGCAGGCATTTGGTGTATGCCACAGTCGTTCAAGAGCACAGCAATGTCTCTTGAGATTTCTAGTCTTGTCAGTTTGCCAGGGTTGTAACGGTCGGGGCCTGATTCCGAGTGTGGTTAGAGGAGCAAGTGAATCTAGTGATGATGAGAGTGAACTGTTGTAGACAGAGCTGGCCAGGTCAGGACAGGACAGGGGATAGATTATGTCATATAGGTGGTCAGTAGCAGATTAGAGAAGAAAAGGGTAAAAGTTCCGAAGGTTCCTACAAGTAATTGTTTGCTGCTTGGAGGGATGGTTGGTTGAAAGCAAGGATACGGTGAAACTGATGAGGTTGTGATCAGAGAGAGGAAAGAAAGTGTTGGTGAGGTTGGCAGGATTGCAGAGATGGGAGAATACAAGGTCAAGGGTATTACCATTGGAGTGAGTGGAAGTATGTGTCCATTGGGTTAGGTCAAAAAAAGAGGTTAAGTTGAGAAGTTTAGCTGTAGTTGGGCTGTGAACATTGACAGGAATGTTGAAATCACCAACAATGATAGTGGGTATTTCAGAGTAGAGAAAGTAGGGTAGCCAGGCAGCAAAGTCATCAAGGAAGAGCGATACTGGTCCGGCAGGCCGATAAATTGCTGCAATCCTCAAAGAAATAGGAGAAAACAGATAGATACAGTGCATCTCGAAAGAAGAGAGGAATAGAGAGGGAGGGGTAGGAAGGACTTGGAAGTTGCTGTGTGGGGATAGTAGAAATCCAACTACAACTCCTTTCTGTCCATTAGGTCTGGGGAGTGAGTCCAATGGAGGCCTCCATGGGATAGGTCAGCAGGAGAAGCGGAGTCCAAATTTTGGAGCCATGTTTCAGTTATGGCGAGTATCTTAAAGCCATGAGAGATGAAGAGGTCATGTACCAATGTTAGCTTGTTACAGATGGAACGGGCTTTCCAAAGGGTGCATGAGATTGGTGGGCTGCTTTGAGGAAGCAGGATAGAAATTAAACTGAGTGGATTGCGGTGGTTGCCAGAGGAGGGGTATTGGAAATGTGGCTTACAGTTGGAAAATGGCAGACCAGGATTAGGAGAAATATCACCTGAGACTAGGAGAAGGAGGAGGGTGATAAAGGCACGATGGGAGTGGGATGTGCATAAGTGCACGTGTCTAATGGCCCTGGTGTTTATGTCAGCAACTCAGCATGTGGGTGCAGCACATGCAGGAGATGATTGGTGCAATAGTAGGGAGAGTGTAGGAGTGAGGGTGATATGTGTATGCTGCAGGGTGGAGAGGAGGGGTAGAGTAAAGATAATTTAGGATTGAAGACACAGATGTGAGAAGGAAGAGAATGAGCATGATATTTGATAGAGAGTGGGAATCTGACTTCATATAAAATGTCAAATGCTGGCTTGCTTGTAGTCTCAGAGTGGAGCAGAGTTCTTGTTGTATATTCATCCAGCTTTAGTTATCCCGCTTTCGTTAAACTGCGGCGGTGAAACTGTGCATCACTCATGACAGAGCCACTCGGTAAGAGCCACAGTGTCTGTGCCTTGCCCCCATCTACACCACCCCATAGACTGCTTTAAATTTATAGGGAGACTGAGCAGGCGTGCATTTCTCAATTGGTCATTATGGGGTCAGATTTGAGACACCTGAACATGGAAGAGGATATGGGCAATACCAGACCAGCTACAGACACAGGCTAGGGTCGTAAAGCTAATTACCCCTCTTGATCACTCAAGCCATATGGGGTTGAGAATTAATCACCAGTGATGTTGCTATTGGGAGAGTGTTTGTTAGCATCAAATATAGAAGTTTTAAGATACGGCAGCAGAAGGTATTTACCAAAAGTTATGCAGATATGTCACAATAAAGAAGATGGGAACATTTTGGAAAGTCTCTAGGGGTTAGATACCAATGATTTAATATTTTTTGGGAGTTTTCCCAGTGTTCCATGCATGAAGATGCTGAGCTATTATGCCATGTTTCCCATGAGAATGATTGGGAAAGATCATTCTCCCATTTAAGCATATTAGGTGTTTTGGTTTTTGGGGGGGGAAGGAGGAGATGAGTTTATAGAATAGTTCTATGCCTCTTTTATTTTTGATTTTGCTAGAGGTGAAGAAATCCCAGATCACCTTAGGAATCTCCATATTCCTTTTGGGATCGAAATTCTTGAGGTGCAGTTTGGAATTAAGCTTACTTGAGAAATGGGTCTTTTGAGTATCTGGCAGGTCAAGAAAAAAATGTATACCTTGCTGGGTGTTATATTAAGCCGTGCTTTGCAGTATTCAGTAGTTCTCAATGGTAATGGAAAGTGGTCCACATCACTTATAGGTTGTAGCTTGGTTAACCACTTGACTACTGGGCACTTAAACCCACTTAATAACCAGACCAATTTTCAGCTTTCGGTGCTCTCACATTTTGAATGACAATTACTCAGTCATACAACACTGTAACCAAATGAAATTTTTGTCCTTTTTTTCCCACAAATAGAGCTTTCTTTTGGTGGTATTTTATCACCTCTGCGGTTTTTATTTTTTTCGCTATAAATGAAAAAAGAACGAAAATTTTGTAAAAAAATTAATTCTTCTTCATTATTATTATAACATTTTGCAAAAAAATAATTTTTCTTCATAAACTTGGCCTAAAATGTATACTGCTACATATCTTTGGTAACAAAACAAAAAAAAAGGATATTATTTAGTCTGGGTGAAAGTTATAGGGTCTAAAAGCTATGGTACCAATTACTGAAAATTGATCAATTTAATCACATCTGATGTACTGACAGCCTCTCTCATTTCTTGAGACCCTAACATGCCAGAAAAGTACAAATACCCCCCAAATGACCCCTTTTTGGAAAGAAGACATTCCAAGGTATCTAGAAAGAGGCATTGTGAGTTTTTTAAAGTTGTAATTTTTTCCCACAATTCTTTGCAAAATCAAGTTTTTTTTCATTTTTATTTTCTTTCCACAAAATTTTCATATTAGCAGGTTATTTCTCACACACAGCATATGCATACCACAAATTACACCCCAAAACACATTCTGCTATTCCTCCTGAGTATGGCGATACCACATGTGTGAGATTTTTACACAGCTTGGCCACATACAGAGCCCCAACATGCAGGGAACGCCATCAGGCGTTCTGGAGCACCCAGACCAATTCTGACATTTCTCTCCTACATGTAAAAATTATCATTTATTTGCTAGAAAATTACATAGAACCCCAAAACATTATATATGCTTTTTTAGCAAAGACCCTAGAGAATACAATGGCGGTTGTTGCAACTTTTTATCGCACATGGTATTTGCACAGCAATTTTTCGAACACATTTTTAGAAATAAAACAGTTTTGTGCTTTTAAAAAAAAAAACATTAAATTTAGCCCAATGTTTTTGCATAATATGAAAGATGAAGTTACGCCGAGTAAATAGATACCCAACATGTCACCCTTCAAAATTGCACACGCTTGTGGAATGGCGCCAAACTTTGCGACTTAAAAATCCCCATAGGTGACCCTTTAAATATTTTTACTGGTTACATCTTTTTAGTTGGAGAGGAGGTCTAGGGCCAAAATGATTGCTCTCGCTCTAACGTTCGTAGCGATACCTCACATGTGTGGTTTGAACACCGTTTTCATATGTGGGCGGGACTTACGTGCACGTTCGCTTCTGTATACGAGCACGCGGGAACAGGGGCGCTTTAAGTTTTTTTTATTTTTTTTTTATTGTTCATTTTACTTAATTTATTTTAGTTTGACACTTTTTTCCCCAAAAATAAATGTTTTGATTACTTTTATTCCTATTACAAGGAATGTAAACATCCCTTGTAATAGGAATATGGCATGACAGGTCCTCTTTACAGTGAGATATGGGGTCAATAAGACCCCACATCTCACCTCTAGGCTGGGAAGCCTGAAAAAAAAAACGACCGCAGAGTATTGCGCAGGGAGTATTGCGCAGGGAGTATTGCGCAGGGAGTATTGCGCAGGGAGTATTGCAGAGTATTGTTCAGAGGTACTGCAGAGTATTGCGCAGGGGGTACTGCAGAGTATTGTTCAGAGTATTGCGCAGGGGGTACTGCAGAGTATTGTTCAGAGTATTGCGCAGGGGGTACTGCAGAGTATTGTTCAGAGTATTGTGCGGGGGTACTGCAGAGTATTGTGCGGGGGTACTGCAGAGTATTGTGCCGGGGTACTGCAGAGTATTGCGCTGGGGTACTGCAGAGTATTGCGCCGGGGTACTGCAGAGTATTGCGCCGGGGTACTGCTGAGTATTGCGCCGGGGTACTGCTGAGTATTGCGTGGGGTACTGCTGAGTATTGCGCGGGGTACTGCTGAGTATTGCTGGGGGTACTGCTGAGTATTGCTGGGGGTATGCTGAGTATTGCTGGGGGAACTGCTGAGTATTGCTGGGAAATAAAACAGTTCTGTGCTTTTAAAAAAAAAAAACATTAAATTTAGCCCAATGTTTTTGCATAATATGAAAGATGAAGTTACGCCGAGTAAATAGATACCCAACATGTCACCCTTCAAAATTGCACACGCTTGTGGAATGGCGCCAAACTTTGCGACTTAAAAATCCCCATAGGTGACCCTTTAAATATTTTTACTGGTTACATCTTTTTAGTTGGAGAGGAGGTCTAGGGCCAAAATGATTGCTCTCGCTCTAACGTTCGTAGCGATACCTCACATGTGTGGTTTGAACACCGTTTTCATATGTGGGCGGGACTTACGTGTACGTTCGCTTCTGTATACGAGCACGCGGGAACAGGGGCGCTTTAAGTTTTTTTTATTTTTTTTTATTGTTCATTTTACTTAATTTATTTTAGTTTGACACGTTTTTCCCCAAAAATAAATGTTTTGATTACTTTTATTCCTATTACAAGGAATGTAAACATCCCTTGTAATAGGAATATGGCATGACAGGTCCTCTTTACAGTGAGATATGGGGTCAATAAGACCCCACATCTCACCTCTAGGCTGGGAAGCCTGAAAAAAAAACGACTGCAGAGTATTGCGCAGGGAGTATTGCGCAGGGAGTATTGCGCAGGGAGTATTGCAGAGTATTGTTCAGAGGTACTGCAGAGTATTGCGCAGGGGGTACTGCAGAGTATTGTTCAGAGTATTGCGCAGGGGGTACTGCAGAGTATTGTTCAGAGTATTGCGCAGGGGGTACTGCAGAGTATTGTTCAGAGTATTGTGCGGGGGTACTGCAGAGTATTGTGCGGGGATACTGCAGAGTATTGTGCCGGGGTACTGCAGAGTATTGCGCCGGGGTACTGCAGAGTATTGCGCCGGGGTACTGCAGAGTATTGCGCTGGGGTACTGCAGAGTATTGCGCCGGGGTACTGCAGAGTATTGTGCCGGGGTACTGCAGAGTATTGCGCCTGGGTACTGCAGAGTATTGCGCCGGGGTCCTCTGGACCCGCCGGTCACGGACATTCCGTGTGCGAGCCCCAGCGGGCGCGCGGGAGCGCGACTCTGGAATCACGTTATATAACGTGATCCCCGAGTTAAGCAACCACCTTGCCGCCGTTATTTTTCGGCAGGTGGTTGCTAAGTGGTTAAAATAAATTTCCAGACTGTTAAGGTAGCTTTAACCACTTCAGCCCCAGACCATTTTGCTGGTCAATGACCAGGCCACTTTTTGTGATTCGGCACTGCGTCGTTTTAACTGACAATTGTGCGGTCGTGCGACGTGGCTCCCAAACAAAATTGGCCTTCTTATTTTTCCCACAAATAGAGCTTTCTTTTGGTGGTATTTGATCACCAGTTTAAGCCGATACGTATTCTTCTACATATTTTTCGTAAAAAAAACAAAAAAAAAAAAAACGCAATAAGCGTTTATTGATTGGTTTGCGCAAAAGTTATAGCGTCTACAAAATAGGGGGTAGTTTTATGGCATTCTTATTAATATTTTTTTTACTAGTAATGTTGGCGATCTGCGATTTTTGGGACCATTGGCATTTTTATAGCGATCAGTGCTAAAAAAATGCATTGATTACTGTAAAAATGTCACTGGCAGGAAAGGGGGTTAACACTAAGGCCGCGTACACACGACTAAACAAGTCCGATCAAATCGGTCTGACAGACCGTTTTGATCGGATTTGTCTCGGATTTGCGCGGTGATGTGGCGGTGACGTTGACGCCGCCACCTCACCACTCAAGGAAGTAAAATACTTCCACGCATGCGTCGAATCCATTCGACGCATGTGCGGACAGATATGTCCGCTGGTTAGTGTAGTAACCAGCGGACATGTCGGACGGACGGGTTTCAGCAGACAGATTTTAAAGCATGCTTTAAAATTTGTCTGCTGGAAAAACTTGTCTGTTCTCCCGTACACACGATCGAATTTGTCTGCTGAAACGGTCCGTCGGTCCGTCCGTGAACGATGCTGTGTCCCTATGTACAAGGGACACATATCGGTCTCCTCTATCCCCTGACAGGACATGGATCTCTGTGTTTACACACAGAGATCCACGTCTTGTCCCTGCAGCCGCCGATCCTGAGTGCCTGGCGGACATCACGGCCGCCAGGCACGCGCATCGGCATGTCAGCGATGCGGCAGGGACGCGTGGGGCGTTTGCTCGCCCCCAGTGGCCTGGCGGTGCGCAGGCCGTAAAAACACAGCCAGTTAGAGATTCAGGACATCCCTTCGGCCGTACAAAGTCGTATGGCCGTCGGGTAGTGGTTAATGAAGCCAGACAAACCAAACTCCTTGAGGGTTTCCTCAATGAAACTCCAATGAACCCTATAGAATGCCTTCTCTATGTCTAAACTAAGTAGCAGAGAAGGCATTCGCCTGTGCGCTACATGATTGATCATCACTCATCATTCAATCATTCTTCTAGTACTATTGGGGCTTTGACAACCTTTAACCAACCCCACTTGGTCTGGTTCAATGAGGTAGGGTGTTATTTCTATTAATCTGTTGGCTAGGACATTAGAGTAGATTTTTAGGTCCATGTTCAATAATGAAATGGGTCTATAATTGAAAGGTGATGTAGGATCTTTTCCTTGCTTAGGAATTGTAATGATAACAGCTTCAAGCATCTCTTTGGGGAATGCTTGATTATTTGCAGAGTAGTTAAACAATTTGTCCAGGTAAGGTGATAATATTTTACTAAAGGCTTTAAAGTATTCACGAAATAAGCCATCCGCTCCCAGGGGTTTATTTGTTAGAAGAAATTGAATAACTTTATTGATTTCATCGATAGATATTGGCCTGTTTAGTTTTTCAAGGGTAGAATGATCTATAGTTGGTAGATTCACTTTTCCTAAAAATTGAGCTATGTCTGATGGTTGAGGTTGGTGAACAGTATTATCGTTTTGTATATTATAGTTTTGTATATTATATAAATTCTCATAATATTCTGCAAATGTGTCAGCTATGTTTTGTGGGTTGTATATGGTTTTCCCTGATTTATGGTGGACTAATTAAAAAAAAAAAATATTTGTTCTGTTTATGGCGTAGTTGGAGAGCTAGATATTTACTCGCCTTGTTTAATTTTTGTTTTATAGGGATTTCTCATGGTTAGAGATTAGTATAGCTCTTAGTTCATTTGTTGCTTCATTACCTTTTTGTAGAAGGGAAGTATGATTAGGTGAAGCTTTGTGTTTTTTTTTTCATATTTAGAAATAGTCGCTAATAATTTGTTCTCTTTTTATCCCTAGAGCCTATTTGAATTAGAAATCCTCTGGCATATGCTTTATGAGCACACCATAAGCTAGGAGTAGAAACATAACTATTATCATTATTATTAAAAAATTCTTCTAGCCTTTCCCTCATCACTGATAGAGAATTTTGACACATTTTTGGGACATTTGTAATTTTCACAGCAAAAAATGCTATATAAATTCACTGTTTACTGTGAATATTACAATTGCAGATTGGGAGTTAACCACTAGGGGGCACTGAAGGGGTTAAGTGTGACCACATATGTGTTTCTAACTGTAGGGGGGTGGGGCTGGATGTGTGACATCATTGATTGTGTTTCCCTATATCAGGGAACACACGATCAATGACAGTGCCACAGTGAAGAATGGGGAAGCTGTGGATATACAGGTATTTGCTTGTGCCCAACCGTACCATTCTGCCAACGTATATGTGCAGGAGGTGGTCCTTAAGTGGTTAAAGGGGTTCTTGAGACCCTTTACATTCAGTGACAAAATTCTAAGATTCGTCATGCCAATCAGATCTTATACAGAGCAGAGCCATTGAGATTGTAGTAGATCCTAGGGTGGTGTAACTTCCAGAGAGAGAAAGACAATAAGGTACCTTTGAAAATATAGACTCTGGGTCTAGAACAGAAAGAAACGTGTATACATTTTTTGTTCACTAACCATACCTGCTATCACCTTTAACCTGTAACCTTCACACGCTTAGGTGAAGGTAGTCCTGGCCAAAGAGGCAAAACTCCATTGTGGAGAATATTAAAGCTGAGCAGCTTTATCATTACAAAATGACTTTTCATTGTGAAAAACAAATGATTGATAAGATATATTTACAGAGTACTGGCTGTACACTCCTGTGGCCAGAATGGCCTTCTAGTTTGAATGTTGGCATGCTGAATTATCATCATATGTAATCACAGACAATTCTACATAAAATAGAAGACATACAAAATACAAATATATATATATATATATATATATATATATATATATATATATATATATATATATATATATATATATATATATACCCCTTACATATATATCCCTTACAATTTAAGTATTTGAATAAATAGTACCCTAGATTGTGATCACAAGAGGGAACCAAACCAAACACAAAGTTTTATTTTATTTAGTCATTTTTGCAGTGCCTGGTGTGGATCCTGGTTACCTTTCCTTTTAAGTTTTGCACAACTGTACATGAAATTGATGCTGTATTGAGTCTCCAAACATTTCCCTATATAAATGTATCTTAACAATTCACAAGTCACCTGGCTTTAGTTTTAGATCCTTCCAAACTGTTAGGATCTGGAAACACATAAATGAGATTGTCATAAACCTTAAAGGATCAGCAACATTCTCTCTGTGAGATCCGAATGGAGGACTTCAGCTGCTGAGACAAAATATAAGCAAGTAAGTAACACTCTCCTGAACCAAATCCCATAGGGAGAGGGTCCAACATCCCCTTAGGGGCTTGAAAAAATATAAGAAAACATTCAGGCAAAGCTTTTCTAGTTCTACTTTTTCCGCTACATTGTAGACAGACGGGGGCGGTAAAAATAAAACCTCAAAACTTCTAGTAAGCACTCTCCTATAAAAAATATTTCCTCTGTTATTCTCTGTAGATTCTGGCACCCTGTACTTACAAACTACTTTTGATAACACTTTTTACTGGGGCCTTTGCTATAGCATTTGCCACTGGACATCCAGAAAACATGTCCATACAGACAAGTAAGATCCTTATTTGGGCATCTGGATATACCTTTTTGTCATTTCTATAAGGGATGTTCAGCTTTTGGTAACCCCTTTGGTAACAGGTTAAACAAGTAATAGTATGTTATAAAAACAACTGCGGTGAACCCTGGCTCTAAGCCATGCTCCATTACTAAGGCAGCCATAACTGATTGTGGCTGTCAAGCTGGGGGGAAAAGAGTGACTGGCAGACATAAAAGATCAAATTTTTCCAAAATCCTGTTTTATAAGAAGTTGCCCCCTGTGGACCACTTGTTTTTTTTGTTCTGGGGTCCTTAACCACTTCCCGCCCGGTCAATAGCATATTGACATCCGGGAAGGGGTTGTGTTATCCTGACTGGACGTCTATTGACGTCCTGCAGGATAACAGCCACCGCGCGCCGCTGGGGGCATGCATCGCGGCGATCGGTGGTGTGGTGTGTCAGTCTGACACACCGCAACAACGATCTCAGTAAAGAGCCTCCGGCTGAGGCTCTTTACCACGTGATCAGCCATGTACAATCACGGCTGATCACGATGTAAACAGGAAGAGCCGTTGATCGGCTCTTCCTCACTCGCGTCTGATAGAAGAAGAGCTGTTCTGCGGCTCTCCTGACAGGGAGGGTTTGCGCTGATTGTTTATCAGTGCAGTCCCCCTCGGATGCCCACACTGGACCACCAGGATGCCGCCCAGGACCACCAGGGAAGCACCCAACATGTGGATGGCCAGGTAAGTCCCCATTACCATCCACATGTACACATGTATACATAACATATGCCAATCAGTGCCCACAAAAAGCTCTATTTGTGGGAACAAAATGATAAAAAATGTGTTTGGGTACAGTGTAGCATGACCGCACAATTGTTGCACAGACCTAGCAAGTATCCAGGGCTGTAATGCAGCATCCTTAGTAGCCTGGTCTGCTTCCATATGTGGGTTTTAATGTTAATATGTAATAATGTTTTTATCTCAGCAAGAAGCTGGAAGGCTGAAAACAGCCAATCAAATTAACTTGGCATGCTTGATTGGTTTACCTGCCAAAGTAAAAACTAACTTCTGGCCCTTTAAATGGAACCAAAAGCTCTCTATATCTTGACTATCTATATAAATATTAAATCTTCCCCCTCCCCGCTGGAGCTAAACATGTTAACATATATAACCTGTGTAGTGTTTATACCATGTAAGATTGGCTACACTACAATGCAACTGAATTCCCTTAAGGCCGCGTACACACGATCTAATTCATCTGCTGGAAACGGTCCGACGGACCGTTTCAGCAGACAAATTCGATCGTGTGTACAGGCGAGCAGACGGGTTTTTCCAGCAGACAAATTTTAAAGCATGCTTTAAAATCTGTCTGCTGGGAACCCGTCCGTCCGACATGTCTGCTGGTTAGTACACTAACCAGCAGACATATCTGTCCGCACATGCGTCGAATGGATTCGACGCATGCACGGAAGTGTTTTACTTCCTGGTGACGGTGACGTGGCGGCGTCAACGTCACCGCCACGTCACCGCGCTGTCTGCCGGCAGGGATTTTGGTTTGATCGTGTGTACACGATCAAACCAATATATCCCAGCAGACAAATCTGATCAAAACGGTCTGTCAGACCGATTTGATCGGATTTATTTAATGGTGTGTACGCGGCCTAATTCTTGTTTAATATGCTCCTATTGGGACAACTGACTTGATTAATTATATGTACGCATTGTTCATTTTATTGAAAATACCAATAAAGAAATATTGAAAAATAAATAGATAATTTTTTATAACTCACATGCTTGCTAAAACATGGAGCTCTGCTTCTTGAGGTGGGGGAAAATAATCCAATGACTCTGAATACAGAGTATCCTTCTGGGTGATAAACTGCATACTCAGTATGGGGATTGCCATCCTCAGTATAAAACCGAGATCAAATCTACAAAACATTGAATATCTGGTTCTTCAGGGAACGTGTCCTGCACTGGGTTCACAGAAGCTGACTCCTATATCATCAATTTAACATACAGTAAAACCTTGGATTGCGAGCATAATTTGTTCTGGAAACATGTTTGTAATCCAAAGCACTTGTATATCAAAGCACATTTCCCCATAAGAAATAATGGAAACTCTGATGATTCGTTCCACAACCATTTATTCATAAGTCCTTCAGTTTATAGTCCATATAAAAAGATTATAGCAATGTGATGGGTTGCATAACAATAAAATGTCCATACACAAATGAAAGCCTCCACAAGGGGATTAGAAACAAAATCCAGCAGGTGCTACAGGCACAACTATTAGCTTCTGTCACCTTTCCTGGCCTATTCTGGTGTTCTGTGTTACATTTTTCTCTGGCTCTGCTTCAACTGCAAAGTTTCTAATACAGTATTTGCTACATTGTAAATCCCATGTGTGCCTCAAAGTTTGCAGCCATTTCCATTCATCTGACACTGTAAGGATACCATGCAACATTTATGAAGCTGAACTTCAGTTTTAACGTTTTTAATGTTTATTGCAGGGTAAATCCCGCTTTGTGTCACAAAAAAAAAAAATATATGTTTTGGGAGGGTTAAAACTTAATACAGGATAAGGGAAGTGAGCAGTTAATATACATTGAAACTGGATGTACATCAGATGTGGGGGGATTAAAAAAGGTTAAAAAACCCACAAGCATCCCCCCTCCTACATTGTATCTGCTGATCTGAAACTAATAAATGGTTTATTCATTCATTAGTAGGGATGAGCCCCCCGGTTCGATTTGCAGCAGAAAATGCGAACAGGCAAAAAATTAGTGCGAACATCGTTAAAGTCTATGGGACACGAACATGAAAAATCAAAAGTGCTAATTTTAAAGTTTAATATGCAAGTTATTGTCATAAAAAGTGTTCAGGGACCCAGGTCCTGCCCCAGGGCACATGTATCAATGCAAAAAAAAGTTTTAAAAACTGAAGTTTTTTTCAGGAGCAGTGATTTTACTAATGCTTAAAGTGAAAAAATAAAAGTGAAATTTTCCTTTAAATTTCGTACCTGGGGGGTGTCTATAGTATACCTGTAAGGTAGCTCATGTTTCTTGTGTTTGTGTTTTTGTTTCTTCTGCACAAAATTAATTTCTAATGGAAAGAAAGTAATTTAAAACTACTCCCGGCAATACAGACCCTGCACTTGCGTGTCATTCGGCCGGGTGCCTCCACTGGAGAATGGATCATCGCTGGAGATTGAGAATGGATTACAATGCTGGACATCGAGACTGGATTACACCACTGGAATCGTTTTTTTTTTTTTAATAAAGGACTTGTCCCAAGCCGTCCCCTGACGTGTTCACAGTTTTTTTGTGAAATGGTATGGGTACAATGTACCCCTTACCAATTCACATGGGGGGCTGGGATCTGGAGTTCCCCTTTGTTAAAGGGGGCTTCCAGATTCCAATAAGCCCCCCCGTCCCGCAGACCCCCACAACCACCGGGCAAGGGTTGTGGGGATGAGGCCCTTGTCCCCATCAACATGGGGACATCCTCCCCATGTTGAGGAAATGTGGCCTGGTACAGTTCAGGAGGGGGTTGCATGCTCGAATAAGGGTCTGGTATGGATTTTTGGGAGGAACCCTACGCTAATTTTATTTTTAATTTTGGTGCGGGGTTCCCCTTAAAATCCATACCAGACCTGAAGGGTCTGGTATGGATTTTTGGGGGGAACCCCAAACTTTTTTTATTTTTTGGCGCAGGGTTCCCCTTAATATCCATACCAGACCTGAAGGGCCTGGTAATAGAATTTAGGAGAACCCCCACGCATTTTATTTTTTTATTTTTCAATGACTTTCAATGACTTTGATTTGTATTGCCGGGACCCGACAATTCATTATAGCCACGAGTAGTTTTAAATTACTTTTTTTCCTTTAGAAATCTCATTTTTCGAATTTGCCGCAAACACCCCAAATTGTTCCCTGTTCGGCAAAGGGGCGAACAGCCAATGTTTGAGTCTAAATCATGTTCGACCTAAACATCAAGCTCATCCCTATTTATTAGTTCTTCCTTTCTCCCCTTCCTCATTGTAAGGCGGAGGTGTGTGCTCTCAAATGTGCACACTACGCTGTTTACATCTGTGATCATTGTGATTGGTCATAATAGCAATCCCGTGGTACAGAACTGTTCCTGTACACTGCGTCTGTGAACTGAGCTGTCCGATGCTCATTTTACAGCTATTAACGGGTGCACTGGCCTCTTGAGGGGGATATCTGCAATGTTTTTTTATACACTGCACTACAACATTGAGTGTCCACCACTTCACCATTCATTTATATAAGTGGTTAAACATTAGAGTTTACAATATGAAAAAGGACACATTCAATTAGACAAAATGTATTTTTTTGTTAGATACTTTGCATCCCATGGGTCGCATATAGTTCTAGATTTTAATTGTTTTATAATAGATAATTAACATTTTGTATTGTTGTTATTTCTAGATTTAGATTTTAATTCTAGGTTTGAATGGGATGGTTTGGTACATGGGTGATTTATTGATATACAGAGCCTTGCAAAAGTATTCACCCCCTTGGCTTTTTACCTATTTTGTTACATGACAGCCTTTAGTTTTTTTTTAATCTGAATTATATGTGATGGATAAGAACACACTAGTCTAAGTTGGTGAATTAAAATTAGAAAAATATATACATAGAACAATTTTTCAGAAATATAAAAAGGTAATTGGCATGTGCGTGTGTATTCCCCCCCCCCCCTTTGTTATGGTGCAACCAATTACCTTCAGAAGTCACATAAATAGTGAAATGATGTCCATCTGTGTGCAATCTAAGTGTCACATGATCTGTCATTACATATACACACCTTTTTTAAAGGCCCCAGAGGCTGCAACACCTAAGCAAGAAGCACCACTAACCAAACACTGCCATGAAGACCAAGGAACACTCCAAACAAGTAAGGGACAATGTTGTTGAGAAGTACAAGTCAGGGTTAGGTTATAAAAAAAATATGCAAATCTTTGATGATCCCTAGGAGCACCATCATATCTATTATAACCAAATGGAAAGAACATGGCACAACAGCAAATCTGCCAAGAGACGGCCGCACACCAAAACTCACAGGCCAGGCAAGGAGGGCATTAATCAGAGAGGCAGCACAGAGACCTAAGGTAACCCTTGAGGAGCTCAAGTGTTGTACCAAGCAACACTTGAGTGGTTTAAGGGGAAACAAGTAAATGTGTTGGAATGGCCTAGTCAATGCCCAGACCTTAATACAACAGAAAACCTGTGGTCAGACTTAAAGATTGCTGTTCACAAGCGCAAACCATCCAACTTGAAGGAACTGGAGCAGTTTTGCAAGGAGGAATGGGCAAAAATCCCAGTGGTAAGATGTGGCAAACTCATAGAGACTTATCCAAAGCGACTAGATAGGCGCAAAAGGTGTCTCTACAAAGAATTGACTTTAGGGGGTGAATAGTTATGCACATTGACCTTTTCTGGTATTTTGTCCCATTTGTTTGCTTCACCATAAAAAAAAAAAGTTGTGGGCATGTTCTGTAAATTAAATGATGCAAATCCTCAAACAATCCATGTTAATTCCAAGTTGTAAGGCAACAAAACACGAAAAATTCCAAGGGGGGAGGAAGGCACTGTAGTAGTTAGAGTAAAATTAGTTTTTTAACACATTTGCAAAGCTTGCTCATATTTTGATGTTTGTGAACTTTGGGAAAATCCTGTTAAAGTTTGTGGGCAGTGTTTTTTTTGTTATTCAATTTTGGCTTTTTGTAATGTTAAGGCTCATTAACACAGTTACAGAGGCCCATACAACCTGCAGAAGAGCTATGTTTATGTGCCCAGGAGACATGCACAGCCCTTATTTCAGACAGACAGCATCCAGGGCTATGCAGCTGTCCTGTTCAGAGGTAAATGCTTGAATGTGCTCTAATTGAACCATTTTCATGTCACACTCTAAATACGGGTGAATTATATAGTTTACAGGATCCAAAAAGATGGAGTTAGCATTCTAAAAAACTTCTCTTTCAGTGCCTGCCTTCCCTTCATCATTGCCCTTTCCACAATGTGGATTCTCAATCTGTTGAAGAGGCAAAGTCAGATAGGATATATCTTCAATTCCAGTCTTAAAGCAAGGGTTCCACAGCAGATCATTTTTTTTTTGCATTCAATGTATTTGTAGATCACCAATTAGTACTCACATGTTTGGTGACTTTAAACCTCCCCTGTCTGTTTTCAGGCAAAAGATGAATTTTTAAAATAAGCTCTAGAAAGTTTCCATTTTGCTTGTGGGCATTGTGAAGCCCACAAGCACTGACTTCCTGGAAGCTGTGGACAATGTTCTCTTGAAAAGGGCACCCCCAGCGCATAAGAACCCCCCCGTATTGCGTAGGCGCGTCACGAACCTCAACGTAGTTTCCGAAAGTAGCCGAACATGTAGAGCTGTGAGTTAGCTCTACACGGCGCCTACGCACCGACTAGGTGCCGTGTAGAGCTGACTGCACAGACGCTGTGTAGAGCTGACTCGCAGCTCTACACGTTCGGCTACTTTCAGAAACTCCGTTGAGGTTCGTGACGTGTCTGCGCAATACAGGGGGGGTCCTTATCCGCCGGGGGGGAACTTTTTCGGAAGGACATCACACATCTGGGAGAACTTCTAGATTACATTGCACCTCAGGATAGAAATGCCCACTTCCGCGGGGGTGAGTACCTGGAAGCCGAATTTAAAAAAGCGATAATAAGGTATGTACAACTTAAAAAATAAATAAATTGGCTAATGTACATGTTAGTAGTGTAAAGAATTTGCTCTTATATAGATCTTATTTTGGGTGAACCTCCACTTTAACCAGTGATACATTTGGTTATGGGTATCCTTGTGGTTCTGATTAGATTTTTCCTTTACTTGCCCAATATCAAGGCCAGTTTTACTTATACAAAAGAGAAAAAAATATTTCACTACATACAGATGTGAATTCTTCCTCCACCATTTTATTTTAGTAGCTTAAAACAAACAGTTCCCTTTCAATATATAATATAGTCAAAACAATGTTCAGAAATTAGAAATGTACCAAATCTGGATAAATTTAGCAAACGTTAAAGTGATATAAAAGGTTTGGCTTTTTAAAAAACACAACAACAAACATACTAACATGCTCTGTGCAGTGGTTTTGCACATAGCAGCCCTAATGCTCCTCTTCTCGAGTCCCTTGCCGACTCTCCTGGCTCCTCCCCTTGACCAGTGCTCCAATAGCAAGCACTGGTGCATGCTCGCTTCTGAGCCCTGCTCTATGCGTCCTTGAAACACATAAAGCCACGGATTGGCCCCGCCCCCGCTCTCTCCTTAGTGACTCACTGGCTGTGGTTGACAGCAGTGGGAGCCAATGGCTTCCGCTGCTGTCTCAGCCAATAAGGAGAAGAAGCCAAGGCTTTCGTGTTCATTGCTGGAGGGGGCTCAGATGAGTATTGGGGGGGTTGTTGGGAGAAGCACACAGGACATTTTTTACCCTCATGCATAGAATGCATCAAGGTAGAAAAAACCTTCCGCTTTTACAACCACTTTAAGCTGAGGATCAATAAAACAATAGATTATTTCATGAGTTTATCCAATATGAGCCAGATCTGTACTTTTTTCTACCCTAAACCAGTCTATGCACAGTGGTTTACATATTTCATAACCAAACACTTTCCATGATATACATTAAATAACAGAACAAAAGGTAGCACATAAGAGTATTTAATCTTTAAAAAGATTGTAAAATCTTGTTTTTCCCTATAAAAATAGCACACATGTTATACTTACCTGCTATGTTGTAGTGAATTTGCACAGAGCAGCCTAGAATGCATTAAAGGGGAGGTTCACCTAAAAATAAACTTTTAACATTGCATTAATGATATTAATGACATTTAGAATCGGTTGTTTAAAAAAAAAAAAAAAACGTCCGTACATACCGTTTCCTATATGTATTCTCATCGCCGCTTCTGGGTATGATCGTCGAGGTTGGGCATTCCTTATTGTTTGACAGGCATCCGACCGACGCATACAGCGTGTCACGAGATGCCGGAAGAAGCCGAACGTCGGTGCAGCTCTATACGGCGCCTGCGCGCGACGTTCGGCTTCTTTCGGCATCTCGTGACGCGCTGTATGCTTCGGTCGGATGCCTGTCAATCAATAAGGAACGCCCATCCCCGACCATCATACCCGGAAGCCGCGGTGAGAATACATATAGGAAACGGTATGTACGGACGTATTTTTTTTAAAAAAAAACCAGCTGATTCTAATTGTCATTAATATCATAAATGCAATGTTAAACGTTTATTTTTAGGTGAACCTCCCCTTTAAGATAAAAAAAAAAACTTCTTCTTTTATAACCACTTCAAGGTTTACATACACTGTAAAATCTAAAATATACTTTTTACAAAAATAAATCTTGAAAGTTCTCACAGCGGTAAAATTCCTGATCCCTGTGAAGGGTAAACAACTTCTCTAAAAAAGCAGCTATATGCATGAACTAGGTAGGTACAATCTATAAAAATGCTTACTCTGATTTTGAATAATTGAATGATTTATATGATTTGCCAGATGAGAGATGTACTGTACTGATCGAATTGGTTTAAATTAATAAATCGAATTAAATGATGTATAAAAAATGGCGACAAATTACTCTGTTCCCTTTACACATATCTTTAATGCATTTTGTAGGAGCATCTCTGTGTAAGGTTCCATAGGATCATCATAATTATTTGTTTTGCAATTTAAACACTTTCAACAATCTAAAACACTGCTATGTTGCTGATTTAGATATGGTTATTTATGTTATTCCTTCTAAAAAGCTATAACTATACATCTGCTTTTTTTTTTTACCTAATTTCACCACAAATGCCTGTCTACATCACACATCTATGGTCATAACTTTAACCACTGCAGATAATGTGATCTGTTGTCAAAAATATGTCCGCTCGAAGTCTTTGATTATAATCAGTAGGGATGGCCCGAACGACTCTGTTCGGTTTGCACCAGAACTTTTGAACATTGCAAAAGTTTGAAATCGAATAACGAACTTCATTGAAGTCTAACGACGGACAGGAGGTTTGTGCTATTATCGCACACCACCATTCATATCTCCAGATGGCATGGCATGAACCACCTGTGGGCCTGCCCCTGCAAAGCTGCAAGAATCTCTGCTTCGGTGTGGTTCCTGTCTCCTAGATACACCAGCAAAAAAACTGCATGGCACCTTTTAGCCCGACTCATTGAATAGCCCTATGAACGCTTAGGGGGTACTTGTGGTTTAATAGGAAAATTCAGCAGCGGAGGGAATGGAGGAGGAGGGGGGTAGAGCTGACAAATCTTGCATCATCACTACTAACTGTATGGAGAAATGGAGGCACAACAAGCTGAATCCTCTAAAGTTGCAAGCAGAGTTACCAAGTTTGCTGTGAACTAAATATATCGTCCCTGACTATGCTTGCTGGACCACGTGTCAGCAGTAACATGGTTTTTGCGGCTGACTGTCTTGCCCAACGATGCCACAAAATTGCCTTCCATGTGATGGTACAGAGCTGGAATAGCATTACATGAAAATAAATAGCGACTGGGAACCTGCCATTGTGGTACAGCACAATCTGCAAATTAACAGAAGGGGCTGAATCCACCAGCCGGAAAGACAGAAGTTGTAGTGCCAGCAGCTTTGACAAGCTTGCATTTAGACCATAGGCATGTGGGTGGCAGTGGCTGTATACATTTTTTTTCTGCAGCAGATGGGGCATAAAAATATGTCAGCTATAGTCTACAGTTGGTGGTGTGCTGCTGGTAGATGTGATGAAAAGACCTGGGACACCCTGCACTATACAATCATCCCGGTTAGTGGAGGTTGCGGAGAGGTCATGAGGTATAGCAGGGCAGACTGAGGTGAGTAAGGAGAAGGAACAGATTTTCTCCCCTTTTGTGTGGCCTTTAGGTGCTCTTGCCAACGGGCTGAGTGGTGGGATGTTAAATGCCTTGTCAACTATGTGGTACACAAATGGCTGGTGTTTTTTGTCACGCTTGATGTGCTTGAGACAAAATTTGCAAATTGCAACAGTGCGAACAGCTAAACGTGCCAAAAAAGGCCCAGACAGCTGAGCTGTGGGAAGTGGGCCGGGAGATAACAGCTCCACAATGTGTGAAGAAATAGGGTGGTGGCTGCTCTCTACTCTTCCATGATGGCTGCCTCGTTGGGGTTGTGCCTCACCCTCACTTTTCTCCTCTGCTCTATCTGATGCCGAAGTTGCATCAGTGACCTCATCATCATCATCTCCTCCATCCTCATCACCACACTGTGGCTGGGGGAGCGTGACTGCCAATTTGTGTACCAGTGTTCTTCCCTCTCTGTAGGCTCATGTTTCTTGCCTTCCCAACCTCAGAACCAACATCTGAATCAAGTAATGGCTGTGCTGTGTTCAAATAAATCAGCTGACTGCTGGGGCTTTGGCAGGAATAGCTGTGGACCCGGAGGCAGGTAAAAACACTCTGGCAGCTGTAGTGGACTGCACTCTAGTATCTTCTGGGATGATGAAGGAGGATATGGATGGTTTTGTAAGCCAGTCCACCACCGCCTCTGCATGCTGTGGCTGGATAGCACTGGCAACATCAATAAACAGGAAATGAGGCCCTGCCTGAGGACTGGCCTACGTCCACCTTTGCCTGTGGACACATACGCTGCTGAACCCCTCACAGTGCCATGGGAACATCTGCCTCCCCTTGTTGTCTTCCCAGACATGATGGGGGGGGGTGCTTAATTAAATTAATTGGTGCACTTTAACTTAAGTACTCACTACACAGACACACTCCACTGATACTCTAATATACTGCAGTAAAACTGCACTGATGAACTGCAATATACTGCGTCAAACATGCAGTAATGCACTAAACTTTACTGTGTTAAACGAATGGTAGCACACGGAAGTATATGGCATTAAACTTGCAATAATGCATTGAAATACACTGCGTTAAATGGCACATAACTCACTTAAATATACAGTGTTAAACTTGTAGTAATGCACTGAAATAAACCGTGTTAAACAGATGGTAACACACTGAAATATATGTCATTAAACTTGCAGTAATGCACTGAACTATCCTGCATTAAACGACACGTAACGTATTGAAATATATATGGCGATAAACTTGCAGTAACACACTGAAACATACTGCATGAAATGGCACATATTGCACTGAAATATATAGTGTTAAACTTGCAGTAACGCGCCTGAAATATACTGTTTTAAGCGTGCACTAACGCACAGAAATGTACTGCGTTAAACAGCACGTAACGCACTGAGATATATGGCTTTAAACTTGCAGTAACACACTGAAAAATGTGACGTTAAACTTGCAGTAACATACTGAAATATACAGTGCTAAATGGAAGGTAACGCACTGAAATATACTGCATTAAACTTGCAGTAACGTACTGAAATATACTGCATTAAGCATACACTAATGCACAAAAATGTACTGCGTTAAACAGCACATAACACACTGAAATATGCAGCATTAAACTTGCAGTAATGCTCTGAACTACACTGCATTAAACGAAGGGTAACACACTGAAATATACAGCGTTAAGCTTGCAGTAACGCACATAAATAAACTGCGTTAAACAGAGCGTAGCACACTGAAATATACAGAAAAAAACCTGCAGTAATACACTGAACTATACTGTGTTAAATGGTCACTACACTCACACTGACTGATTTATCCCTAGATTCACGTCAATGTAAAGATGAATGGAGGTCACTGCCTTCACACTGACTAAACCTTACCTAGATTCACACTAATGTAAAGATGAATGGTGGTCACAATAGACTCACACTGACTGAACCATCTCTAGATTCACACTAAACTGATATTCTACACTGACACAATGGCACACTATAGCACACTAACTGTCTAGTAGCACTTAAAAGTTCTATGTCTCTCCACGTAAATATCACACAAAAAATTTAAAATGTGAAAGAACATTGAAATAATAATTTTATTGTGTGGGGCGGGACTAAGAGCAATGAGCCATGATTTGATAGAGTCATCACGACAATGTCCAATCATGGCTCTAAACATGCTCTGTGCCCTGATTGGGCAAAGCTTTTATTGCTTCAGCCAATCAGGGCTTTCAATGCACTGTGCAGCTGCGCAGTGCATAGTGGTCATGCTTGAGCCAAACCGTTCACCCATCCTTAATAATCAGTACAGAACCAGTGAACAGGAAGTGTTGAAGTTTACATCTTCAGTTTAGAGAGCTCTGATACTTACACTTAGTGCCCTAGCGAATATTCAGTTTTTAATCAACTAAATACATTCCAGGTGAATCAAAGCTAAAGGTGCTTAATGTTCTACAGCTTGAGAAAAGTCTGTTTCCTGGCAGCACCTGCAGAGTGGGACCCTTACTCTCTGCTGAGACTGCTACTGAGCCAAACCTATGCTGGCAGGGCACTTGCTTTTCTACTCAGATTGCAGCTAATTTCTTAAAGAAAATTAAAGCCCTGTACGCAGAAATTCAGACCGTGTGTATGCCCCATCGGAGAAATTACATTGGAAATTCCGATGAATTCCATCGGAGTTTAAATATAGAACATGTTCTATTTTACTCCGATGGAAATCCGTCGGAATTCCGATGTGCTTTTGTACGCGGCAGAAGTATAAGATTTTTTACATATTTTGTGGATATACCTGAAAAATATTTCACTTATTTCAAATGAAAAGTCAATTGGGCTTTAAAACAAATAAATACAACGTGGCCATGAACTGAATGCTATAGCTGACGATATTATATTATGGAGGCTCTCATACTATCCACACATGTGAAAACCTTGCCATGCAAAGTAGCTAAGAGTCTACTTCTATCTATAGCTTTAAAGACAAACCAAAGATTAACATCTAAAATGCTACATGGTTTGTTGTACCAAATTACTCAGTTTACTCGGTACAGTGAATGAAGAAAGAACAATGTTGTTAATGTGTTAATTATATATTGAGGGCTGCAAAATATCAAACTGTCTACAATTCACGTTCAATTACATTCTTACTGCCTGGTGATGAAATTACTCCCCTTGTAATCGTTGTTTGCCCCAGCTTTGTCAGATCTAATGAAATTATGATACAGAACCATCTGCTGTACATCTTGCTAAACAAGTAAGACAAGTCCATTACATCTTAATTGCATGCTGATCTGTTTACCCCACTTTGTCCATTTGTAGCCATAATAACAGGGTAACGGATTGGCCACTTGCGGAATTTTATCGATCTCTGTATGAGAATGTGTAAACTGACAGCTGAAGTCAGATTTGCACAGATAGCCTGCATAACACAAAATGTAATTTCAGAATTATAAAGCTAAATAGCATAAGTAATGGCCAAGAAAATGAGATGTGCTTGAAGACTGTCGTTTTTCTTTCACCAAGTAATGGTTTCCCATTTTCTGCCAATAAATGTTATTGTTTACCTAAAAATATTGCTATAAAGTTCATTAAATATTTCATTAAATATTTAAATTTGCAGATGCAATTTAGAATTATCAGTAACTGAATTTTATAGGATAGATAAACCCAAGAACAAACATTTTAATATATCGCAGCTTAAGCCTTCTTCATTGTAGTTTTCCTTTTTTAGTCTTAACCACTTCCTTACTGGGCATGTATACCCCCTTCCTGACCAGGTGAAATTTCAGCTTGCAGCACTGCGTCGCTTTAACTGACAATTGCGCGGTCGTGCGATTTGGCTCCCAAACAAAATTGGTGTCCTTTTTTTTCCCACAAATAGAGCTTTCTTTTGGTGGTATTTGGTCACCTCTGCGGTTTTTATTTTTTGCGCTATAAACAAAAAAGTACGACAATTTTGAAAAAAAATACAATATTTTTTACTTGTTGCTATAAAAAATAGCCCAATTTTAAAAAAAAAATATTCAGTTTAGGGCGATACGTGATCTTCTACATATTTTTGGTAAAAAAAAAAAATGCAATAAGCGACTGGTTTGCGCAAAAGTTATAGCGAGGGACGTAATTATTATTTTTATTATTTTTTTTTTTAATAGTAATGGCGGTGATCTGCGATTTTTATTGCGACTGCGACATCATGGCGGACACATCGGACACCTTTGACACATTTTTGGCACCATTCACATTTATACTGCAATCAGTGCTATAAATATGCACTAATTACTGTATAAATGTGACTGGCAGGGAAGGGGTTAACACTAGGGGGTGAGGAAGGGGTTAATGTGTATCCTGCATTGTGTTCTAACTGTGGGTGGAGGGGGATGACTGGGGGGTGACCGATCTGTGTCCCTATGTACAAGAGACACAGATCGGTCTCCTCTCTCCCTGACAGGACGCTGTCATTGTGAGAGCCGGCAATGAGAAATGATCTCATATGTTTACATATGAGATCATCTCTCATTCGCCGCACAGATCACATCGCAAACGGCCACTCTGATTGGCCGTTCGCAGCGATCTGTGATTGGCTGTGTCCAAGGGACACGGCCAGTACACAAGTTCCCCGCTGCGCGCTCTGGAGCGCGCGCTGGGAACGAAGAATGGGGCCGCCGTGAAAACACGGCAGCCCGGAGAATTAGAGCCACCCTGCGGCGGCATATAGTGGTACGGCCATAGGGAAGTGGTTAAAGTGTTAGTAAAGGAAAAAAAAAATTCATTTAAAATAACGAACATGTTATACTTACCTCCACTGTGCAGTTCGTTTTGCACAGAGTGGCCCCGATCCACGTCTTCTGGGGTCCCTCGGCAGCTGTCTCTGGTCCTCCCTGCAAGTACTGACCACAGTCATGCGAGAGAGCTCGCATGGTGGTGAGTAATTGTGGGCACACTCCCGTGATACAGCGCTGTATCACTCGGCCCCGCCCCTCGGAGCGCCGCGTCACTGGATGTGATTGACAGCAGCACCAGCCAATGGCTGCGCTGCTCTCAATCCATCCGCTCTAGCCAATCAGTTGCCAGGCTGAGCAGCGAAGAGGATCTCGGGACCGCACACGGGACTTTCGAGGGGTCAGGTAAGGAAAACGGGGACTCGGGGAGGGGCCGGTATACACTGACGTTTTTTCACCTTAATGCATAGATTGCATTAAGGTGAAAAAAACATTTTCCTTTACAACTCCTTTAAGCTGGCCATAGACTGGCAGATTGCTGAATGAAGTCTCATATAAACATTTGTACAAAAATTCTCATCAATACATTTGACATAATTCATGTTGGCGGAAATTACTTAAAAACTTTTTCTTTTAACATTTGATTTTGGAGTGAATGGACATTCCCAGCTGGAAACCACATTCACTGTTAGAAATCCATTTGTTCAAAATTTTCCATCCTGAAACTTTGAATGTTCTGGTCATTAAGGTTAAAAACAAACATCGATTTGACCCCACTAATTAAAGATTATAAAATTATACGAAGTTTTACCTGTTTAGAACTTGTAGTTGAATTTGGCACATGCGGCACCACTTTTAAAATGCATGCAAGGTACCTTTACAAAATTTGTCATTGTAAACCAAAAAAAACATTGGTCTTAATTAGCTCCACCTTGTAAGATGTGAACTGTCGATATTTTATTTTAAATTTGGCACAAGTGTTGCACCACACTGTAGAAGAGGAGAAAATATAAACTACCTGAATATGGTGCATTTTGGTGTCAGAACCAAAACTGTCATTGATGTTTTTGAACTTGGCATTACAAAAGCAATTAATACAGTGGAACCTCGGAAAGCGAATAACGTGGTTAACGAGTGTTTTATGCAACAGATTTGTCCACGACAAATTTCAAAGCACTGAAATTTGTCCGCTACAAACCTTCCGTCGGATTGTCCGCTGGTTAACGGGAAACCAGCGGACATCCTAACTTTTGTGAATGGATCCGACGCATCGAAAAAACGAGCAGGATTCAGGACAAATCAAACTCCAGCGGTGTGGAAATGGTCCGCGGAGTTTTCACGGATATGTCGCGTTTACGGGCCTAACGAGTGTTTTGCAATACGAGCACTGTATTTTTAAAAATCCTAACTTTTGTCTCGAAAAAACGAGCAGGATTCAGGACAAAGCGGTGTGTAGTACCGCGTTTGGCCTAAGGTGGGGGGCGCCGTTCAGAGATGTTCGAAAATTCTCAGAAAGACACGGAAATACTCAGTTCCCAAGCCTTTCTGAGGTTTGCCAAGGTCAGCCGGCTGTTTCTGAGGCTCTCTCCGGCACCCCCAACCTCTGGCCACATGCGGTATTGCATGCCAATGAAGTCAATGCAGTATAAATTATTTTTGTTTCCATTGACTTCAAGCTTTGATATGCGATTACTTTGGATTACGTCAAAACAAAAGGATTCGCCCCGGAACTTTAAATGAAGTGGGTAATGTTTCCGCCAGTAAAAATAACAGTAATTGTATAGTATATAATTTATTCAAGTAAAATTGTTTACATGCGTAAAGTTAAATTGTTACATACATAACACCAATAGTGTTAATAAGTCTGAAGTGGAAAAAAAATAAAAAATAAAATAACACCAATAGTGTTGAGCGGAATACGCCATATTCGATTTCGCGATATTGCGCGAATATATAGAAGAATATTCGCGAATATTCGCTAATATTGAATATTCGTGATATTTTATCCCCAAAAAAATGTGCGAAATTTCGCAATGCGAAAATGATTGCGAAATTCTCATAAACGGAGATATTTCCTGTATTACTAAACTAATATGCACTAACACTCTACACTAACTCTACTTAAAAGAAAAGAAAATAAGGGGGCAAAAGAAGGGCGGAGAAGATAATTATTCCTATTGCGCGATTATCTTCTCCGCCCTTCTTTTGCATCAGAGCCAATCAGAATAACTTGAATATTCGGCAAAAGGAATATCGCGCAATATTCCTTTTGCCGAATATTCAAGTTATTCTGAATGGCTCTGATGCAAAAGAAGGGCGGAGAAGATAATCGCGCAATATTTCTGTTTGCCGAATATTCGAGTTATTCTGATTGGCTCTGATGCAAAAGAAGGGCGCATCAGAGCCAATCAGAATAACTCGAATATTCGGCAAAAGGAATATTGCGCGATTATCTTCTCCGCCCTTCTTTTGCATCAGAGCCAATCAGAATAACTCGAATATTCGGCAAAAGAAATATCGCGCAATATTCCTTTTGCCGAATATTCGAGTTATTCTGATTGGCTCTGATGCAAAAGAAGGGCCGAGTAGCTGATGCGATTCTTTTATGTTGCCGCAATGCGAATTTTCGGCAACATAAAAGAATCGCATCAGCTACTCGACCCAGGGTCTCTCTCTAATCATACCAGCAATGCTTTTAGATGTCGATGGAGATCACTAGGATGTGATCTGTTTTAAAAATAAATTTGAAAAAATACGAATATTCGCCATAGCGAATATTCGCCGCAATATTCGAGTTATTCGCGAATACTCGAATATGCAATATTCGTAGTGAATATTCGCAATGCGAATATTCGTGAGCAACACTAAACACCAACAATTGCCAATTGAAACAATACATAGACAGTAAATATTAATACACAAGTATCATAGTGGACAGAGTACACAGGCATCGTGCTACCCGACTAGCCTAGTTTCGCAAGATCCAGCTCGCTCTTCAGGGGTGTGTAACACTGTACCTAGGATGAAAAAATATATATGTTTGGCAATCTGGCATAGTATTAGTTGTAAAGGCACAGGGCAGGAGGGGTTGTGGGTCCCCATACTCACCACTGAGCTTGACCATGGCTAAAAGTGTGTAGCCCCAGGACGGCAGCAGCAGGTGCCTCACCCGGGAGCTGAGGGAGTCAAAACGGGGACCCCTCCAGGGGCCAAACGGAGAGCAGGCATGGCATAGATATATAGTGATGTATCCATAGAGACCTCCATAAAAAGTATAGGCTGTGAACATAAGTATGTCCACTATGATACTTGTGTATTGATAATTACTGTCTATGTATTGTTTCAATTGGCAATTGTTGGTGTTATGTATGTAACAATTTTACTTTACGCATGTAAACAATTTTACTTGAATAAATTATATACTATACAATTACTGTTATTTTTACTGGCGGAAACGTTACCCACTTCATTCAAATTTCCGGGCGAATCCTTTTGTTTTGACTTTATGTAACAGGGATGGAAGTGTGTCACTGGGGACACCAGACTTTTCCTCTTTTTTTCGTTACTTTGGATTACGAGCATTCTTCTGTAACGGATTATGCTCGTAATCCGAGGTTCCACTTTACCAGAAAACTGGAGCATTATTCTTATTGAATTCCCCCTGCAGTCTTGCCACTTTCTGTGAGCTAAACAAAAAGCACAAACACCCTTAACCACTTAAGACCCGGACCAAAATGCAGGTAAAGGACCTTGCCCCTTTTTGCGATTCGGCACTGCGTCGTTTTAACTGACAATTGCGCGGTCGTGCGACGTGGCTCCCAAACAAAATTGGCGTCCTTTTTTCCCCACAAATAGAGCTTTCTTTTGGTGGTATTTGATCACCTCTGCGGTTTTTATTTTTTGCGCTATAACAAAAATAGAGCGACAATTTTAAAAAAAATTCAATATTTTTTTCTTTTTGCTATAATAAATATCCCCCAAAAATATATAAAAAAAACTTTTTTTTTCCTCAGTTTAGGCCGATACGTATTCTTCTACGTATTTTTGGTAAAAAAAAAATCGCAATAAGCGTTTATCGGTTCGTTTTCGCAAAATTGATAGCGTTTACAAAATAAGGGATAGTTTTATTGCATTTTTATTATTTATTTATTTTTTACTACTAATAGCGGCGATCAGCGATTTTTTTCGTGACTGCGACAATATGGCGGACGCTTCGGACAATTTTGACACATTTTTGGGACAATTGTCATTTTCACAGTAAAAAATGCATTTAAATTGCATTGTTTACTGTGGAAATGACAGTTGCAGTTTGGGAGTTAACCACAGGTGGCGCTGTAGGGGATGTGTGACCTATGTGTTGTGTTTACAACTGTAGGGGGGTGTGGCTGTAGGTGTGACATCATCGATCGCGTCCCCCTATTACAGGGATGACGCGATCGATGCTACGGCCACAGAGAAGCACAGGGAAGCCGTGTGTACACACGTCTCTCCCCGTTCTTCTGCTCCAGGGATGGATCGCCGCACTGCAGCGGCGATCGGGTCCGCGAATCCTGCGGTCCCGGTCCTGGAGCTTCGGACCGGGTCGCGGGCGCGCGCAAGCGGGCGCGCGCGCCCGCGACCCACGGCTGGGTACTAAAATCAACGTATATATACGTTGATGTGCCCAGCCGTGCCATTCTGCCGACCTGCCAGCCCCCAGGTAATGTAGATGAACATAGGCAGACATGATTTAATTCCAGCCTGGGTAACAGGCATGACTGTCTCCACTAATACAATGGAGAAAAAAGTATCAACAGGAAAATACAGGAAGTGTGTTATTTGCAGGTTTATCAGTAGAAAAAAAAAAAACTGAAAAAAAAACATAAAACATACAAAAATGCATAAAACCATATATAACAAAAAACATACAAAAATCAAAAAAACTAAAAATATACTTTTATTTATTTATTTTAAATAGGCCATCCACCACTATTAAGGACTGTAAAACTAAAAATATATTACACATTTATTTTTTGGATTTGGATACACTTTAAGAAGCTGTTAAATTTGTTGCTAATTTATTCACACTTTTGGTTGGCATTGCCTATAAAATAAACCTGAGGTTTGTGGCTTGTTGAACATTCACAAAATGTAATTATTGATGGCTTATTAAGAACCACATCTCAGTGTGTTTCCTGGCTTTTGCACGATAGCCAGGCACAGTAGAAGAGTTATTTTGATCACCCTTCAGTACGCCATGGAGATCTGTATCTACTGGGGACACTTTGTGTGTTTCCGCTCCGCATGCAGGTTTTACTACCTCAGCTCCTTGGGACAGAAAATTTCAGTGGCCCCTTTCCTGCAATACCACATGTCATTGAATTCCAGCCCCATATAAGTAATTGGGATTGTATATTTCATTGCTTTTTTTTTATTCAATCCTCCTTTTGATGTTCAAGTTAAATATCATATTATATTGATATATATGTCTTTTTTAAACATGTTAATGCATTTGCTCCTGAAGAAGTGGATTTTAACCATGACATACATTATTACTGTCTGTGCAGACCAGGCCCGGACTGGCCATAGGGCATACCGGTAAAATGCCCGGTGGGCCGCGGCGGCCCGCGCGCCGGTTGTGGCCCAAGAACGCCCCTCGTGGCCCCGGCGGACATTAAGCCTCACTGTGCCCATCAAATGCAGCCACTGGGCCCATCAAATGCTGCTGCTGGGGCATCAATTGTCATCACTGTGCCATGCCATCAAACGCAGCCACTGTGCCATGCCATTAAACACAGCCCCTGTGCCATCAATTGTCACCATTGTGCCATGCCATCAAACGCAGCCACTGTGCCATCAATTGTCACCACTGTGCCATGCCATCAAACGCAGCCACTGTGCATGCTATTTGCCATCAAACACAGCCACTGTGCCACCAATTGTCACCACAGTGCCATGCAATCAAACACAGCCACAGTGCCATCAATTTTCACCACTGTGCCATGCCAACAAACGCAGCCACTGTGCCATCAATTGTCACCACTGTGCCATGCAATCAAACACAGCCACTGTGCCATTAATTGTCACCACTGTGCCATGCCAATCAAATGCAGCCACTGTGCCATGCCATCAAACGCAGCCACTGTGCCATCAATTGTCACCACTGTGCTATGCCATTAAACACAGCCACTGTGCCATCAATTGTCACCACTGTGCCATGCCATCAAACGCAGCCACTGTGCCATGCCATCAAACGCAGCCACTGTGCCATGCCATCAAACGCAGCCACTGTGCCCTTTAATTGTCGCCACTGTGCCAATTGATGCCACTGTGCCCTTTAATTGTTGCCAATGTGCCCATTGATGCCAGTGTGCCCATTGATGCCACTGTACCCATTGTCGCCACTGTGCCCATTGTCGCGGCTGAGCCAGAGGAGGCGGCTGAGCCAGAGGAAGCGGCGCTCCGGCGCCCTCTATAGATGCACCGCTTTAAGTCTCTGATTCGAATATGTTTTTTTTCTGCGATTACGTTTCCCATGAGACTGTTTCCCATGCGACTACGTTTTCCATGCGACTACGTTTCCCATGGTATTATGTTCTGATACGATTACGTTTCACATGGTATTTTGTTTCTGATGCAATTACATTTTTTCATGCGACTACGTTTTTCAGGTGGCTACGTTTCCATGCGATTATGTTTCCCATGGTATTATGTTCTCATACGACAATTACGTTTCTGGTGCGATTGCGGTTTTCATGCGGGTTTCTTTCTCATGCGACTACGTTTCTCTCATGGTTTTATGTTCTCATGTGAGTTTGTTTCTGATGCGTTTACGTTTTTCATGCCGACACATTTCTCATGCGGTTACGTTTCTCGTGGTTTCTCATGCAATTGCGTTCTCATGATTACTCATGTGATTACGTTTCTCATGCGATTACGGCTCATGTGTTTTTTGTTTCTGATGCAATTACGTTTCTCATGGTATCACGTTTTTCATGGTATCATGTCTCATGTGATTGTTTGTTTCTCATGCGATGACGTTTCTCAGGATGTCATGTTCTCATGCGATTACAGTTCTCATGGTTACTCGTGTGTTTTCATTTCTCATGTTAGTCATGTCCTCAAGCGGTTACGTTTCTCATGTGCACATTTCTCGAGCTAGTTTCGGTTCCCAGAGTGAGTGTTTCTGCTATCATGAAAGTCCAAGAATGATGGGACTAGAAGACTTAGTAAGGATCAGGAAGGAGATTTCCTCAGGATGAAGAACACTGACATGCATAGTTATGGAGATAGTTCAGAATCGTAGGGGTCCTAAGCACAAGGTAAAGCCATTGACTGCAGATACTGTTAGGGTCAACACACTAAGCAAGATTCAAGTAAGGATACATATGTCTCTCATATTTAAACAAAACTTCCGTATCCCAGAATTCAGCTATAATTTATTTTAAAATAAATCAAAGAAAAACAAGAACAAGAAGCCAGACTTTGCATCAAGAGTCAACACATCAATTGTGTTCTATGCAATATTTCTTTCACTTCTTGAGGAACCTGAAAGTATGTACTGTAGATGCTCTGCAGGAATTCATTTTTCTCTCAGGCCCCTAAATTTAACCTCATAGTTAATATGTGACTCCAAAGAAAAAATATCCAATTTCCTATCGCGGCCCCAGTGCTGTGATTGGTTGGAGCCAGGATGACATTACTCCTTTATAAATGGCACGATCGCCGATTCTAAAGGTTTCTACAGGGCGCTTGCTCCGTAGACCAGCCTTTCTCAACCAGTGTGCCGTGGCACACTGGTGTGCCGTCAGAGGTTCTCAGGTGTGTGGAGAGAAGGCTGTCATATGAGAAGCTCTGTCGGCTCCAAAAGTGAAAGTAAAGTGCAAAGGAGTGTGCTGTGCTCTCTGCTTCCCCCTTGAGCGCAGAGCCCCCCTGAGTGAGGAATCTGGAAAGGTACTGAGCTAGAAGCTAGATTCATTTTAAAATGGCTTTATACATGTGTCTGTGTGTGTGCATATGTGAGTGTCTGTGTGTGCATGTGTATAAGCATGTGTGTATGCGTGTGTAAGCATGTGTTTGTATGTGTGTATGTTACTTTTAATCCTGACCCCCCCCATTCCTGTACCATCAGAATGGCTTTTGTAGGTAGCAGAAAGGACTGTGGCTCCTCTGAACAATAATCCATGCACAGATCGCTTTTCAGAGACATTTGACAGGCAGTAAAGAGGAATTATGTTGCCTCTTTACCACCTGTTTTAAGACCGTGAGGCGCCGTACACACGGCCGAGGTTCTCGCTGAAAATCAGCGAGAACCTCGCTGGAATGCACATTCCAGCGAGGACCTCAGCCGTGTGTACGGTCTCGGCGAGCTTCCCGTCGGGAAGCCCGTCGAGCCGAAATAGAGAGCACGCTCTCTATTTCCTCGACGGCCCGCCTGGAAGAATGGCTGGTTGCCATTCCCGACGGGCGGGTCGCCGAATTCGACGGCCGGGAGAGAACCTCGACGGGCGGAACGATGTGTTCTGCCCGTCGAGGTTCTCTGCCGTGTGTACGGCGCCTAAGTGTAGCATCACTATACCGCAACCGTGCAATGCACGCAGTTGCAGGGTAGTTGCAGTGCAGCCCCTCGGTATACCTCCAGTTGCAGCCACAGCATGTAAACACCTTCAGCTGCTGCCTCTGCAGCTAAAGGTGGAGAAGTTGGGGGTGGTAAAAACAGCTCAACAATGTGGTTTTACCGCCCCTATGACATGTGAACAAGCCCTTGGTTCACATCTGTGTAGCTGCATGAAGGGCAGTCCATTCATTTTCGTACCCATAAAAATGCAGAAAAACAAGTCGCCAACTTTTTTTTTTTAAATTGCACTGCAGCAAAAGCACCCCAATGTGTGGGGGTATCATTAAGAATTAATAGTACCCCTAAAGAGCAGAGCATTTGTCTGTGTGTCAGGAATGAGCGTGATTTTGCGTGTGTTCTGCGACACACCACAATGTGACCCAAGCCTTGGACTGGGGTGCCTCAAGACTGAAAATACTTTTTAAGGGTGCCCCAACTGGAAAAATTTTGAGAAACACTGCCGTAGACATCGGCGCCAGTCTCTTTTGCAAATATCTCCTAAACCGTGGAGGTTTAGGAGATATTTCGAGCACCTACAGGTAAGCCTTAATCTAGGCTTAACTGTAGGTAAAAGTGGTTGTAAAGGGTTTACAACTACTTTAAGGAAGGTGGGCAAGCTTTGTGTGGAAGGCAGAGTAAGGCAGTGATTGGCATAGTGTCATAGTTTGGTAGTAAAGGCTCACATCTTAATTAGCATGTAATCAAGAGAGTTGTGAAAGGTATGTGGCTCTATAACAGATTAATGACAGATTAATATATTAAAGCAGTGTACTTTGGGAAATTTGATCTACTGATAAAGGCCAATGAGAGGCTGACACATGTTTAGAAGGGAGGAGTTATATGACAGCATTGGAAACCTACACATGAACTGTTTTTTATAATGTATTTATTTTCTTTTTCAGAATTTTTTTAACCACTTCCATACTGGGCACTTAAATACCCTCCTGACCAGACCAATTTTCAGCTTTCAGCGCTTTGAATGACAATTACTCAGTCATGAAACACTGTACCCAAATGATTTTTTTGTCTTTTTTTTCCCCACAAATAGAGCTTTCTTTTGGTGGTATTTGATCACCTCTGCGGTTTTTATTTTTTGCGCTATTAATGAAAAAAGACCGAAAATTTGGAAAAAAAAACAATTTTTTTCTTAGTTTCTATGATAAAATTTTGCAAATTATAAATTTTTCTTCATAAATTTTGGCCACAATTTATACTGCTACATGTCTTTGATAAAAATAACCCAAAGTTTTTGGAAATTATTTGGTCTGTGTGAAAGTTTTAGAGTCTACAAGCTATGGTGAAAATCATAAAAAAATATCAGATCTTATCACACCTGATGTACTGAAGGCCTCTCTCATTTCTTGAGACCCTAACAAGTCAGGAAAGTACAAATGCCCACAGATGGCACTGAGGCAGCACAGATGGCACTGAGGTGGCACAGATGGCACTGAGGCGGCACAGATGGCACTGAGATGGGTACTGATGAGATGGGTACTGATGTGCACCGATGAGGCCTGTGTACTGGTGGACACAGGTGGGCACTAATGAGGTGGCACAGATAGCACTAATGAGGCGGCACAGATGGCACTAATGAGGCGGCACAGATGGCACTGAGATGGGTACTGATGAAATGGGCACTGATTGACTGCGGCACAGGTGGGCACTGATGAGGTGGCACAGGTGGGCACTGATGAGGTGGCAAAGGTGGGCACTGATGAGGTGGCACAGGTGGGCACTGATTGCAGATGTGCGCTGAGGTGGTAGATGGGCACTGGGCACAGGTGATACTGGTGGCACAGGTGGGCACTGATGGGCACAATAGTACTGATGGGCACGGTGGTACTGGTGGGCACGGTGGTACTGGTGGGCACAGTGGTGCTGGTGGGCAAAGGTGGGCACGGTGGTACTGTGGGCACGGTGGTACTGTGGGCACGGTGGTACTGGTGGGCACAGTGGTACTGGTGGGCACGGTGGTACTGGTGGGCACAGTGGTACTGGTGAGCGCACTGTGGTACTGGTGGGCACGGTGGTACTGGTGGGCACTGGTGGGCACAGTGGTACTGGTGGGCACTGTGGTACTGCGGGGCACAGGTGGTCCTGGGGGGCACTGTGGTACTGGGGGGCACAGATGGTCCTGGGGGCACAGATGGTCCTGGGGGCACTGATTTGTCACTTTTTCCCCCCAAATTGCTGTAGCTCCCTTTGCTCTCTCTCCTCACACGTGCTGTCTGTGTGAGGAGGGAGAGTCGGCAATGAGAGATGATCTCATATGTTTACATATGAGATCATCTCTCATTGGCCGCACAGATGGCGCTGTAAATAGCCGCTGTGATTGGCTATTTACCGCGATCTGTGTTTGGCTGTGTCCAGGGGACACGGCCAGCACAGCAGTTCCCCGATGCGCGCTCGGGAGCGCACGCGGGGAACGAGGAAAGGGGGGATGATAAAACACGGCGCCTCAGAGATGTAGAGCCGCGCTGCGGCCGTACAAACTCGTACGGCCATCAGCAAGTGGTTAAGGAATGTTTAACCACTTGCCTACTGGGCACATATACCCCCTTCCTGCCCAGACAAAATTTTAGCTTCCGGCACTGCGTCGCTTTAACTGACAATTGCGCGGTCGTGCGACGTGGCTCCCAAACAAAATTGACGTCCTTTTTTTCCCCACAAATAGAGCTTTCTTTTGGTGGTATTTAATCGCCCGTGCAGTTTTTATTTTTTGCGCTATAAACAAAAAAAGAGCGTTAAGTTTGAAAAAAGACACAATATTTTTTGCTTTTTGCTATAATAAATATCCCATAAAAAAAAAAAAAAAAATTATCTTAGCTTAGGCCGATACGTATTCTTCTACATATTTTTGGTAAAAAAATGTAAAAAATAAAATTGCAATAACCGTATAGTGACTGGTTTGCGCAAAAGTTATATTGCCTACAAAATAGGGGACATAATTCTGATTTTTTTTTTTTTTTTTTACTAGGAATGGCGGCGATCTGCGATTTTTTTTTTGGGACTGGGACATTATAGCGGACACATCGGACACTTTTGACACATTTTTGGGACCATTTACATTTATGCAGTGAACAATGCTATAAATATGCATTGATAACTGTATAAATGTAACTGGTAGGGAAGGGGTTAACCACTAGTGGGCGGGGAAGGGGTTAAATGTTTCTTCTAGTTTGTGTTCTAACTGTGGGGGGAGGGGGGTGACTGGGGAGGTGACCGATTGTGTCCCTATGTACAAGGGACACAATCGGTCTCCTCTCTCCCTGACGGGGACGTGGAGCTCTGTGTTTACACACAGAGCTCCACGTCCCAGCTCAGTTACTCGGCAATCGCGTGTGCCGGGCGGCCATCACGGCCACCGGGCACACGCAAGGGGTTCTCAGTGATGCGACGGGTGCGCGCGCCGGCGGCGCTCGCGCGCCCCTAGCAGCTTTCTATGACAGCACGTCATGTGACGTGCAGTCAGGACAATACAGTTACCTGCCCGCCGTCATTTGACGGTGGGCGGGTATCAATTGGTTAATTCCTTGTTTATATAAGATTTATAGATATGCAGCGCTGCACTATTTTCACAAAAGTACTTTGGGAAATGTATGCAACCACTCTCTTTATCCAGGTTTTGATTGGATTGGATACAAAAAGTAAGAAGTGAACAGGGAAACAGAAATGTCATAGTCATTCAGGTCATAGTCAGGTCTGGAAAGCCCTCAATTTTCTTTTCAGGATTCTTATGAAGATGTTGCATTAACAGCTCTGACGATTTGCATTCTCTCTTCATTCATCATTGTCAGACACGGAAGACAAAGATTGCCAAGGAAATGACATTTGGAGAATACTTGGAAACAATAAAGAGGATGTAATTGTGTAAAAAGGAAAACATGGAGTAAGCACAAAAGGCACCCATAAATTAATCAGCAAATGTCTTGTGATTCACTTTTAAAGGGATGTGAAACTATAAATGCTGACGTCAAATGGGGAACCAAATTGTTGATTTTGATCAGTAGAAAAAATTACTTGTCTCCTCTGTGTAACAATCAGGAGTTTCATTTTGAATATTTTAAATCAATATGATGTAAATTCTAACATATATATTGTTTATGGCATGAACACAGTGTACAAAAGTTCTGGATAGTGTTTACCAATTGGTTTTAACTGGAGCCTTTGGTTATTCATAATAATTAGATTTAAAGGAGAAGAAGGGCTAAAGCCCTTTTGGCCCTATTTCTACTGTGGGAGAAATAAAGTCTTCTGTTGGCTGCTGTCACTCTGCCAGTCCAGGATCTGCCCAGAGGCCTGATTATCAGCTGGTTCAGCTTTTCAGCACGCTGAGCCAGCCGCTCTCACCCCCTCCATAGCCCAGTGCTCCAGAGATAACTTTAGGGGCAGAACAGGTAGCAAGTGACTGACAGCCATGGCTTTCTGCTCAGTGAAGACAAAGCACTGTACAATAAGCGGCTCACTACTCAGTCTTAGGGGCAGTGGGGGACAGACATCACTGTGCACTTAAAAGCTTAACCACAAGACAGCTTATCTTCAGATGGGGCTGATTTTTTCTCTTAGGAAAGCCTTACAAGTTCTTGTACCCCATAATCTCTGTGTGGAGGTGGTCACCTTGGAAGTGGAACAAGGATTTACGTCCTGATGTTAGGCCTGTCCCTGATTACTGGTGATCTGTTGAATGCTGTGGTAAAGACTAGTGTTGAGCAGAATATGCCATATTCGATTTCGCGATATATCTCGAATATATAGTCGAATATTCGAGATATATTCGTTAAATGCGAATATTCGCGATATTTTTTGGAAATGAAATGATTGCGAAATTTCGCTATTGCGAATGCGAATGCGAATGCGAATTGCGAATGCGAATGAAATTTCGAGAAATGCGGAAGGAGCACTCTGATTGGCTCAGAATATTCGTGATATTTTATAATACAAAATAATTGCGAAATTTCGAGAAATGCGGAATGGAGCACTCTGATTGGCTCAGAATATTCGTGATATATTACAATACAAAATAATTGCGAATATTCGGCAAATGCGGAAGGAGCACTCTGATTGGCTCAGAATATTCTTGATATTTTATCGTAATTTCGCAAAAATGCGAATGAGAAATTGATTGCAGAATTTCGACAGTAACACTCTGAAATCGAATATATGTGTTATTTTAGCTAAAAACAATATTGCGAATTTCTCGAAAATAATCGCGCGATATCGCTATTGCCGAATAATCGCATTGCGATTTTTCGGCAATATAAAATCGCTGCAGCTACTCGGCCCAAGGTCTCTAATCATACCAGCAATGCTTTTAGACATCGATGGGGATCTCTAGGATGTGATCTGTTCTAAAAAAAAATTGAAAAAATACGAATATTCAAAATAGCGAATATTCACCGCGATTTTTCGGAATATATCGCGAATACTCGAATATGCCATATTCGAGCCGCATATTCGCAATACGAATATTCGTGAGCAACACTAGTAAAGACCAATATCCAGCAGGAGAGGTACTGTAGCTCTTCAGACTAAATGAAGCAGAAGCAGTGGTGGTGCATCCATAAGGGTGCCCAGGCGCAGCCCCCTCTCTCCAGCCACCCCCTTTATGACCAATGGATAGATTCATGCCTCCACTGCCACCCCCTTTTCAGGTGCCCTGCCCCTTTTAGAGTGCCGGCGCTTGAATTACAGCAGTGGGGGTGTTTTTGAAACACCTGATTAGAGCTATAATAGGTTTCAAAATAGGTGAACTGTAAACGCCATACTTAAAAGATAGAATATAACTATCTTTTGAAATTCAAATTTCAAATAGAATGAATTTAAATTTGAATACATAAGAAAAGAAAAGAAAAGTATGGAAAAAATCAAATAGAATCAATTTCAAATTTGAATAGAATAGAAAAGAATAGATTAGAAAATAACAGAATAATATAGAAAAAATAATATAACTTTCTATGTTAGTCTATTGTATTTGTTTCTATTATATTCTAGTCTATTCTGTTTTTTTTCTATTTGTTCTGTTTTACTCTATTATATTCTATTATTTTATTATCTGTTATATTCTTTTCTATTCTATTTTTTTCTATTCTTTTCCTATATTTTCTATTCTATTTTATTCTCTTTGGAAATTTGAAAACAATTCAAATTTGAAAAATTTCCAATTGGAATTTCGTCCAATTTTTTTTTTTCGTTTGTTCAGATTTGTTTAAATTTGGTACTATTGTAATTTGGAAATTCGGATACATCCGAATTTCTGAAAAACTAAAATTTGTCTGAATTTCAAGCCAGAACGAGACAAACCGCACATGTCTACCAGCCACGTGCTTATTAAAGTGCACAGTGCTCAAGGTGCTTTTAGGACAATGAGACCTCTTACTGGACCACATTGATCTCAAACAACAGAGATCAATTGTGCTTTAGCAATGTCACATACAGTAGAAGAGGCAACACTCTCCCTCTTGGATCCCCGAATAGCACAGCAGCCCCCCATCATGAATATACAAGCCTCAGCCTGTACTCCACCAACACGCTCCCACAAGGGTATGGATCAAACATCAAAAGGGGAGAAGCCTCATAGCACAATGCTATTTAAAATATCTTGTTTTATTAAAAATGAATTGTACTTACAAAGATAAGAAGCTACAAGTGTTATCACAAATGTCCACTAGTGAGCCTGTGTGAAGACATCACAGTACTAGCTCCACCCGACACGTTTCTCTGTATAAGGCATCCTCTGGGATTGGAGGCTGAAGCACATTTTGCACATTCCAGTTTGTTTGCAGCTGTTATGAATTATTATTCATAAAAGGCAGAATAATTTGCATTGCATGGTGGGATATTGAGGTATACATCAAGGTGTTGAATAAGATCAAGGAATACCCAAAGATAATCCTCATCCTCTTCTGATGTTTTTTAATATGTCCCGAATTCTCTATATAAGTTGGAAGTGCTGTAACAATAGGTTACTATAATCAGAAAGGCTGTGACAGATTTAACCGGGCAATTCTTGGGGTCCTTATGATCCTTTTTGAGCTTATGAAAGAAAGGGGTATTATAGAACTCTATATAAGAACCCCTTTTTTGCTTTAGCAGCGATGCCTTCACTATGAGCGGAATCAGTTAGTTTTGTTCAGCTCCAATCCGTAATTACAACATTACATAGAAGAGTCCGACAGTAGTTTTAGGTAATCCTTAAACCCAAAAGAAAACATGTATTATATCGCAGCTTACCAATTCTTAGGCCTCGTACACACGATCGAATTTGTCCGCTGAAAACGGTCCGATGGACCGTTTCAGCAGACATCTCCAATCGTGTGTATGGGCTAGCGGACAGATTTGTCCACCCGACAGATTTCAAAGCATGCTTTGAAATCTATCCGGTGGGAATCTGTCCGCCCGACATGTCTGCTGGTTAGTACACTTACCAGCAGACATGTCGTCCCGCTCCGCCGCCGCACCGCCGCCGAATGGATTCGGCGCATGCGCGGAAGTGTTTTACTTCCTGGTGCGGTGACGTGGCGGCGTCAACGTCACCGCCACGTCACCGACACGTCAGCGCGCTCTCTGCTGGCGGGGATTTTGGTTTGCTCGTGTGTACACGCGAGCAAACCAAAATCCCAGCAGACAGATTTGTTCAAATCTGTCGGACGGACAGATTTGAACAAATCTGTCCGCTCGTGTGTATGGGGCCTTAGATGTTACGGTTTTATTGTTTTGAATTTTTAGGCTTTCTTTTGATTATTTTCACCCGAGGATCTGGCTAGCAAGTCTGTTGTTTTTCAAAAGAATAAGCTCTCTTGCACATGTAGCAGTTAGAGAGATGAGACAAACCATTTACCACCGACATGGATGCTTTCAATGATTAGCTTTTATTTTATTTTATTTCTATAAAATCTTTAGCTGGAGTTTGGCTTCAATTTGTTAGTGTATCAAAATCATGCAAGTAAACCCAACCCTCCCCGCCCCCCCAGACTGACAATGCTACTGTCCAAATGTGCTCCCTTTGTTTCTTCATCCAGAGTGGGGCGCTCCAATACAGTAGATGTGTTACTGGCAAGATCTCTAACTTAAACAGAGGGAAAAAGAAAACTCATGCACATCTAAGTTGGCAAGCTGCAATGCTGTATATTACAATTTTGGTTTTTGGTTCAATACCACTTTAGGCCCCTTTCACACGTGCGGGTTGTATGTCCGCTTTTTCATCCATCCGTTTGCGGATGAAAAAGGGACATACATTGGTCCCTATAAGATTGCGGGTGTCAGCGGATAAACATCCGCTGAAACCCGTAATCACCCGCCTCCGCAAAGATCCGATTTTGCAGACAGAAGAATGTCCTATTTTTTCTTCTGTCTGCAGATCGGATGAACACGGACAGACGGTCCGTGTTCATCCGATCCCCCCATAGGGGAGAGCAGAGAAAAGACAGGGCGGTCCCTGCACAGTGTGCGGAGACCGCCCTGTCATCCGGCGGCTCAGCGGGGATCTACGGAGCAATCCCCGCTGAGCTTACTGACACACAGAGGCGGATCAATACTGATCTGCCAGGGGAGCTGTGGTGGCTCAACGTGATTGGCACTGCGCTGACAAGCCATTCACCTCTGCAGCCAAGGGTTCGGATCCCGGTCTCGGCTACATGTGAATTGAGTTTGGTGGTCTCAGCCCGGCTCCCGGTGGGTGTGCTATGCAAGGTACGCCTGTGCTTAGTACGCCCCCCCCCCCCCCACAAAAACCACCACACTTGCACGCACACAAAATTGGTTTAAAACACATGCACTTTGGCCATGCGGTCTCTTAAAATAAAGAGAGGCGAAGGACCTACGGGGCTGGCTGGGTGGGCTAGGCCCCCTCACTCCCTCATAGGGGGAGTCCCTCTGCCCCATTGGGGTCCCGTTGGGCCCCAGTTGGGCTCCCAAGAGGAGCAGGTAGGGCGGGGTGAGTGGGAGGCCCCCCTTCACACCCGCCATTGCCACCAGGGGCATGGAGAAGGATGGCGATTGCCTCCGGGGGGAGGGTCTGCCTACTCCCAACTCCTGCAGTCCGGCTCCTCTCTCTCGAGTTCACGTACAAAAATACACTTTAAAACAAAGGAAAAAAAAAAAAAAAAAATACTGATCTGCCCCGTGTGAAAGGGCCCTTAATGTAATTATTTTGGTTTAGAATTACTATACTTCTACTTTTGTTGACCTGCTTGATTACAATATCATCAGCCTGTTCCAGAGCTACTAGAGCGTTTTGCGTTTTGCTTTGATTCGGACCATGTTGGATGGACCAATCTGGGCTTACATAGATCCACCAAGTAGTTGTATACCATATGATATACTGCAGGGGGTAGATGCTGTAAGGGACTTTAATTACAGATTTTTGGCTTTGCTGCATTTATGGATTTTTACTTTTGTGAGTGTCTGACATTACCGGTACTTTATGAAAGGTGTGTCATACATTCTGCACAGCTTGTCCCTTGCACTGTATATTTCTCTTCTTATGTAGACATGCTTCAGAAGACATTTGAGACTGCAAGAGGTCACTGCTTTGCCGTCCCTGTTTAAATCAAAGCTTTCATTTTTGACCTCCCTAGAGCCCCTAAAATAAGGGAAAATTTATATCAAATACTTACCGTAATTTTCCTTTCCTGATGGACTCCATGGCAGCCTACGTGTGGGTTTAATCCCGCCTCTCATACCTCATAGGACCCTTCTCCCATAAATCTTTGCTCCTAGCCATAGCCAGTGTTCCGTAATATAGCCTACTCCAGCAAGGGAGGGAACTCCTGCTGCCATGGAGTCCATCAGGAAAAGAAAATTACGGTAAGTATTTGATATAAATTTTCCCTTTTCCTGACGGACTCCATGGCAGCCTACGTGTGGGAAATGAATAGCCGAACACACCTGGGTGGGTAATTGCTGGATAAACAGAAAGATTTTAATTGACATCGTCAACAGACAAAACATGTAAACCAAAATTCACCGACGATAAAGAAGCCGGTTCCACACAATAATGCGTCATGAAGGTGTTTAGCGATGACCAAGAGGCCGCTTTGCAAATAACTTCCGGAGAAACATGCCGGGCAGCCGCCCATGAAGTAGACAAGCTCCGAGTCGAATGGGCAGTTACCGCATCAGGAGGGGCCAACCCTTTTGCCTTATAAGCCCCTTGGATGGCTTGGACAATCCAAGCTGCAATAGTTCTGGAGGAAGCACGCATTCCTCTATTCTTTCCATGAAAACAAACAAAAAGATGGTCGGACTGACGAAAAGAAGCTGTAGCCTCCAGATATTGTTTTATGACCTTCCCAACATCCAAAGGATGAATATTAGAGTTCTCAGAGACCCGGAAGGTAGGGAGGACGATTTCTTGATTATCATGAAAAACAGATGAGACCTTCGGATTGGAGCCAAGCATAGGGATCAATACTACGCGGTCTGGGAAGAAAGTGAGGAATGGCTCTTTGGAACCTAGAGCACTAATCTCGGAGACCCTCTTAGGCGATGTTATGGCTACAAGAAAAACTGCTTTAAGGGATAGATCCTTGATCGACAACTGATCTGTGAGACATCTTCCTGAGAAGTAATTCAAAACAAGAGGAAGATCCCATTTGGAGAACCTCGGTTTCCTTTGAGGTCTAAGTCTCATCGCACCTTTAAAGAATTGCCTGACGAGGGGATGTCTAGCCCAGGATATGCCTGTAAAGGCCGAGATAGCTGAGACCTGGACTCTCAATGAGCTAACTGACAGAGGCAGATCAAGACCCGTCTGGAGAAAGCCTAGAACTTCCTGAAACTTTGGATCTTTCGGAGAACAGTCCATGGAAGAGGAGTACCCAGAGAACTTCGCCCAAATTCTTTGATAGACTTTGTTGGTACTTGACCGTCTTCAACAATGTAGGAATGACATCGCTTGGACATCCTAGTGCTTCCAACCTTCCCCTCTCAAAAACCAGACCATCAGATGTAGATGGGTTGGACATGGGTGAGGGATCATTCCTTGCGACAGGAGATCTGGTCTGATTGGGAGCGGAACTGGTTCCCGGAAGCTCAGTTGAAACAGCAGTGGAAACCACGGTCTGTTGGGCCAATACGGGATAATCGCCACTATCTCGACATCCTCCCACCTGAGCCTCGATAGAAAGCGTAGGATGACCGGAGCTGGGGGAAAGGCGTAGGCCTTGCGAAACCTCCAACGATCTGTTAGGGCGTCCACCCCGAAGGCTTGGGGACAACGACCTCTCGAGTAAAACTTCTCCATCTTGGAGTTGACCGGAGATGCAAATAGGTCTACTTCCGGAACAACCCCCAGGGACAGGATCCAACTGAAGACTTCGCTGTGAAGAGACCATTCGTTGTTGTTGATGGCGTTCCTTGAGAGGAAATCTGCCTGCAGATTCTGTGCTCCGGGAAGATATACAGCTGTCAAATCTAACAGATGAGTCTGTGCCCAGGACATGATCGGCTCCACTTCCTTCAATAAGGACAGACTGCGGGTGCCTCCCTGTCTCTTGACGTACGATACTGCTGTCGTATTGTCCATCCTCAGAAGGACTGAGGACCCTTTTATTAGATGGAGAAAAGCTTGTAGAGAGCAAAAGGCTGCACGGAGTTCTAGGACATTGGACACTATCTTCCGTGATGGAAAATCCCATTTCCCTTGAGCTACTTCCTTCAGACAGAGAGCCCCCCAGCCACTGTTGCTGGCGTCCGACGTGATCGTGATCCAGGAAGTGGGAGCTAACGAGTGGCAGTTGAGAAGGTTCTTTCGTAGAAGCCACCAAAACAGACTTTCCCGCATGGAGGGGGTTATTCGTATCAGGTGATCCCGAGAACTCGGATTCAATTGTAGGAGAAAACCCTTCTGAAAAGGCCGCATCCTCCATTGTGCCCACCTCACCATGGGAATCGTGGAAACCATGGTGCCTATTATTTTGAGACATTGCGAGACTCTGAGAAAAGGAGACTCCAGGGCAAGGCGAACTCTGTCCCGAACAACTGGGATTTTCTCCAGGGGTAAGGAGATGGAATTCTGGGCTGTGTTGAATTGGGCACCGAGAAAAACTAGATATTGAGTTGGCTCCAGGTGACTCTTTTCTGTGTTTAGAAGCCAACCGAACTCGGTCAGAATGAGTATAACTTGGGCCCGATGTACCAGCAATTGCTCCCTGTTCTGTGAAAGTAACAGCAGGTCGTCCAGGTAATGATGTAAACGAATCCCCTTGGTTCTGATTAAGGCTACGACTGCCAGTAAGAGCTTTGAAAACACCCGCGGCGATGTTGTGAGCCCAAACGGGAGACATGTAAATTGGAGATGAAGACTGCCTATAGCAAACCAAAGGTATTTCTGAAAGTCTGCTGCAACAGGCACATGGAAATAGGCATCTTTTAAGTCTATGGAGACCAGCCAATCGCCTGGCTGAACCGCCTGACGTATTGTGAGAAGTGATTCCATCTTGAATTTTTCCTTTTTTATGAAAGTATTTAGATGTGTCAAGTCTATAACTGGCCTCCAGGAGCCGGTCTTTTTTTGAACCATGAACAAGGGGGAATACATCCCTTGGAATCTTTCGGTTGTTGGTACATGAATGGCGGCGCCCTGGGCCAGGAGGGAGTTGGTGTACAATAGAAGAACTTGACTTTTCTCTACTGAGCCGGGAAGTGCAGTGAGAACAAACTGAAGAACAGGAGGACTGACAAATGTCCAAGAGTGGCCTGAGGATACTGTTTTGACAGTCCAAAAATCTTTTATCGAAGCTGCCCAGACATGCCGGAACTGAAACAGCCGCGCTCCGACTTGTTCCGTCTGAGCAGACCCTATATCAAAAAGACTTAGGGGCGTCACGTCCAGCAGAAGTAACCCCTTTTGTGGATTTTTGAGTAGAAGACTGGCCTCTTCTCCAGTTCTTCCTGAACTCCCGACCAGGCTTGTACCGACGAGCATCTCTTGCACGATCTTGGTCTTGTCTGGAAAAAAATCTCCTCTGCCCAAATGGACGACGATCCTGGGGAAGAAACCCCGACTTACCCCCTGTGGCACGGGTGATGGCGCTATCCAGTTTATTCCCGAAGAGGGAAGAACCTTGAAAGGGGATCCTGCACCATGCCTGTTTTGAGGCAGGATCAGCTATCCAAGGACGTAGCCACAAGGCACGTTTTGCAGTCACAGAGGAAAGCATGACCCGTGCCACTAGGCGAATAATGTCAAGGGATGCCTCTCCCAGAAAGACCGAAGCCATTTTTAATTCATGAATGGGCAAGATCCTGGCTAAGTCTTCAGGGATACTTGCCAAGACTGTGTCCACTTCCCCAGTCCAGGCCTCCATTGCCTTGGACAGGGCTGCAAGGGCTAAGGCTGGTTTACAAGCCATACCCGCGGTAATGTAAATGCGTTTGAGGTCTGTATCAATCTTCCTTTCCAAACCATCTTTAAATGAAACGGTATCCTCCAGGGGAAGGGTGACGTGTTTCACTAATCTCATCACGGCCGCATCGACCAGAGGGGCCGACTCTAGATGTTTCACCTCATCATTCTTAAACGGATACATCTTTGCCACTTTAGAGAGCAAGGAATTTTTCTTTTCTGTGTTAGCCCATTCATCAGTAATAATCTCCCCAAGTTCACCTATAAGGGGAAAGGTAGGGCGTTCCTTCTTAAGCTGCTTGAAATACTTCCTTTGCTTAGAAGGCGCTTCAACCGTCTCTTCCCATTTTAAGGCATCTTTTACTGCTTTGACTAGATTTGGGACGAGAGAAAAATCAAAACCAACTGTATCAATAGCACTCTCTGCTTCACTATCCGATGCCTCACTTGGGGGGTGGACAAACTGAGATGGGCCTGGGGCCTCAGAGATATCATGCAGAACCACTGGTGCCGGATCCACAGGAGAGATGACTGCGCGGTTGGAATCAGAGACACTCATAGATTCATGGACCACTCTCCTGACTAGGGCTTCCACTTGCTGGTCTGCACCACCTCTTTCTTTTGCAGCCCGGGAATAACATTTATCACAGAAGGATTTATCATCCGGGACTTGGGATCTACACCCCCAGCAAGATCTTCTACCAGAATGACTGGAATGGCGGTAGGAATGGTGTCCAGACGTGGATCTGGACCCCTCTCTATGATGTCTAGAGGGAGATCTCGAACGCCTAGAACTTGACTTTGGAAGTGAATATTGTGGAGCAGTAGTCACATTATCTTCGCGTACTGACGTTTGAAGCTCGGACCTAGAAGGGCTAAGGGAAAGAAAAAGAGGTTAATGTGCCTATAAGCACAGAAAACCCATACAAACAGGCAGATGAAAATTATTCACCCTACCTGCAGCGTAAGGGTTGGCTACAGGGGGGCGGTGACACATCCATGGCAGAGGTAAACAGTACTGCAATAACCAAAGTAAGAAAAAAAAAAACAGATGTAACATAGGGAGACACTAGAGAGCATTTCAAAGTAGAAATAAATTGGAAAAAAAGGACCTCATACCTCCAGAACCACGCTAGACTGCCTGGCGATCTATGCAATGGGATGTGCCAAAAAACAAAGTGAGCTGACAGTTTTTAAAGCTGCCGCTCAGCGATGACGTCACCGCGTTCGTACGCACGCCGTGCGCCTGTGCCGTGAACCGCGTGACCCCCGCCGACCTCGCGCGCCTGCGCGATCACGGCGAACTAGACCGTACCGCGTATGCGCAACCAAGCCTCGTTTCAGAACGAGACTCGCACATGCGCAGAACGGCGGGACGCCGCGAGACTGGAACGCAGAAGCGTTCCAGCGGCCATAGCCCCAGCTAGCCTGAAAGAAACACCGGACAGACAACATAAACAAGGCTGCCAACAAAAAAATTTAAAACATACATTACCACCCGAGAAAACGATCTCTTGACCACGCCTGGGAAGAAGAGCACAACCACTCCCGCTGCACGACCTGGGCATAGAAAGAAGGGCCTCCTGCTAATAGCTAGGATGTTTGGCCAAGGTGCTGCTTTGCCTGCCAATGGCTGGATAGAAAGCTCTTCATGGCACCACCACTGCTGCTCTTGTCCATCCCGCTAATAGCCGAGAATGCTGGACTCCAGAAACTGCCAACAACACGTGCATCCACCAGGACTTGATCAAGATACATCTTCTTAAGGTAAGATTACGTAGGTCCTAGGAGGAGGACAAAAAAGGAACACTGGCTATGGCTAGGAGCAAAGATTTATGGGAGAAGGGTCCTATGAGGTATGAGAGGCGGGATTAAACCCACACGTAGGCTGCCATGGAGTCCGTCAGGAAATTAATTTTACCATATTTGATATTTTTCTCTGAACTGTTTAACTACTAGAAACTAGCTTAAAAAAATATGTATCCCTTGCTGACTTTAGTCAGTACCAAAACACAGAACACTGTTTGCAAGGGTTCCAAAGGCCACACAGTAAGTGCCAAAGGGCCACAGGTTGAGCACTGGGGGTCCAGATTCTTGCTGGTGATATAATGTGCAGTTGCTGGTTTGCTGCTGTTTGCTGTGACAGTGTTATTTGTATGATTTGCTGTAATGGCATGATACAGTATGTAGCTGTGCAATGTGGTATGATTATGTGCCATTTCCTCAAAGATCATTACTTTTTCTCACAATTCCTTCAGTTATAATGCAAGTGCTTATTGTCAGTTATTTTACCCATGTGAATGTTAGCAATTGTTATATCTTATTTGGTATGGGGGCAAATATAATTTCTACACAGGAGCTTATTGCTGAATTTGTTCATCAGGCATAGGGTATCATACAGAACAGTGTATGAGGGGAAATATTTTCAATGGAGTCACTGAAAGCATTTAAAGGAGAAATTCACCCTTAAAATAAATAAATAAATTCACTGTTTTTTTTTTCAGGTAAAAAAACTGTGCTTTGAGTATTTTCTTCACATCCAAATCTATCCCTCTACTCCTCGCCTTACTCCACCAGTCTCCTCTTGCATTACTAACTGACCTACTAACTGGCATATCAGCATGGTTGTCACACCACTTCCTAAAATTAAAGCGGAGGTTCACCCTAAATATAGTCTTTCCCATGTAATCCAGCATACTGGCATCAGCGCCAGTATGCTGTTTTTTTTTTTTTAAATCCCCCACTTACTGTGTAAACTTTATTTTTAATTTCTTTCCCCCGTGTATAGCCCATCACGGCTTCTGAAAATAGCCAATTTTGGACTTGGGTTTTTCCGGTGCAATGCGGCGCCTGCGCACAGACCTAGGTGCTGACTGCGCAGGCGCCGTATTACTCCGAGTCCTATTTCGGCTTTTTTCGGAGGGCGTGACGCGCCATAGCCATAGGACTTGGAGAAATACGGCGCCTGCGCAGTCAGCTCCTAGGTCTGTGTGCAAGCGCCGCATTGCGCCGGAAATACCCGAGTCCTAATTCGGGTATTTTCGGAAGCCGTGACGCGCTATACAGGCGCCATCAACCACGGGGGAAAGAAATGAAAAATAAAGATTACACAGTAAGTGGGGGATTAAAAAACAAAAAAACAGCATACTGGCGCTGGATCACATGAGAAAGACTATATTTAGGGTGAACCTCCTCTTTAAATCTTTCTAAAATCGAGCTGGTAATATTATACCTAATACTAATACTAACTAATGTAACGCCAAGCTATTCATTCACTCCCTTGTTATTTCCTACCTTTCCTACTATTGCAACTCCCTTCTCATAGGTCTGCGTATCCAAAGGCTATCCCCTCTTCAATGCATCATGAATGCTGCTGCCATTCTCATCTACCTTACAACCACTCAGTGTCTGCTACCCCTCTGTGCCAATCCTCCACTGGCTTCTGATTGCCCATACCAATAACAACAACATACAAAGCCATATACAACTCTGCCCCAAGCTACATCATCAATCTTGTCTCCAAATATCACCCAAACCATCCTCTACACTCCACCAAAGATCTCCTCCTCTCTTATCTTCTCCTCCCATAGTCTCCAGGACTCTTCCTCTGGAACTTTCTACCTCAATCTGTCAGGCTATCTCCTATTTTGGCCACCTTTAGGAGATCCCTAAAAACTCATCCCTTTAGGAAAGCCTATTACACTTCCAATTAACAACTAGGGATGGGGGAACAGTTCAGCCTGAGCATGAGTTCCGGCCGAACATTGGCTGTTTGTTCGTTCGATGAACACCCAAATTATCGGGTGGTTTGACTGTTTGTTCGGCCTGCCGAATGACCACAATGCACTACGCCACTGCACAGTGCATTGAAAGCCCTGATTGGCTGAAGCAATGAAAGCTTTGCCCAATCAGGGCACAGAGCACTGTCAGAGCCATAATTGGAAAAAGTAATGATGACTCCATCCAATCATGGTTCACTGCTCTTAGTCCCGCCCCACACTATAAAAGTATTCTTTCAATAGCGGCCATTTGTAATGTGATATCAGTATTGAGAGAGATAGAACAGGGATATGTTCAGTTCTACTAGAAAGTTAGTGTGCTAAAGTGTGCTATTGTGATTCTATTGTTAGTGTAGTTTCTCCATAGAGGGTGCAGAAGATAAAAAATCTTGAGGATACCTTAAAGAGGAGTTTATCTAATGCATTTCCCGACTCTGATAGGTCACAGTGTCATGGAAACCATAGTTTTGAGGCTTCTGTTGGTCAAGAGAGGAGCGGTGATGCATTTCACAATTTTTTTAGTCCTCGTTGCCCATGGCTGTCAGCAGTGCTGGGACAAGGCCATTTGGTGCCCAGGGCGAAAATGTCAAACTGCGCCCCCCCCCCCGGTTTTTAAGAAAGAATCGATGTTGTTCCAAAACAAGAATATACTGTTCCCCCTTGAGTGGAACTTTGAAAGCCACAGACACTGTGATGCGCCGCCCCCTCTCTCCTGCACCCGACAATCAATTGTATGAATCTATCTATTGTCGCCGCTGCCGTCCACTATTCAGGTTTTCCGGCCCCTTGTCGAGCGCCGGGCATCTGAATTACAGCGGTGGGGGTGTATTTGGAAGTGCCTGTATAGAGCCATAGGCTATAATAGGCTTCCTAATTAGAGCTTACGGGCTCTAATAGGCTTCCAAATTGTTAAGCAGCGGGCGCACTGCTGTACGTTCTCTGCTTACGTAGTGCTGTGTTAGGGAATCGCCTCTCTAACACTGACCCGCCTCTCAGCCAATTGGGTGCACCGGGTCTGGTTACCGCTCACCTGATTGGCTGAAGCGATAGATTTGACCAAGACAGGTAAGTGCCGGGCAGGGGGGCACACTGGTGGCAATTGATGGGGCAAACTGGCAGCACACTGGCGGCAATTGATGGGGCAAACTGGCAGCACACTGGTGGCAAATGATGGGGAAAACTGGTGGCAAATGATGGGGCAAACTGGCAGCACACTGGTGGCAACTGATGGGCACACTGGTGGCAATTGATGGGCACACACTGGCAGCAATTGATGGTTACAGTGGCTGCATTTGATGGGCACAGTGGCGACAATTCATGGCACAGTGGCTGCGTGTGATGGGCACAGTGGCTGCGTGTGATGGGCACAGTGGCTGTGTGTGATGGGCACAGTGGCTGCGTGTGATGGGCACAGTGGTTACATTTGATGGGCACAGTGGTGGCATGTGATGGGCACAGTGGTGGCGTGTGATGGGCAGAGTGGTGGCGTGTGATGGGCACAGTGGCGGCGTGTGATGGGCACAGTGGCGACAATTCATGGCACAATGACTGCTTGTGATGGGCACAGTGGCTGCGTGTGATGGGCACAGTGGCGGCGTGTGATGGGCACAGTGGCGGCATGTGATGGGCACAGTGGTGGTGTGTGATGGGCACAGTGGCAACAATTAATGGCACAGTGACTGCTTGTGATGGGCACAGTGGCTGCATGTGATGGGCACAGTGGCTGCGTGTGATGGGCACAGTGGCGACAATTCATGGCACAGTGGCTGCGTGTGATGGGCACAGTGGCGACAATTCATGGCACAGTGGCTGCTTGTGATGGGCACAGTGGCTGCGTGTGATGGGCACAGTGGCGACAATTCATGGCACAGTGGCTGCTTGTGATGGGCACAGTGGCTGCGGGTGATGGGCACAGTGGTGGCGTTTGATAGGCATAGTGAGGCTGCAATTGATGGGGTTTTTTTCCAGTCAGAGATGGCAAGCATGGCTCATTTAAAATAACACATTTTGTTATCTGACATTTTTTATTAATAAAGTGCTGGTCACCTCAGTCACCCCCCCAATCTAGCAATTTTATTACCTTTATTAACAGGTTCTGCTTTATTTTAGGTTCAGTAGTCTGTTTTGTAGCACAGGCAGGCTCCTCGAGACTAGTCCCCGGCGGCGACTCCTCCTCTCTATCTCCCTGGCTGTGAGTCATCTTAGGCAGCGCCGACACAGCTCCCTGCGCTGAGTCCTCCATCTCCCCCTTCGCCTCCGGCCGTGAGCAAAGTGACGTCACGCCGCTGGCAGGGAGGGACTAAGACTCCTCCGTAGGGGAGTAAACAATGAAGCAGGGAAGGGAGCCGGGGCGGAAGGTGACGTTCCCGGCTGCAGGAGCGGCGAGTGCAGTCGGCACACAATTTATACAGTGCCGCTGCCCGCGCTGGCCATGACACAGAGGTCACTGTACTGGCGGCCGTGGCAATACTTCACCTTCGGCTGCGCCCCCCCTCCTATACAAAATGGTATCGCCCAGGGCACTCGCCCTTTCCGCCCCTGCCTTGTACCGGCCCTGGCTGTCAGCTTCCACATTCAATAGGCAGCATTTGCATCACATGGTGGATGATTATCTATGGGTGAAAACAGAGATGGAGAACTTTAGAGTTGGCGATCCACTGGGTTACTGGGTCATGAGAATAGACTACTGGCCAGAACTTGCCCAGTATGCAATTAAGCTGCTGGGCTGCCCTGCATCCAGCGTATTTTCTGAATGGGCGTTCAGTGCGACTGGAGGTTTTGTTACTGGTAGTCGAGCGTGTGCACAGCCAGCACCCTTTTGGTTCACTGGGATGGAAGCAAAGGGGATTAGCAGTTTTCAGAGCGGTATAAATCTCTTCACATTTGTGTCTGTCCACAGACTCCTAGGACCATCTGACATTTATCAAAATGAATCAGTCCTGGAATACCAGCAGCTATGAATCCCCTGATGCCCGTGTTGCTGATTAAGTGTTTTTGGGATGCGGAATCTCTGAAAGACTTCTAGGCTGCCTAATGTTGTGGGTGCTGATTTAATCTGGAAGATATTTTTGGTGTAGGTCTCACAGGCACAATTAACACTGTGCATATAATTGAAATTTTTGACAGCAAGACCAATTCTTGCTTTCATCAAGAGTACTTCTAAAGGGTTCTGGTGTGAAAACACCTCCGACACCTAAAGACCAATTTTCTGCTACTTTTACTTCTATTCAAAGTCTGCGAATAAGACACCAGAATTTATCCAAAAAAATCTATAAACTTGTTCCTAGTGCACTACATTGTGGTCTCATCATAAAGACTGGCTCCCCAATCCATTTAGGAAATAAAGAAAGCTTGCAGGGAAAATTTCATTTTTTGGGCTTTATAAATGCCAATTATTGCTGCAGCAGCTTCTATACACAGTACAGATGTGCCACTTAACACGCAGATTAAGGGGACCCCCCAGGCACTATATTGAAATGATTTATTTTTTTATTTTTATAGTTATTTCTCATTTTTATGCATTCACTTTAAGAATCAGTAAATCACTGCTCATTTAAAAAATATTTTTTTTACAAACTTTTTTCATTGATACATGTCCCCCATGGCAGTACCCGGACCCCCATAACTATTGTATGCTCAATTACTTCCATATAAGCCTTCAAAAAGGGGAACTTTTTAATTTTACATTTTGCGTCCCATAGACTTCAAAGGGGTTCTTTGTTCGCTTCCAAACTTTTGCGATGTTCTACAAGTTGAGATGTTCTCACAAAGTTCTGGTGCGAACCGAACAGGGGTCGTTTGGCCCATCCCTATTAACAACTGAACTTTTAACTATTCCATCAGTTAATTCCCCACAGTTATTACCATTTCTACCATTTACCTGCTGCCACAGGAAATACATGTGTAACATGTTCAGAAAGGTAAACTTATGCCTCGTTTCCACTGAGCGGATCGGTTCGGTACGGTTCGGTACGGTTCGCTATTTTGGGTGTTTCCATTATGAAAGCGTGCCATAAAAACGAACCGTACCGGACCAGCAAGGGTCCTGCTTCTCATGTGGGTCCAGAGAGAATGGAACGGTTCCATTAGGGCGGACCTACAAATACATCTTACTGATTGGTGGACGCGCTAGGAATTTTTTCTAAACCCTGAATGGTCCCGCTCCAAATTTACTGACCCGAAACGATCTGCTCAGTGGAAACAAGGCATTAGCCTTTAAACCTTGTAAATTACAAAGAAATGTATGGTAACTATACCGCACATACTCTTGTAAATAAAGCATAAATGTGAGTGCATGTCTAAACAGCATGATAAGTCCAGTAAACAGAAGGTACCAGCACACCAGAATTATGTCTAACATGTTTACTGAGGTCTGAGGTAAAAAATATAATTTTGGAGACACACAGTTTCCCTTTCCCAAGGTGACAGACAGATCAAAGGCACATCAGTAGAGATCAGGTGCGAAACAGTCAACCCAACCACACTAATGTAACTATGCCTCAAATAGGGTTCAGAAAAACAGAAAATAGTATGAATGAATATTGAAAAAAGTAATAAAGATAGTGTTATGCCCCGTACACACGATCGGATTTGCCGTCGGAATAAACTCTGATGTTTTTTTTTAATGGAATTCCGCTCAAGCTGTCTTGCATACACACGGACACACCAAATTCCGACCGCCAAAAATGCAGTGACGTACAACACTACGACAAGCCTAGAATAATAAAGTTCAATGTTTCGGAGCAAGCATCGAATTGTTTCCGAGCATATGTGTTTTTTTTAGGGCTGTGCAAATTAACTTTTAATTAATCGATTAATCCTTCATTTTTTTGATCGATCAAAAATGTTTTGATCGATTAAAATTCTTTTGATTGGTACTCACCTCTCCGCCGGCTTCTGGGCCTTCAGGGAGTTCCGTCGGAGATCCAGTAACATCACGGACACCGGCAGGGCTTTCCGTGTCCATCTGAAGGGCTCCTTTGCTGTGCCTTCATATCTTCATGCCGGCGGGGCCTTACTATCTGCCACACGCAAGGGCTCTATCACTTCCCTCTATCACTTCCCTCTATCAACCTGGGATTCTACAACCATCCACTGGGACATGTGATAGTTCCCTTCATGGGACATCTACATGCCGACGGACTGATGTTAACCCCTCCTCATCTGGATTATGCAGTGGTATCACATTTTTATACCAGTATCATACTTGGCTACATGTTATTATGACTGCTTTTGGTACCGTTTGCTATTACTCGCACCATTTTTACAGTTTATGTAGCTCCATCGATTTTATCTCCAGTGCAATATTTATTTGGTTACCTACTTGAAGACTATAAAAGTTTTAATGCTGTTCCCATCGAGCGCTGCCTTTGTGTGTTTTTTGTATCCTGCTATCCATTTTTCCAGTGGTTGGTAGCTGCACTGGGAATCAGCCTGCAAGGAGATCAGCTAAAAGTAGTTGGATCTGTATGTGCGTTATAATTAATCGAAATTAGTCGATTAATCGATTTAAAAATAAACGATTAATCGAACAGAAAAATTTTGATCAGTAACAGCCCTAGTTTTTTTTTCTCCAATCGAATTCCATACAGACTAACAGAATTTCCGATATAAATGTTTTCAGTCGGGGAAAAAAACGGAAAATAGTCTGTCTGAATTTTCCACAGAAAAAGTCTGATGGGGCATACACACGGTCGGAATATCCAATGAAAAAATTCCGTCTGACTTTTTCCATTGGAAATTCCGACCGTGTGTAAGAGGCTTTATATGTCATCCATGTCAACCTGTGGCAACGTTCACAGATGAGAGAAAGAGCTGGTAACATGCTGCTCAAAGCCACCTGTGAGCTGCTGAAGAGATCCGAGTGCCTGCCTGTTCCACAACCAGGGAAATCCAATGGAAACAAAGAAGAATGGCAGCACATCCAGAAGTAAAAACCAAAAGAATTTATTGAAAGTCCATAAAATCAAGTGAACATAACAAACATCAAACCAAAAAAGGTGCTCAGTGGACACGTTTCATACAGACATACTTACTCATCACTGGATGATGTTTGTCATGTTCGCTTGATTTTATGGACTTTTATTGAATTCTTTTCATTTTACTTCCAGATGTGCTGCCATTATTCTTTGTTTCCAACATTCATGGATAAACAGATGTATCATTCACACTGAGTTTACTTGAGCTTAGGTGCATTCGTTTTAATTGCATTTAGAAAAAATAGAAATACGTGGATCCGAGAGCAGAGTACAAACTCAAAACCCATCTAAATGCAATGTAAACACATTGTTATAAATGCTTTAACTGCAATGTTTGGAATGCTATGATTTGTTGATTGATTTCCCATCCCTATACAGGTCAAAATTATCAGGTTAATGAATACTTTAATCGTAAGTATGAATATTGCATATAATGTATTTGTTCCTTCTGGATCCATACATTTGAGATGGCGAAGCCCAGGGGCTTAAATGTGAGATTGTCCCCGGTATGTTTTTTTACTAATTAATATATTATTGGAATATTCAAGTGGTCATTTGTGTTTTTCTATAGTTTTATTTATTTTTCTTCTTTTGTGTGAAGCACGACCCCCTAGGGGACTGCTTGGATTTAACTTCTCATCTGTATCAACATGACCCTGTAAACATTGCAACCCACCTGACACTCTGGGTTCAGACATCTTTGCACCACCTTGAAGTAATAAGTCAAACAACGCAGTGCTTTTATATTCTAATAATGTTTACTGGAGTACTTCAAAGAATATCTTGTTGAAGAGGAGGTAATAGATCAACTGAGCCTTGAAAACAATCCTAGCTCAGCAGAAGAATTCCTTTATAATAATACAAGTTAAGGCAGTTTGGCAATAACAGAATATTAAATACACATTTATACACTAAAGTACCACTTGAACATGACCTGAAAAAATAAGTAAGAGTTAAGCATTAATTCTGACAATACATCTAAAGGGAAACCCAGGCCAGCCTATTTAACCTTTACTCATAATGAGAGATCAAGCAAACACGAATGGTATGAGGGCCCTTTAAGTAGCAATGACAGCAATGTCCCAGTTGCAGGCCTGATGGTCTTCATCGGCAGTCGGAGCTCATTAACTATATCCAATAAGGTGCAGTAACAAGGTAATGGTATTTCTTGAAATGGTTGAAGCTAAAGGCATCTATGTACAGTGTTCAAATAAAAGTGCAGTAAAGTATTCCCACAGTAAAGCTGTCTGTACACAGTGTCCCAGTGAAGCAACAAAGAAAGGTTAGAAAAAGTGGGCAACTGCCCTCTCACCAACGACCAGGCCGATTCAATGCCTTCCGGAGAGGCGTCCTTGCAGCGGACTTGCTTGTGACAACCATCTGATGCGAAGCACGGATTGTTGGACTGCCGAGTTGAGGCTGAAAAGATGTCTGACAAACAGCAGCAGTGCTAGGCCCTTCTCGGCCAGGTTGGAATGTTGTACAACACGTGCTAGGACATGACCTCACTCTCCCTGTACAGAGAGGTCTATCACACACCAGGCCTAGGAGGAAGGGAGCGTGGGCCGGGTCTCTAGCCTTTTTTTATAGCTCTCCCCAGCAATCTCTCTGATGGTAGCAAAGATTCTTGGGATATGTAGTCCAGGTGTATAGTCATGCGGAGGAATAGTCATTCAGAAGAACTACTAATCCCACAATCCCTTTGGTTTTGCCCACAAATATGATATCAGTTAGTGATGCTGGGCACTAGAGGGACAATACAATCTGTAGAATGACAGGAAATTGCTGTACTTTGTAATCGTAGTCCACATTGCTACATATGTAATATTTAAACAGTAGATGTCATGCAGTTTTGTAGCATCATTATTATATTTGACAATAGGTGATTATGTTAATATTTAAAAGCTTTCTGGTCAAAAGTATTGGAAACACAGGAGGAGAACAGGAATTTATTAATTAAGATGCTGAATATTTGCATAGTTTGTTTCCATAGGAAAAATGCTTCTCACTTCAGATACATTGCCCTCTAATTACACGGCTAATTAGTACACTAAGATCCAGCAAAAAGAAAAAGCAGAGTTGCCATGGATATGCTTTTTTTCCTTATCCAAATTGGGAACATTCATAATCAGCAAGCATTTGTACTGAACTGAACTTGCTTTTAACAGTATCTATATGCTTCTAACATCTATGATGTTAGAACATCTATAATATTGTACTGTATTTGTTTTACATGAATAGCCTTTTAAAATGTGTAAGATCTTGAGTTACTTTGTTACTGCAATACGTGAAGTTGTTTATTTATATATTAATATCTTTGATATCATTCATAATCTAAAGCCCCATTCCAGACTAAAACTATTTTTTTTAATGTTCCCCCCACACTTCTAGTCCATGCTACAATGAATTATTTTTCTTCTTACGTTAGATGAAGCCAGAGATGTTCACATAAGGCAGTGTTTCTCAATTCCAGTCCTCACGCCCCCCCAACAGGTCATGTTTTCAGGATTTCCCTCAGATGAAAAGGCTGTGGGAATTACTAAGGCAGTGAAACTGATCAAATCACCTGTGCAAAATAATGGAAATCCTGAAAACCTGACCTGTTGGGGGGGGCGTGAGGACTGGAATTGAGAAACACTGACATAAGGCAATCCTCCAGGTTCTTCGTCACCACCAGTTCAGAGTAGAGGGGCTGCTAATCCAGGGCTGCAATGCCCCTCCTGAGAATGCTGGTTCACTGCTGTCCCTTTGTGATGATGTTGTCTTCTGGATACAAGGATCAAGGACAAGAAGTACCCAAGCAGGTAGCAAAATAAAGTGGAGAAGATTTGAAGATGCAGTATTACATAGCTGCGGCTTAAGGTGAGAAAAAATGGGCTTCAGACAGAGGGAGGTGAAGGAAATGGTTTGCAGATGTGAGAATTATATTGAAGTGGGTTTTTAAATAAATAAGTGTAATTAATAAAAAAGAGAAAACCTCACAGTCCTGGGACACAAGGAACAATTTAACTAAAATTTGCATAACTTATTCAATATAAATCCAGTTTTTGCAAATGCTGATTTAATGCGTCAGTAAACCACTGGGTGTTGTTTTCTAACCGGAAAGGTAAACAAAGCCTTCCAGTGTCGTGCTGTCACCACTGCAGGTGGTTCCATCTTCACCCGGTCTTCCTTCCCGGTTCGTGAGAGTGATGTCACTCCGCTGCATGCCCGCGGGAGCCGTTCCTTTAGAGCGCATGCGCTGAGGATTTCCCCGCTTGCATGTACAGTAAATTTCTTCTAAACAGTGCATGTTTAAGACATATACTACCTATAGGTAAGCCTTATTATAGGGTTACCTATAGGTAATAGTCAGAGATGGGAGTTCACGCCTGCTTTAATAAAATTCAGATCAGTTCAGTACATTATTCAGTTTCATGGGTTCCTGATGTATTCTTTAGCCCATCTGAAAATATTGAAGCATCGTTCACTATGTGGATCTGCTTGTTTTCGTGGATACAAATGTGCTTTTTTTATTTTGAGGTTAAAGCGGATGTCCGCTGAAAAAAAATATATTAAAAGTCAGCAGCTACAAATAGTGCAGCTGCTGACTTTTAATATCAGCACACTTACCTGTCCTGGAGTTCAGCTCCGTCCGCAGCAGAGGACAAGCGATCGCTTGTCACTCTGCTGCCCCCCCGCCATCCTCGGTAAGGGAAGCAGGAAGTGAACGCGCTGCGCCTGCTGACTGGCTCCCGCTGTGCTCTTTCCAGAACACAACGGGGGGGGGGGGGGGGCGTCCTGCCCGCAGACTGTGGCCGGAAGTGGGTGCGAATACTTGTCTTTAGACAGGTATCTGCACCCCCTGAACGGTGTCAAATGTGACACCGAGGGGGGGGTTCCGATCAGCGGGAGTTCCACTTTAGGGTGGAGCTCTGCTTTAAACTCAATAAACATACAGTATTCATACAACCTATTTGTTTAACTACCAACTATATACAGGTGGCCTACAGAGGAACTTACAGTGGGTCAGATATACTGTAACCTACACCAATGTGTGCAGTTTTATAGTCTGTATTCAATGCAATGAGTATTGAATTGTCTTAAAACCATCTTCATGTAATACCATGCACATCAATACTCAGACTGGGAATGGGAAGGCCAGCATGTGAGTCATTTTGGTGCACTGCATGCATAAGTGCTGACAATGAACATGTTGGCAGAAAGACAGAGCAAAGTGATCAGAAGTTTGACCTCAGCATGTTGGGATTCTGCTGAAGATGAGATTGAAGATCTGGCAATGCTGTATGGCAATTGTTTCTAAAGTGGATTTAAAAATTATAAAATATGATGAACAAAGTAGTCGTTTAGAAGCTTTATAATACATTTATCACATTTCCTGGATCCTGAAAAAGTAATAAAAACATGGTATAGGTTTATTAAGTATGCCAGCAATAGAACTGGGAAAAGGTATCATAATGCCAAACAGTTGGCCCAAATGTACAAATCCATTACATAGTTACATACAGTAATCAAATAATCCATGTTAATTGTGTCATAGCACCTACTGTATGGTCACCAAAGCATTTCATGGGTTCAGTCTCACTCTTCAGGGACACTCTTACATCTGCTGGCTGCCCGCATCTGCTGTTCCTGCTGCCATCCTCTGCTTCAGCTATCCAGCCCAGCTTAGGTGACTCACCTGCCACACACTTTTGCAACCAGCAGAAGAGCTGTGTGTAAAGGATCCAAAAACAAGCCAGCACAGCAAAACAGGACAGATGAAAAATGGGCAAACAGAACCGTCCAGCATGCCCTGCCAGGATGGTGGCCAAAAAAAAGTGTATAAAGGTGATGATGTGCACGAATTAAAGAATAAAATAAAAAAGGAAATGATGAAAAATATTAAAATAATGATTGAATGGCCAGGAGCAGCCACCTGGTACAATTAAGAATGGTGAAAATGACAAATCACATGTGAAACTAATGCCGCGTACACACGGTCGTTTTTTGCGATGAAAAAAAACATTGTTTTTTAAAACGTCATATAAATTGATTGTGTGTGGTCAAAACGCCAAAAAAAAATTCCAACATGCTTGAATTTTTTGTGTCGTTTTTCAAAACGTCGTTTTTTGTTTCACAAAAAGTCACCGTGTGTAGCAAAAACATCGTTTAAAACTACGTTTTTCAACCCGCGCATGCTGAAAAAGTAGTTATGAAGCGAGCTTCAATGGAAAAGAGTGGTGAACGTAACCTCGCTTTTTGTGAAAAAACGATGGTGTGTATGCAACATCGTCTTTGAAAAGTGACGTTTCAAAAACGTCGTTTTTAACTTCACAGAAAACTTCGTTTTTTTTCGTCACAAAAAATGATCGTGTGTACGCGGCATGAGTATATGTGTTATAGAGTATAAAATGCAACTTGGTGAAGCAATGACGCTAGTATGCAAGGTCAAAACAGGTTAAAAAAGAAAATGCGGAAAATAAGGATTTGTACCAGGGTTTTAACAGAGGAACTCAGTTCCCTTTGCAGGACTAGAGCAGCCGAGAGCAGCCGAGCCGCCCGAGCCAATCCTTCGCTAAGCGACGATGTCTAGCTCGAGTTACTGTCAGGGGCAGGCGAACCTTAGTAACTTGCTTCTTTCTAAATCCCGCGATAACTCGCGGCAGACCTCCGCAATGTCTCCTGGGAACAATGCTTCGAGGAGACATTGTGGCATTGAGGAAGTGACGGAATACCCACACACTACCCGATAAATCCATATATAGGAAGCAGCCAGTAACATAAAGGATTACTAAGGTACAGTGGATCTAAAAAAACAAAAAAACACGCGGTTAAGTAATTATGCATATGAGCGTATCATTTTTTTTATTTTGGTGGGGGAGTGGATCTTGGGTGGGAGTTCCCACACCTTTTTCCCCAGGACTTGACCCCTGATTTGTACCTACCAGAATCAAAATAATGCTGACCAGAAATAGTGTGTGTCCAACCACCTAGGAGGCATTGCATAGACTAGTGTCTGAGCCCTCCTATTTATAGCTCCTCATACCCATCAAAGGATCCCTCCTAACACTGGATGGATGATGCCCAGGGAGAGGGTGGGAAAAACAAAGATAATATAGGGTGTAGGGCAGGGGTGCCCAACCTTTTGAACAGCGAGTGCCACCTAAGCAACTTGGTAACCGGTCACGGGCCACAATGAGTGGAGCGGGTGGATGGCAACCCACTCTACTTTATAGAGCCCACTCTACCTTTTTTTTTATGGATCGGATTGGAGGTAGGCGTTTGTAAACGGACTCAAGTCCATTTACATCTGCTACTTCTTAGAGGTGAATGGAGGTTCCAATTGGGTCGGGCAGACGGTGTCAAAGGGGCCTATTGCTCAGTGCAGGTAACCCACAGGTGCACTGCTCTGCACCTGCGAATCAGTTTGAAAGCAGCCCAGTAACCACTGCAGAACAGATATGCCCATATATACACTGTGATTTTAGTAATAAACTTACCTTTAATAACAGTATTCTATTTTATTCCATCCCAGAGCAGGAGGTCACAGGCCACATCAGAGGGCTCAGCGGGCCACATGTGGCCCCCCTGGCCACTGGTTGGACACCCCTGGTGTAGGAAATGCCAAGGTTTTAGAACCATAGCTAAGGATTAAAGGAGAAGTGGGGCCAATTCTCCTTTTGTTCTACTTCTCCTGTGGGTCACAGGAGTGCACTTTTTTCTACACTCCTATGACCTGTATTCAGCCCACAGCAGCCCACATCACCCTCACATCAGTCAGCCAGTCCAGGTTCTGGAGCGATCCCAACTTTAATGTAAGTATTCACCCAGATGCCTGGATGTGGTGCACCAGTGAGCACTGACAGTCACCACTCTCTGTTTACTGAAGACCGATAGCAGTCTTGGTCTTAGAGGCAGCAAACGACAGCACCTAGGTGATTGCTTGGTCTTGGCGGCAGCAGGGGACAGCACCTAGGTGATTGCTTGGTCTTGATGGCAGCAGGGGACAGCACCTAGGTGATTGCTTGCTCTTGACGGCAGCAGGGGACAGCAACTAGATGACAAGCTAAGAACAAAGCATCTTGGGACATGTAGTCCATATGGATGGAATTTGCCCTCTGGCTCAGTGATGCAGAACTACAACTTCCAGCTGGCTTATAAAAGAAAAAGAACAAGGTGGATAGCAATGTTTCCCCAATCGATTGACCAAAACTCACAATCCCGTTAATAGTATAAAAGAAAAGAGCAAAGAACATATAAGGTTGAGGAAAATCCTCTTCCAAATATAGGGATTTTTACGTGAGATGTCAATCGTTGTATTAAGGTAAGCACACCAAAGACAAGAATTATAAATATATCAAAAGAGGTTTAATTTACATATAAAAAAGTTATACATATAAAATAATTTCATTAAAGGTTGACCACAATAGTTACAGAGAACAGGGAAAAAAGTAAGTTATGCAGGTTGCCGACTAGTTTCACATTCTTATGTTTCATCAGGGCTTTGCAACTTTAGTCTTTCTGAGTTTTAGTGGTCTGTGTGTGACATAAAAATGCCATTAGTACAACATAAGATAATACAACATAATCCATTATTAATTTTCTACATTAAAGATAAAACAAAATAAAGCAAAATATCTGTGTGCTTACCAATCCCATCAGCCACTGTGACAGGACAAATTATCAAAACGCCTTTCAGAGAAAACCCGGTAGCGCAAATGGCAATGAGGATGGACACAGGCCGGTGGAGGTCAGATCCAACCAACTGTTTGATGTGCGGATATTAAGGTGATGAGATATCCAACCCACAATAAAGTTGATTCTGCAAATTATTCAAAGTACAAACAAGAGATAGTATATAGGGCTACAAAAGAAATGGCTTTCAGCAGGTTTAATGTGGGAGGTATCAAAGGAAGAACCATCCCATATTTTACTAGTCAATAGGTCCCATAGCAGTCCCCGTAGCGAATAAGTCAAGGGATATTATAGTAATGAAGTTGTACTTAAATAGGTTCTATGTATAGCTATAATTCTAGATTTTCCTAGCTTGTGACGGAAAATATTGATTATATGATGACAGGAGGCGAGTATCTTATGCATTAACTTTCTTTATTAATGCCCATAGCAGACATATTTAACTTTCTTTAATCAACTTAATGTAAAAAAGAAAAGAAAAAACTTTTTTATATAAACTACAAATCCCAGCAGTCTCGGTAAACTAGGCCACGCCCAGGCAATGACCTCTATATAATGGACTGCTTCCAATGGTTCCTTCTCTTTCTTGATGCTAAAACATTCGGTACAGGAAACACTACAAGCCAGAGAAAACGCAGAATGTCTTATGAATCTCAGGCCGGCCGGCCGACATCCAAAGGGCTCTCGGGAATGACTTGACCATAGAGTGTGTCCCCAACGGGGGACTCCGGAGGAAGGAAAACCAACGAGGAATCCTCGGGAAAGAACATTATCCCAACAGGGAAGGGGACTCCATGGTCCTCTTAATTGGATCTTCCAGCTTTAGAATCCACCATCGGCACTCAGTAACCTGAAAGATGCGAAAAACACACGTAATAGGGTGGGTCGGGAGGGAAGATACTCGCCTCCTGTCATCATATAATCAATATTTTCCGTCACAAGCTAGGAAAATCTAGAATTATATATCAAACAGGAGGCTCATATCTTATGCAAGTTCAAAGCTAGCATTTAAGCATGTAAAAAATAACTACACGTAATACATTCATAATACTTAAGGTAGGACCGACATGGCTATATGATCTTGTGGTCTGAAGTAGAAACGACGAAAGGTGGTCTCCGAGGACCAATCCGCCGCTAGTAAGAGATCGGAAAGAGAGCCTCCTGATGTGACTACCTTAGTAGCCATAGCTCCCCTGGTGGAGTGAGCTCCAAAAAGGGTAACCTCGATTCCCGCCATCTCCATGGCGACCCGCACCCATCGCGCCAAAGTGGCAGACGGGGTGATGCGGTCTGACATATGACACGAGTAGCTGTGAAGAGTCTGAGGAGCGTAACGTAGTGGTCTGTGATTCGTATGCCTGAAGGCAGCGAACGACACAGAGCAGTGGATGTGTAGGGAAGAGTGGGTAGAAAACCGAATGAATACCGGTCTTGGTCCTGCGCACTACTGAAAAGGTGACCCCTTGTGGCGAGAATTGTCGCCTAGAGATGTCTAGGGCCTTAACGTCCGACACCCTTTTGAGGGAGACTAGGCAAAGGAGAACTGTCAACTTAATGGATAGCAATCTCAGTGAAAGGTCTGTGTTGTCTTCCCATCTGGCGAACATATCAAGCACCTTGGAGACATCCCAGGTCGCCTGGTATCTAGGCCGTGGGGGGCGTTGGAATTTTACACCTCTCAAGAGTCGACAAACCAGAGGGTGTTTGCCGACGGGCAAGGAGTCCACTGGGCAGTGATATGCCGAGATAGCCGACCGATATATGTTAATGGAGCTATACGACTTGCCGGATTCAAATGAATCCGCCAAGTAGTTCACCACCAACGATATAGGGGCCTGTACGGGATCAACCTGTTGTTGGTCACACCAACGAACCCAGAGTCCCCAGGCTGATCGATATGCCGATCTAGTCCCGGGGGCCCAGGCCAGGGCGAGGAGGTCTCGAGCTGACCTTGAAAGGTTGTTATCTGTGTCCGTGATCCCGAGACCAACCACGCCAAGAGCGGCATGCTGTTCTCTAGAATCAAGGGGTGTAAGTCCTTGGTCGGGCTGGTGAGAAGGTGAGGGAAGTGAGGAATCAGTCTGGGGAGGTCCACAGTCATTCCTAGCAGTAGTGGAAACCACGGTTGGGTCGGCCACCATGGCGTGATCAGAACTACGCTCGCTTCCAGAGTGGCTATTCGTAGGAGGAGTCTGGGGATGAGCTGAAACGGGGGGAAAGCATAGTGTGTGCCCGTCGGCCACGGTTGGCGGAGGGCGTCCACCGCGTATGCTTTCGGGTCCGGCCTCCAGCTGAAGAAGTGAGGCAGTTGATGATTTAGGCGAGAGGCGAAGAGATCCATAGACAGTGGTCCCCATAGACGTTGTAGCTGAAGGAACACTGAACGATCTAGTCTCCAGTCGCTGGAGTCGCGAAGATAACGCGAGTACCAGTCGGCTACCGAGTTGGAGATACCCGGAATGTATTCCGCAATGGGGGTTATGTTGTGGGTTAAACAGAAGTGCCAAAAATCCTTCGCGATATTCGCCAGGACTTTGGACTTGGTGCCTCCCAGACGGTTGACGTATTGTACCGCCGCCACATTGTCCATGCGAAGCAGGAGACAGCAGGTGGAAGAGTGCGGTATGAAGCTTTTGACTGCAAAGAGGGCTGCCAAGAGTTCTAGCGCGTTGATATGGAGTGTGGCCTCCGCGGTGGACCACGTCCCTCCAGTGGAGGACGTGCCGCACCGGGCTCCCCAGCCCTGGCGACTGGCGTCTGATTCTATGATAATGTCTGGAGTGGGGTTGAAGATGGTTTTGCCGTTCCACTCTACAGCGTGGTGAAGCCACCATTTCAGTTCCTCGGTAGTTTCCTGGCAGAGGGGAACCTCGTCTGAGTATTTGAGGCCCTGTCTCAGATGCATAATCTTGAGTCTTTGGAGAGCTCTGTAATGTAATGGAGCCGGGAAGATGGCTTGAATGGAAGCTGCCAGGAGACCCACCAGGCGTGCTAGTGTGCGAAGTGACAGATAACCTCTTAATAGCGTTGTCCGTATCTCTTTGCGGATCAAAGCAAGTTTGGGCTTGGGGAGACTCAGGGTGGATTGTACGGTGTTGACCGTAAATCCCAAAAACTCCAGTTGTTGAGAGGGGGCGAGGATCGATTTTTCTCGATTGATTATAAAGCCCAGTCTTTGTAGTAAAGACATTGTCCAGGACATGTGAAGATGGGCCTGATTCATGGAATATGCCATGATGAGGATGTCGTCCAGATATATGATCAGACGTACCCCTCTGCTCCTTAGTGCCGCTACCACTGGCTTCATGAGTTTGGTGAAACACCAAGGAGCGGACGATAGGCCGAATGGTAGGCAGGTAAATTGCCACATCCTGCCTTTCCACAGAAATCGAAGTAGGTGTTGTGATTCTGGGTGTATCGGTACCGTGAGGTAGGCATCCTTTAGATCTAGCTTCACGAGCCAATCCCCAGGGTGGAGGAGGTCTCGGAGGTAGTGAATTCCCTCCATCTTGAAGTGTCGATACTCGACATACTGATTTAGTTCTTTGAGGTTTATTACTGGGCGGTAGCCTCCTTCCTTCTTGTGTACTAGAAACAGGTTGCTTACGAAGCCTGGAGAGCAGGGGTCTACTTCGGTAACTGCTTGTTTGGTCAGCAAGTCCCGTAGTTCGTTGTCTATGAGGACAACTTTTTGGTTTGCAAACCGGATTGGGGGGGGAATAATGTTGAGTGTTGGTAGAGAGTGTAGTTCTATGGCAAATCCCGTGACTGTGTGTAGGATCCAGGCGTCTGCCGTAATCGCAGACCAGGCGTGGGTAAAATATTTCAGTCGTCCCCCCACATGAATGTGAATGCGTGGAGTGTAGGCTATACTTACCGGTAGGAGGTCGGGATCGGGGGTATCCACGTCCACCACGTCCGCGCCAGGGTCTGCCTCGTGGAGGAAAGAATGGTGCAGGTTGCGCCATCGGGGGGACATAGGATGGAGCCTGTTGGTACTGGTATTGATTAGGGTTTCTACCCTGTGGCCTGTAGGAGGGAGTACGGCCGGCAGAACGGCCCTTATTTCTGCCGGCCCTGGTAAAAACTCTATTGGCCCCAGATCTTCTCAGTGAATTTTGGGCCTTATCAAGGCTGGTAAAGAGGCCAACAAATTTGTTGATATCCTTTATCAACGAGTCGCCAAACAGCATGCCGTCGGCCGACGGTCCAGGCTCCGACTCTGCCAAATGAGACAATTGGGGATCTAGGCGCATAAGAATGGAACGGCGCCTTTCTACCGAGCAAGCCGTGTTGGCGGTGCCTGCTAAGCATATTGCCCGCTGTGCCCAGCCTCTGAGTTGTTGAAGATCCACTGGTTGTTGGGTTGCCGCGGCTTGCTCAGAGAGGTTCAGGATTTTGGTTAGGGGGCCGATCAGGTCCAGAATGCGATCTTGTATAGATCGAAAAGAGCGTTCTATGCCTTTCTTCTGGAATTTTCCAGACCTCAACAAATACTTTGTCAGGACGGGGTCTACCTCCGGGGTAGCCACAACCTTCTTGGGAATGAAGGGTCTGGGGCATTCTGCCCTCAGTTTATTACGACTAGTCCTGTCCAGTGATTTTCTAGCCCATACCTCCACGTATTGGGAAACGTGAGGAAGTGGGGTCCACTCTCCAGAACGCGGGTGGGTAATGGCGTCTGGGTGAAAGAAAGGTTCTCCTAGGGCGTCTAGGAGAACTTCGCCCTGTGAAGTAGGGGTGGCGGCTGTGTCAGGCGCCGTATCCCCAGCATCGTCAGTATATGACTCTGACTCCGATAAGTCTGATTCGACAGAAGGACTGGCCGAGTCCTCCTCTGAGGAGTCCACATAAGAGTCAGGTTTGACCCTTCTACTGGTCTTATACCCCCTGTGGTGTATCTCCCTGGGGTCCAGGGGTCGAGATTTGACTGTGGGATGCTGGGTCTGGTAGCCCGTGTTAGGGGCTGCCTGGAGCACATTATTTTCTTCCCCTGCCGGGGAGTCATGTACCGCCGGGGTATGCTTCCTCTTGTGTGAGGCTTTCCCCTTCTTTACTGGCGGTTCGTCGCGCTGAGGCGGCGGCATTGGTGGAGGCATAGATTGCTGCCTGGAGGATGAGGTAGAGGTCAGGGCAGCTTGTATGGACAACTGTATGATGTTCTGTAATTGAGATGTACTCAGGGTGTGGGCAAAGTCTGAGGGGGAGTTATCCCCTCTGGGGGGGGTTGAGGCAGGTATATCTGACATGTCAGGCTGTTATGCAGCGTTCTGTGAACAAGCAGATGTCAAGGTAATGGACCGTTTTTTAAGAGGGGAGTGAGGAAGGCAGAGTACCTAATTAGCTGCTCCGTGTGTATGCCTGAGCAATGGGGCCGTGAGTAATGCCTGAGAGAGAGGTAATGTGGATCCTACAGGGACAGGCTCCTCTCCTAGTCTCCTCACCCGTCGGAACTGCGGCGGAGGGAAGTTGAAGCTCGGGATCCCTCGTGACCTGAGGGCGAAGTCTCGCGAGACTACGTCCCCAGGAGCTGATTGGGCGGGCGGCGAAGAGCCGCCCTCCCGCTCGCGCGCGAAGGAGAGTGTGAGGAGAAGGGAGGAAGGCAAGATGGCGACGCCCGGTGATGGCGCCCGGCGGGGAAAGGGAGCGGTATAGACACCGCAAGACACAGCGCTCCGGTTTCTGGGGAGAAGGGGGGAGAAAAAACTCCCCGACTGAACGGCAGCTAAAAAACAATTAAAGGCTGCAGGAGCACCCGAGCGCACATGTGTAAACCAAATAGATATGAAATGAATGGTAAAAGACAGTTTAAAACCGTGTAAACAACAAGGGAGAAAATGACAAGCAGTAATAAGCCGGCAAGGAGTCAGGGGGTAAAAACTCCCCTCATCCTTCCCGGATGCCGTACATTTGTCAATAAATAAATAAATATATATAAATATGGGAAGTACTTATCTCAGCCATGAGCAGAAAGAAAGAGGAGGAACCATTGGAAGCAGTCCATTATATAGAGGTCATTGCCTGGGCGTGGCCTAGTTTACCGAGACTGCTGGGATTTGTAGTTTATATAAAAAAGTTTTTTCTTTTCTTTTTTACATTAAGTTGATTAAAGAAAGTTAAATATGTCTGCTATGGGCATTAATAAAGAAAGTTAATGCATAAGATATGAGCCTCCTGTCTGATATATAATTACAGATTGTTCAAAACAGACAGAGTGGGGTAGAGTGTAAGGGGAGTGTTATATAATAAAGGAGGTAAATAGCAAGTAGATTCAAAGGCTAAAGACCATGTTACCTAGTTAGTTATATGTATTATATAGCTATTACCTGTAGATAGAGCACGGTACACGACCGTAGTCTATAAAGGCAGATAGATAGTCCTCACAGACGTCCAGTACCACTCCGCGTCTGACATGTGATCCGTCAGCGCCGTCTTAAGTATTCACCTTCACCGGAAGTGAATGGCCATAAATGACCCCTGACTTCACTTCCGGTCCGTGTGTCCCAGCTTATGCGCGCGCACATACCGCGTCCAATGCGTGCCTCCACTAACGTGGAACGCACGTGAGGCGCAACGCGCCCCACCTCTCAGTAGGCATTGGTTGGCTCAATGAGCCAAACAAATCGCCAAATGCAGCGCGCGCATTCCGCCATATGAATATGACGGAAGTGTTGAGGTGTTCCGTATAGGTTCACCTCCATTGTGGGACTCACAAATATCCGCACAGTTCGATGTCCAATCTCATAATGCCACCTCGCCAGCGGGAAAGACTCCAGAAAGGCGCCTTACACAGGGACCATAATGGAATAAGAAATTGCATTTTTTACTTTGTTACATTGTTATAAATCTATATCATAGAATAGTACACATATAATTATATCCAACAAATCAGAATGTATGCCAAAATATTAGCATTTACATTAAATGGGCTCAAGAGAGAATCAAAATAATTTGTATGTCTATCAATAAAACAGCAGATAAGGCATTTATCATCAAGGGGAAAGGAGGGAGGGGGGGGGGGGAGGAGACGAAAAAAGGTTCAGGACATACCACATAAAAAACCATATATACACCACAACAACAACAATAAATTGGAATTTAATAATATTGATTGTAACAGGAGACTGTATGTGAACCCCTAGAGGCCATATTGTTAATAGAGGATTTTTATGAGTTGACAAGACAAGATGCAGTGCTAGTGCCCAGACTCATTCACTGCATTTCATATAGACACTCCAAAGTATTTATGTATTGATACTTAATTTTAAAGAAATGGTCTGAAGGACAGTGAGGTATTTAAACCTGGGGGATAGGTGGCCCTTTGATCAAATATCCAGCGTGCCTCACGCTGTAATATTTTCTTATCGAAGCCACCCCCTCTTTCTGGGAGGGGGATGACTTCTAGGGCAAAAAATGATATGTATGAGGGATCATAACTGTGATTGAGGCCCACATGCTTACAAATTGGCGTATATAGGAGGCCAGCATCCAAGTAGTATAAATGATCCTGGATCCTCTTGGCAAATGGTCGTTTAGTTTTGCCGATGTAGAACGCTCCACATCGGCATTGGGCTAGATAGACAATGCCGATAGTGGTACAATCGGCAAATGTCTTAGATTTTAGAAAGCCTCCTCTTGGTAGTGAGCAGCCATCACCCTCCTGTATCCAGGGGCATTGGTCACATTTCCCACATTTATACGTTCCACATCCCCCAGATGCTTCTATAGCTACTGTATCAGGAGTAAAATGGCTGTGTATTAGACCATCTTTTATGGATTTTGATTTTCTATAAACAATTTGCGGTCTATCTGATACGTATTTAGAAATTATGGGGTCCTCTGAAAGAAAGTGCCAGTTGTTATTAATTAATTGACGAAACACATTTTGATGGGTGCTAAAAGTTGTGATAAGTTTGGTAGTTGGCTTAGTTTCTGTTTTTTTGTTCTTGAATAATAACATCTCTCGTGTGCTTATTTTACTTCTGGCATATGCCTTCTTCAAGATTTTTTTGCTATAACCTCTTTTAAGCAGGCGTAGGTATAAGGCATGTGCCTCCTGTTCAAAGTCCTCTTCTCTTGAACAATTACGACGTAATCTAAGGTACTGACTGTATGGAATACTTTGTACTAGAGGTCGTGGATGAGAGCTTGAATAATGTAAGATGGTATTGCCTGCTGTCTCTTTTCTATATAGGTTACTATATAGTGTTCCATCCTCATTTAGAAATAATCTTATATCCAGGAAGGGAATACTTTTGGTATCTGACTGAATAGTGAATTTTAAATTGAATTCATTGACGGATAAGTACTGCATGAATTCGGATAGTAGTCCTGTAGATCCTGTCCAGATGACCAGCACATCATCGATATACCTCCGCCATAAGAGAATGTGGCGGAGGTATATCATGGCGGCGTCATCCGAGAACACGGCCCTTTCCCACCCCCCCAGGTACAGGTTGGCATACAATGGGGCACAAGAAGTCCCCATCGCAACCCCCTGTACCTGGAGGTAAGTGGAGCCATTAAATACAAACATGTTGTTCGTCAAAATGTGTTCCAGCAGTGTGGTAACAAAGCTGCATAATTTCCAGTTATTGTGATCCTGTTCATGGAGGAAACGGGATACTACTTCAATGCCCTTTTCATGGGGGATACTCGAATACAGTGCTTCGATGTCTATTGCCGCCATAATGGCACCTGGTGGTACCACCATGCCTTCAACGACTCTCAGCAGCTCAAGAGTGTCCTTAAGGTAGGAGGGTAGGCCCATTACATGGGGTCTTAACTGGGTATCTACATGTTTGCTTGCTGTCTCGGTATGACTCCCTATTGCGGATATAATTGGACGGCCAGGGGGATCCTTCATGTTCTTGTGCACTTTTGGCAATGCGTAGAAAGTTGGGATAATGGGCCATTTTATTTCAAGGTATTCCCGTAGATCCTTATCTATAAGGTTACGTTGTTGTGCTTCTGTAATAATTGACAAATAATTAGATCTGGCTTTTGGGACATCATCCTCAGTTATTGCTCTGTACCAATCTTTATTATTTATTATCTTATTACACATTTTAACATATTGTGCTCTATCCATCACTACCACATTCCCCCCCTTATCGGAGGGTTTTATAATTAGTTCGTTATTGGCCTTTAGATGGATTAATGCCTGTTGTTGAATGCGGGATAGATTCTTGGTCACTGTTTGTGGGAGAACCAAGTTCTCAATCTGTTTTTTGGTCTGTTTCAGAAAAGCCCAGACCGCAGGCGAAGTCTGCAGGTTAGGAAATTTCTGGGATTTAGGTTTGAATTTGCATGGTTCAGGTGCCTCTTCAATTTCTACTTCATCCTCATCATTTACATAATCAATAGATTCATCTGATCCCTCATTCTCATCCAATAGTTGAATGAGGATTTTAAGTGCCCTGAAATCCTGTACTTTAAAGTCCTTGTAGAGTTCTTCCTCCCTCCTAACAGCTCGTCCCTTATCAGTGTCAAATATATATTTGTACGTAAGGTTTCTTGCAAAGAGATGTAAGTCTTTAGCAAGTGTGAATTTATCTATTTTCTGTGATGGACAAAAACTAAGTCCCAATCTTAGGACCTCAATCTCAGCAGGTGAGAGGGTATAGGACGACAGGTTCACTACATCTAATCCTGGTTTGTCTGCATTTGCTTCACTACAAAGGGATCCATTTTTCCCATTTTCATCTGGGGAATGGGTGTTGATGGAATCAAGCATGGGCCTAAAGGGGCGGGACCCGGGTTTATAGATCTAGTATTTGTTTTCGGAGTTGCTCCTAGATCTCTTTGATTAATGGGTTCCCGATCGATAGTAAACATTGGGAGAGGAGTGCTTCCCACCACCAGGTCACCATGTGTGTCCAAACCTTGTTCTTGACTTGTGTTGGACTGATTACTCTGTAAAAGGGGTGAGATTATACGTTTCTTATTTGTCCCCCCTTGTGCATTCTGCCCACCACCATTACCGCGTTTCAGTGAACGTCCTCTTCCTGATGGTCCTCGTGAGGGTTTGGTTACAAATTTCTGAGAAGAAATGGAAGAAGATGAGATGGATGCATCAGAATCAGATTTATATGTTGTATTGTCTTGATAATCGTTTTGTCTAAGTGTTTTGTTCCCTTTATTATGGGCATTTTTTAGCCACTTATATGCATAGCCTCCTGAGAAGGCTAGTTGATCTTTATAAAACTTTTGATCCTTTCTCAGGATAACAGTTTTGTTATATTTTTCCAAGTATTGTATTAATTCCATTTCCTTCTTTTTGAAATTGGCACTCGATGAGAGGTGATTGCCAGAAGTTCGTAAATCTTCAATTTCTTTATCTAGTTCTGCCATATCTACAAGATGTTTGTCCCGCAGGATCACCATCATGTTGGCAGAGCACTGGTTTAAATTGGCTTCCCACCTCTCCTTGAGTGCAGGTTCCGCTATTTCGAAGGTTGGAAATATTTGGACTCTGAGCCCTTGAGGGTTAATTCGCTCCCTTAGGTAGCGATCAAAAAATCTGATGTGCCATCCCAAGTTGGATTTCTTTTCCATAAGTCTCTTAAGTTTAAGGAAAAATACATCAAGTCCAACCTCAGTTTTAATTTGGGATGTACAAGAACTTTGGATGGAATCTAGGAATTTTTCCCAATCTGGGCCCGAGAATTGTGACATCTCGGGAGAAAAAAAAAAAAAATAATGCCTATCTGGTCTATACAAGATTATTTGAGCACCACAAATAGTTAAAGAGTTTATACAGTACAAATTTTCATTTGGTAGTTAGTTTGGTATAACCTTAAATTGGGAAACAGTTCACCACCACCACCACCACCATATAACTTCCAGCTGGCTAATGGGGAAGAGCAGATCACTGAAAGAGACTATAAAAGGGAGGGACTGATGCCTAGTGTGCTCTCTTGGGACCGGCGTGGATCTGTATGCAGGGAATGCGTTGTGATGTGAGCTGCAGCTGGGTTGTGGCCTGCTCTGCAGAGTTATAAGTTAAAGGATCACTAAAGGAAAATCGTTTTTTTTTTGCTGAAATGACTGTTTACAGGGTATAGAGACATTAAAAAGTTAACTGATTCCTTTTAAAAATGATTAAAAATAGATAAAAATCAATCATTATAGGCTTCTAGTTTCACTTTCGTTTTTAAACTGGTTTTGTGTTTATGTGAAGTGGAGAGAGGGACAGAACAAAAACAAACAAATCCAGGGCAGTGGTTTGTTTTTAAATTGAATCCCAGGGCAGTGTTTTGTTTTTAAAATGAATCTGATTGGTTCTGAGGAGTTTTAGACACACTGCTTGGACCACAGTGAAAAGCTGCCATGAGATTCTTCATAAGGAGCCAGACAAGCAGGAAGTGTGGAGATCAGAGCAGAATTACAGTAACTTCAAAGCAAAAACGAACAATGAGAATATGAAAACAGCACTGCATTAAGGTAAAGGAAGCTATTTAGCTAAAAAAAAAAATTCCTTTAGTGATCCTTTAAGTGGGGTGCAGTGCGGTGGAGGCCGGAAGCCATCCCTTAAGCCACATTCCTGAGAGATCATAATCACCATCATCATCCTTATAACTATCATCATCATCAGCATCCTCTTCTGTCCCAGTGTGGTGAGCGGGCAACAGCCCAGACTTATAGACACTGTATATAGACATCTTTGTCTCCCTACATTCCTAGTCAGGTTTAGTATTAAGGACCTAGATTAAACATCATAGACAATACTGTGTATACAGACATTTCTGCTTTCTTTGGTTCCGCTGTTGTTTGTAGTTCCACAAAATTTAACATCTTTAAGTCAGTGAACACTGTGAATCCAAGTACAGTTTAATTTAACCAGGAGGATTGTTGGCTATTTATTCTCAACTTATTGGGTCAGTTACTCTGTTTTATTATCCACAGTTTCTTTGCATGCCATGAAACATTAACAGGATTACTCTGATGGCCAGGAATCCCGACTGTGTGTATGCTCCATCTGACTTATTCCTACAAGAAAACTGCCGTAAAAAGAAGAGAGCAGGATCTCTTTTTTTCCCATCAGGAAAAAATCCTAGCGGGAAAACCGTTCGTCTGTATGAAATTCTGGAAAAATACCACGCAATACCAAGCCTGCCTTGCATACACACGGTCACACAAAAGTTCTCTGAACTTTCGTGTGACCGTGTGTATGCAAGGCAGGCTTGAGAGGAAATCCGTCGGGAAAACAATAGTTTTTTTTTTTCAACAGGAAAACTATTTGTGTGTACGGGGCAATAAGTTATAATTCACCAAGAACTCTCTGAAAGAGCAGGTTTAATTGCAACACAGTTCCTTTGCTAAAAAGTTGTATTTTTTAATTACTGTGTGAAAGAGCGGTAGAGAGTGGTCTGCAACTCATAAGAGCCATTCCGCTGCTTTACTGTAACCTGTATATTATATGCGCTTAGTTGAGCACAGGAATTAAAGTGTTCACTGCTAGTTGTATGAATTTCATAAGTGATTGTTATTTAGCTATAGGTGATGTTTCTGTGTGAGACAACATTTTAAAGTGTAAACTTGAGTTTGACTCTTTGAGTCTTTTCCCTTCCATCTCATTTTGTACATTTTGCTGATTTAATAAATTCTGTGTATTTTGTTGTAATTTAGAAGGGTAAACTTTATGAACCCAGGGTATCAGAGGTAACAGAGGACTCACAGGGTCAGGGCAATCAGGGGGGTATTAAATGATCTTGCGACCCACAACAGGGCAGCACTACTGTACAAATATATAAATCTTGGCCAAATTTGATGTGATTCCTTAATTTTAATAAATTCATTGATTTGTCTTCATTAGTGAATGGCCTGGATATTATCCATTTATGCTGTACTTTATTTCATCGTAAAGTTTCTGTTTCCTTCAGTGTTTCATTTAATATGTGATGTCCAAGTCTTCGGTTTGTCCCTGGAGAACATCCATCAGCATCTTCTTTCAAGTTTCCACTGTGGGCCTTATAGAATACTAAAACAAATTAAAGCTGTTGACTACAAATTCTGTTTTTCCACTTCTATTTACATACAAATGCATTTCTAACTGCTAAAAGTTTTGAAAGAAATGGTATTCCAGTACATCCACTTCTGATCCACTTCTGATGAACACCAAAGTGAAATACAAGGTCTAACAAACTTCTTGTGCCAACCTGCCGTATTTGAGGGTTAAAGCATCTTAGCTAGGGTAGCCACCAATCCTCTGTTCTCAAGGCTAACTACTTTGCTTATGTGAAACTGTGGGGTATATTTACTAAATGCAAATAGGCTGTGCATTTTGCAAGTACAGATGCTTTGGAGTTTAGTAAATGATGTAATGCTTCACTTTGTAGAGAATATTATTATTATACAGGATTTATATAGTGCCAACAGTTCACTGTGTCATCGCAGTGCATTGCTGGCTGATGATTGGCCAAGCATGCACTATGACCCGCATGCTTGGCCAATCACAGCGCCGTCAGTACAGAGAGCCGTAATTGGCCAAAGGAAGGGTGCCTTTGGCCAATCATGGCTCAGGGGAGTAGGTACACACCCCACACTATACAAGGCCGTCTGCGTGTCGGCCTTGTGTAGTGTGTTGCGGAGAGAGTCTGAGAGAGATAGAGAGAGTCAGAGTTTCATTTAATTTCAGTTAGATAGTGCAGGCAGGCGATTAATTAGCTTTAGTCAGTGTATTTAGTATATATATGCATCCTAGGAGTTGTGTGTATATATATATACACTGTATTCAGTTCAGCTAGATCTCACTTCAGAGTGTTCCTGTTATTCTCGCTGCAGTATATTAAGTCAGTGTAGTGTATACTGGGCTCAGTGTGCATGTAAAGCTGACTGCAGACTACTGCTTTTCTATTACTGATAATAAAAGCAGTTGATTGAGCTAACCTGCAGTTTCTTAAGTCAGTGTAGTGTATACTGGCCACAGTGTGCATGTAACGCTCATCGCAGACTATTGCTTTTCTATTACTGATAATAAAAGCAGTTGATTGAGCTAACCTGCAGTTTCTTAACCTCCCTGGTGGTATGATTCTTTCAGATTTTAGGTGCTAAAAGCGGTACCATTATTTTGCAAGGAAATGTTGCGTTTTATACTGTAGGCCTGTAATTCTTAGGAATAACTCACTTAAATCTGACCAAACAAGAGTCTAATAGGCATCCCGGGTATGACATTTTTTTTTAAAACAAAATTATAATATAATAAATAATTATAAATAATTATAACAAATAATAATATAATTATAATAAAAATTATTCAATAATATAATCAACTCAAAATCACTAAATTTGCTCAGTTGCAGAATTGTCGCTGTCATTATTTTTTTTTTTTATGACAAATTTCCCCATAAATCGCTATCGATCAATTCTGCAAGTGATTATAATTTATTATCGCTGTTTTATAGCTGCTCTAAAACTATTTTTGACATAAAGGGACACTTTTGGTTCAATCTACAGTTTGCAGGCAGAAAGAACAGTTTTTATTATGTAAAAGAACATGTAGGGCACTGGACAGAACACTAGAGACAAAGGGGGGGTGTATTTTTTACATACAGTACTGTAATCTATAAGATTACAGTATACTGTATGTAATATGTTTGTTTACTTTTTTGAATATGGTGCCGTTCTCCGCCCCCGTGCGTCGTAACGTCGCAGGGAACAGAGCTCGGCAGCACACAGAGGCACTGTGTGAATCGAGCGAGCACCCGCTCGCTCACACAGCGCCGATGCATCACTGGATCCAGGAACAAGGTAAGTAAACCCTGTCTTTGCACTCTGCGAGGCGAGCCCGAGTCTGACTCGGGGTTACCAATCGCAGCATAAAAATTTAACCCCGAGTCAGACTCGGGAATACCACCAGGGGGGTTAAGTCAGTGTAGTGTATATTACGGCATGTGGAAGGCAATGTCTTGTCCTTGCTGGACAGGGTGGTCAGCGTTAAGGTGCATATTACCGCTGACTTATGGTCGAGCAGTTATTGATAGGGACGTTACCTATCTTTCACGGCTCATTGGGTGACTCTGCTGGCAGCTGGGAAGGATGCAGGACAGGGTGCAGTAGTGTTGGAGGTTGTTCTGCCACCACGCCTCCAAAATGCTACTAGTGGTGATTCTGACACACCTATCTCCTCCACCCCCTCCTCTTCTTCCTCCATAGCCTCTTCCTGTGCTGATTTGTTCTCGGAACCAGCGGTGCTCTGTAGGCATTCAAGGGGCTACGCAAGTACGCAGGCAAAAAGATACAATGCGATGCTTGAGCTGGTGTGCTTGGGGGACAGGAGCCACACTGGGCAGAGAGTCTGTCAGCTCTGCAGGGGCAGGCTCAGAGGTAGTTGATGCCATGCCAGATTAAGCCAGGAATGGTAGTTTGCGACAATGGCACCAACCTCCTCTCCGCCCTCTGACAGGGACAACTGACCCATGTGCCCTGTTTGGCTCACATCCTTAACTTGGTGGTGCAGCGGTTCTTGGGCAGGTACCTGGGCTTACGGGATGTCCTGAGGCAGGCCAGGAAAGTCTCTGTGCATTTCCGCCGGTCATATAATGCCAGTGCCTGGCTGGCTGACCTCTAAAAAGAATACAACCTGCCCAAGAACCGCCTAATCTGTGACATGCCCACCAGGTGGAACTCAACCTTGGCCATGCTGCAGCAGCTGCACATGCAGCAGAGGGTCATCAATGAGTATCTGTGCCAATATGGCAGCAGAGCAGGGTCAAGGGAGCTTGTTTTTTTTGCCAGGCCAGTGGGTCATGATCAGGGATGCATGCACTGTCCGATCACCATTTATGGAGGCCACGAGGATGGTGAGCAGTGACAGTGCATTCATCAGTGACACTGTCCCTCTTATCCACCTGTTGGAGCACACACTGCATGGAATAATGGACAGGGCACTTGAGGCAGAACAGAGGGAGGAAGAGGAGGACTTCCTTACCTCTCAAGGCCCCCTTTATCCAGACAGTGTTCCTGCTGACCCGCCAATCACACAGGAAGAGGACGAGGATTGTGTCACCATGGAGGTGGAGCCTAGCACTCAGCATCAGCAGCAGTCTTTAAGGGATCATTTACAGTCCCAAGAAACCTATGGACTTGTACGTGGCTGGGAGGAGGTGGCTGCGGATCATATTGTCCTTAGTGACCCAGAAGAACTCCGGACCAAATGCCTCAGCAAACCTATGCTGCATGGTTTCCCTGATCCTTCAAAGCCTGCGGAAGGATCCTCGTATTCGTGGTATCAAGGAGAGGGATCATTACTGGCTGGCAACTCTCCTTGATCTACGTTACAAGGGTAAGGTTGCGGACCCTATCTTGCCGTCGCAGAGGGAGCAGAGGATGAAATATCTTCGGAAGGCCTTGCAGAAAGGTTTGCACAATGCATTTCCAGAGGCTGGGAGGTTACAAATTCCTGGTCAGAACTAGCGGTGGAGAAGGTGGCTGTCTGACCAATGCGTTCAGACAATTTTTTAGTCCACAGCCCCAAGGTATGATCGGTACCAGCAACCATCCCCAGCATCTGGTTTACATGGTGCAGGAATACGTAGGGGCAAGATCAGACTTGGACACCTTTCCCACCAAAAATCCTCTGGGTTACTGGGTCTTGAAGATGGAACACTAGCCAGAGCTTGCACAGTATGCAATTGAGCTACTGGCCTGTCCTGCATCCAGCGTTCTTTCCGGAACGCACATTCAGTGCTGCTGGAGGCTTTGTAACTGATCACAGGGTGTGCCTGTCCACCGACTTGGTTAATCGGCTGACCTTCATAAAAATGAATCAGTCTTGGATCACCAGCTACCAAGCACATGATGCTGATGTAACCGAATAATTTTTTTATGTCAGATCCCTTTAAGACTGCCTATGCTGATGCTCAGTGACTATCATGTTATGCTGAGTGATACTTTGCAGCAGGGCTCATTCCTGCACTCCAACTAGAGTTTCTGTGAGGGGTTGCAGTGTTGTGGCACCAGCACCAGTGCCTAAGGACCAATTTTTCAGCCCCTGTTTAACAGAGGCATGTAATTACAATTCTTGATGTAATATTTCACATCCGGGCCCGTTCCTGCGCCCACCAAGAGTAACTGTGAGGCCTTAGAGTGTTGTGGCAACACCACCACTCCGTCCACCACCAAAGGCCCTATTTTTCTGACCCTGTTCAACAGGGCATGTAATTACAATTTGTTGATCTAATATTTCACAGCAGGGCCCGTTCCTGCGCCAACCAAGAGATAGGGCTTACAGTGTTGTGGCAAAACCAACACCTAATGCCCACATTTCTGCAGAGTATATAGGGCAGGCCCCTACTTTCAAACATCAAACGACTCATACTTTCAAACGGAAGGAGACAACAGAAAGTGAAAATCTGGTCAGTTTTTGTGGATGTCTGCACCCCTGATAGGTTGAAGACACCTCCCAAATTTTGCCACTTTCTCCTTCAAATGTATTCACTTCCTGTCACATAGCCAAACAGGAAGTGAGGCAATGTCTTTTATTGGGGATACACAGGTCAATCTAAATAGTTTCCCCATTATGTAAATTGCACTCTAGTTATCAAGGACTTTGGGGTTTTCTTTAAAAAAGGCAAATCCACTTTGCACTATAAGTGCACTAGCTGGAGATCCAAGGGGGACATGCAAGGAAAAGAAAAAAAAACACCATCTTTGCTTCTACATGATTGGATGTTAAAATCACCAGTGTTTCCCCTCAGATTTTCAACGACTACACTTGTACTGCAGAGTGGACACACAGACACCTAAATTAGAGGTGGGACAAACACCCCCCGGTCCAGGGAGCAAACAAAGAGCCTTACATGGACAAAAGTTAGACAACAAATACCATGGCAGTCTATGGAAACTGACTTGTTAATTTTGCTAGTCCCCACTTGGCTGCCTTATTTTCTAGTTATTGGCCTTAAAATGGGTATGGGGGCCCAGGTCTCACCCTAAGGGACATATATCAATGCCACCAATTTGGACTATCCCAAAAACTAAACAAGGAGAAGTGCTTTTAAATATGCCAAATTGTTTAAGGGCCAGTTCACACCACATGCAGTCCAGTGTGTTTTTATGCATCAAACACGCATGGAAAGTAGGTTATATGATTTTCAATGGCATAGTTCACACCATTACTTGCAGTTCCAGTGCGTTCCAGTTCAAGAAAATAAAGTAAAACATGGTGATTTTTTTCCTGCGCAGGAATGTACTGGAACACAAAAAAACATCATAAATGTAGCGCCTGGTTACTTTAGGAGCAGCGACAGGGACCCAATGAGCGACTGCGTTCCCACCTTTGAGGATCCCAAGCGGTATTGCTGTTCGGTGGGCAGTCCATCTGAGGAGTGCCATTGAGAGGCTGGCAATCCAAAAGGGCCTCAACAAACCACCGGGATAAAGGTAGCCGGACACTGAAGGATTGATCACCTGTCAGTCGGTACCTGTGCGACAAGTTGAAGGAGATCCGGGCCTAATTCATCTAAGGAGGATTGCCTCTGTAACTGCATCAGAGAGGGCCTGTGGCAGAGGTGTCTCCCTGAGGTTCATTTTAAGGAGGGTCTGTGGCAGAGACTCTATCCTACAAAGGTTCGAGTGATACTCTGGCTGCCAGGTCAGTGAGATAGGCCTGTCCGGGTACGCTAATTCCACTCAAGCAGGAGTGGCGCAGAGAAGTGTTACGTTCGGGAGCAGGACTGTTTCCCTATCATTACGCCTGAATTTGCTATTCTCCTTTCATTCTTCAACTTTACTTTCCTCACCATAAGTTTTATTGTTTTTACCCGGCTGGGTAATAGAGAGCACAGCAAAGAGCACCTGTTGCGGACATTCCTTTACTTCTACTAAATGCATCATGCACCCCTAGGAATTCGGAAGAGCCACAAGGTAAATGTGCCACCCAAAACAACCAGCAGCTCTTCCAGGGGTAGTGCTACATAAACACACAGGAACGCATCAAAAATGTGCATGCAGAAAAGCATCTGGAATGCACCTGGACTGCGTTTCTATGGAGTGGACTTGCCCTAAAGCTAGTAACTTGGAGGGGGGGCTGGAAATTTCTCTGCCTGTAAAGTGGTGCATCTGTAGCATGTATTCAAAATGCTGCTTCAAAGATGTACGGTTTTAGAGCAAACTTACAAATCTACATTGCAGCTGCAAGATTTTAACACAAAACAAAAAATAGTCTGCCCCCCCCCCCCCCCCCAATACATATGTAGCACTACCCCCGAAGGAGCTGCTGGTTTGTTTTGGGTGGCATGTTACCTCTATTTCTCCGCCGTCTAGGGTACTTGATGAGAGCTGAAAGAAGGTCAATGTCCACACGTTGCATTTTTTTTTTTCCACTGCTTTATTTACCAAACATGGTAAAAGAATGAACAATAGATTGAAGAGGTGGAAAAAGGTATAGGTAGCAGGTTCAGGCATAGAACTTAGTCAGAAGCACTCCTGCTTCCAGTCATAAACTTTTGTCGGCGCTCTAGCTAGAGTGGGTATTGTGCCGCTGGATATATGTAAAAGAGGGGGTGTAATGGCGCTTGCCAATTGAACAGTAATAAGTATCTAACTAGTTAAAGATGCTCGATAATAACAAACACAATGGATAAAAATTATACTAACTCCAGTTGTAAACGTGTATCACTCCTTATTCCTTAAAGCGGTGTTCCACCCAAAATTGGAACTTCCGCTTAACCCACTCCTCACCCCCTTCCATGCCATATTTGGCATGTCATTTTTTTGGGGGGGGGAGTGGGGGCTTCAGGAGAAGTGGGACTTCCTGTCCCACTTCCTCCTTCCGCCGAGGGGCTGGTTAGGCAATTAGCTTAATCGCCTATCTCCAGCCCCTCCCTGTAGGCAATACCCTGGGACACGTCACAGGTCCCAGGCGATCGCCTGTCCAATGGGACGGTGCAGCGCTGTTCGCGCATGCGCAGTGCTGCTCGCGCATGCGCAGTGGGTGCCCGGCCGTGAAGCCGAAGGCTATCACGGCCAGGTGCCCACAGTTGAAGTGAAGACGCCGACCAGGGAGGGGGGGAGAGGATCGGAGCCCCGGCCGGCGCGTCGCTGGAACCTTGGAGAAGGTAAGTGTCTGTTTATTAAAAGCCAGCAGCTACACTTTTTGTAGCTGCTGACTTTTAATAAACATAAAAACAGGCTGGAACACCCCTTTAATATCCCACCGAACATCAATGACAGTGATGAAGGGGATTAGTAAGCGTGATGATATTATGATCCAAAATGAATGACTGACTAGAAATATGTCAATAATCAAGAATCTTCCAACAAAATAATTAATGATAATCATCCATATAAAGTGAGGAAAAATGGGATAAATAAATACCTAAATAAAGTGGAAAACAAAAGTCCAATAATGGAGGTGGCAAAATGTGAATAAATAATGTAATAAATAATAAATATATAAAAAGTCTCAGTGCACAACTAAGTGCTAATATGATATATAAATGATGACAGTAATCAATCAGAATAAAGTGCTTCAGCAAATATTCCAAAGTGCATGGTGTTCCCAAAGTGCTTAATAATAATAACTGCAATCCACCGCACAATAGCTCAGTGTAGCTGTGCAGAAAACCACCAGTGTTTGTTATCACAAGCCCTCACCTTAAGAAAGGCTATAATAAGCCTTTTATGCTGCTGACTTAGGCAAGCCCAGCAGATTCCACTGCAGATCTGTGTCTCCAGGTCAGCCTGTTGTTCCAAACTCCCAGCTGCAGACTTTCCAAGTCCCAGCTAGATCGCTCCCAGGATGGATGGTACTCAATAAAAGAACAGTGGAATCCCCATAGTGTTATTTGTAACAACGATTTTAATAAAAAATATTATGCGCTCACATTTAAAATTGTAGCAAACGGCAAACAGTATCGGCATCAGCATGTGTACAAGGATGTCTCCGTTCTCGGCCGCGAACAGAGATGACGTCACCGACAGCTCTCCTTTCTGACGCGTAGCATGGTCGTACACACCTATCATAGGATAGGAATGCTGCTTATTTTTAGTCAGTTTATTATTAGGTTTTAGTGCCCTGGTCAGAGTGGTTTTGCGCATTCGTTCCCCCCTTACACATGTGCCCCTGGATAGGCCTCTCTCACTAGTCATAGCAGCCATGGCGTCACATGGAACTTTGGTAGTCTCTGCCACTGACCTTCCCAAAGGTGGAGATACGCTCGGTCCAGAATCCTCTCAATTTAGAATTAAGCAACCAAGTCTCTTCCTGAATTAAATCTTTGTAAATTCAGGAAACTGACAGGCGATCACTGCTTAGCCTTAGCCTCAGCCTGTGGAAGCGACACCCCAGGTAACAATAGTGGTCACCTGCATGGCTGGAACAGAGGACCAAATTTGAAAACAAATCAGTCAGGTAACTAATTCTCTGACTACCCTCTAAATTTAAAGCAGGGACAGCAAAGAAAACAGCTGCCCACTACACATACAAGGCCATTAGGGTCTGGAAAGGCTTAAAATGAGCCAAACACAGCAAGCCAGCTAATGAAAGGGGGGTGGATGCTTGGGGGCAGGAGGGGCTCGGGCACCCCAAAAGTCAACCACCCCAAAAGTCAACCACCTTGTTCCCCTATTCTGGGGGACAAGGGCCTCTTCCACACAACCCTTTGCTGGGGTTGTGGGGAGATGTAGACAGGGGGCTTTTACAGAATGTGGAAAGCCCCTTTAAACTAGTGGGTACAAGGTGCTTTGTGGTTGGCCCAACATGCCCCAAAGGCAGACAGCTATGTTGAGTGCATGTGGCCTTGTATGGTTCAGGAGGGGGTTGGGTGATCACTCTTCTCGCCCCTTCCTAGCTGGCCCTGTTTGTTCTGAAAAAGGATGTGGTTTGGTTTGATGAAATCAGCCCACTGCCTTTGGAGAATGAAGTGGAGTGTAGAGTTCCCCTTTAAAAGCTAGCCCAAAGAAATCATATACATTAGAATGGAGAGACAAGAGCTTTGGAGAATGGAGTGTGGAGTTCCCCTTTAAAAGCAAAAACTAGACCAAAGAAATCATATGCATTAGAGGGGCAAGGTTAAATGCCCTTTTAGGAGGAGCTAGAGTATCAAGAGTCTTTTTACATAATTTTAACAAGGTAGATGTCACATGTTGACAACGTAACATGCTAACATGACCTGTGTGCAAATATCCTTAAGAAAAGACATAAAAGTGAACCAGCGTTAAAAAAAAGTAAAGTTCAGAGGTGCGCCCGTTCAACCCGCGCAAATGCATTTATGTTGCCTGACATTTATTAAGATTTTGGCCATGCAGTGAACCAACGCATTTGAAACAGCGCAAGCGCATGCGCATGCGCAGTGCTTACATTGATCTCACGCAGTTTTAAACGTACTTGCAGGCACAGCAGGCTTGTTCTAAAAAAGTTACTTTCTCATTCTATTTTTGGAATATTTGTTACTTGGGCAGTTGTTAATATACTTCCTCTTATCACCTCACATAACCCCATCATTTTGGCACCTCCAGGTTCTGAATTGAAGAAGCTGTGCGCCGAGATTACTTTAGTAAATGGGGATTTGCGCTGTGTTACCAGCACAAACGTTTTGTAAATATGAAAATGTACAATGCACTTTGCCGTGCGTCTCAACTCATGGCACACACGTTTCGTAAATCGGACCCAAAGCGTAATATAGCAAATAACATGGTGGCTCAACGCGATTGGCACTGCGCTGACAAGCCGTTCACCTCTGCAGCTAAGGGTTCGGATCCTGGTCTCGGCTGCATGTGAATTGAGTTTGGTGGTCTCAGCCTGGCTCCCGGTGGGTGTGCTATGCGAGGTAAGCCTGCGCTTAGTACGCCCACCCCCCTCCCACAAAACCACCACACTTACACGCACTTGAAATTAGGTTAACATGCACGCACTTTGGCTACGCGGTCTATAAAAAAAGAGAGACGAAGGACTAACAGGGCTGGCTGAACGGGCTAGATCCTCTTACTCCCTCATAGGGGAGTCCCTCTGCCCCGTTGGGCTTTAAATCGGAGCAGGTAGAGCAGGTAGGGCGTTTCTCCATGCCTCCCGCCATTGCCACCCGGGGGCATGGAGAAAGATGGCAGATTGCCTCTGGGGGAGGTCTGCCTACTCCCAACTCCTGCAGTCCGGCTCCTCTCTCGAGTACACGCACAAAAATACACTTAAAAAAATAAATGTATTTATAATGATAATACCCACTCACAGTTAAACATAGGATAGAAGGCTTCACAATAAAACACCACAGCAGCGGTATCTCACACCTCGCTGGCACATGGTGACATCACACACTCTACTTCCCATGCGTTTCTTCAAAACTGGCATCATCTGGGACCAATTCCTGATGACGGTAGTTTTGTAGACTAATAGCCAACCACATGCAAGGATAGCATAAAAAAACATAGGGCCAGATTCACGTACATTGGCGCATATTTTGACCAGCGTAGCGCACCTCCTTTACGTTAGACCGGCGCAATGTAGAGGCGCAATCACCGTATCCTCGTAGTATTTGCGCAGAAATTAGTGCCGGTGTAATGTAAATTCTGAGGCGTAAGGCGGAGTAATTCAAATTGTGAAGGACGTGGGCGTGTTTCATTGAAATGAGCCGTGACCCCATGCAAATGAAGGGCCGGGCGGATCGCGCATGCGCACATGAAGCAGACCATGGTCAGCACCTCTGTGCGCATGCTCACAACTCGGGAACAGCGCAATCAGTGAAATTGGAAGTGGACCCGGGCAACTTAGTGAACTACGCAGACAGCATAAATAGACAGACACAAACGCCCTTCCTTTGCAAAAGTACATCCCTTTGTATCCCTCCCTATACAGCAAGGTGCTTTTGTTCTGTTGTTAGTTGCGTTGTGATTTGTCTTTGTGATATTTGTTGACTGTTTGATCTAGTGTTTTGTAGAATATATTTGATAGTTTCTTTTGGTGACTGGTTGTGAGACTTTTTGGTTGATAGATTTTGTTTGTTTGTTTTGTTGCTTGATTTTTCCTGCTTGTTTTTGTGAGTGATTTTTGGTGATTGTTTGGGAGAGAGTTGTTGTATGAGTATGACTGAGAGGAAGCGGAAGAGCAATTTTAATTTGGGGGAGAAACAAATTATTGCCCGGGCCCTCACCCAATATGGGCGTTTCCTTCACGGCCCGGAGAGTGCCAACACCACCCCAGCCAGGAAGAAGGAGATTTTGCAGAACATTACCGACCAGGTAAATGCATTGGGGGGGGGGGGGGGAGACCCGGACACGCGAGGGGATCGTAAAGAAAATCAATGATCTCCGGCGTCTGGTCCATGGGAAGCTGGCTAAAATGGCAGCCCATGCCAGGGGCACTGGAGGGGGCCCACCATGCCCTATTAGGCTGACAGTGGAGGAGCGTGCGGTGGCCCACACCTTTAATAGACAACAAGTGGAGGGCCTGCCTGGCTATGACTCCAGTCAGGAGGCCGTGATGCCAGGTAAGGTTTTTCCTATCTGGTGTGTAGCATGTGTGGCGGAGGGGGGGAAAGGAATATGTGGCAAGTGTGTGGATCCTCCAACCTGTGAATGTTTTGTGTCATCCACAGATGTGCAAGGAGGGTGCTGGGCCATCTTGCCTGACCGCACCATCCCCGGGACACCAGCCTGATGAGGACCCCCAGACAAGGCTGGAGTCCTCGGAGGAGTTGGAGGAGGAGGAGTTTGAGGAGGATGTCATGTCAGCCAGTGGATTGTTGTTTTTGGAGGAGTCTTCCCCTCTGGCTGGCAGCAGCCAGCCCTCCATAAGGGGTAGCCCCTCCCACTCCTCCCCCAACAGGGCTCCCCTCCCAAGGGCCTCCCCTTCTCCCCGGCCACAAGCATCAGCTGGAGGCAGGTAGTCGTCCCAGAAGACCAGGGGGGTGGCCGAGGTTCTGCCCGCCAATCTGAGAAGGGATCAGGCCCTTCAGACCCACCATCTGGGACAGGTCAGCCAGACTTTGGTGCGGATGGAGGAGAGCCTGTCCTCCATAAAGGATACGCTTGGGGACCTGGACTGCCACTCCCTGGCTCTTACAAACTGCCTAAACGAACTGCAGACTACTACAGCAGACGTTGGGCAGGATGTGAGGGCCCTCACCCAGGCTATCCAGGCCAATACGGCAACACTAAGTGCTGACCTGATTAGAATTGCCGTGGCCTTGGAGGGCAGGCCGCCAGGTGGGCAGAGACCAGGGGCTGCTCCTCCTTCCCCAGATTACCCCCCCTCCCCATGAGTCTCCCCTGAGGAGCCGGGGCCGTGGCCGTGGGCGCCCCAGGCGTGGGTCACGCCAGCGGCATTCATTTGGTTTCCCCCTTTTTTTTTTCAGGTTTTTTTTTTTTTTTGGCCATTTTTTTTTCGCTGAAATTTTTTTGTTTTGTGCTGGACAATCTTTTTTTTTGTGTTGTGAATGATTTCGGAATGTGGGGGTGACATTCCTGCCAGAAAAGGGGTGTCACCCTCATTTGTGGTGGAGAAGGGTTCCCCAGGACCAGGGAGAAGTGATCCCCAGGTCCGTGTGAATGGTGTATGAATGTACAGTGACATAATTGGAGCCGTGGCGTGGCGTTGCTGCTCACAAGTTCAGCATGGTGGGCTTGTGCTAATCCAATTTGATGAGGATGTGATGTGTCTGTGCTGGGAACCACAGTGGTGTGCATGCATGCATTCTCATTGTGCCATGATTATTGTGTGTGTTTAACGTGCAAAGATGCCTAATGTGAGCTGGCTCCTGGCTGCTCTTCCCTCAGAAGACGGTGTAGCCTCGGTTAGGGGGGGATTGTCTGGTTCAGGGGTCTGGTCATCACGTATGTCAATCTGCAGGCCCTTTCTCACTGCGAAGTTGTGCAGCATGCAACATGCACCGATGATCTGGCACACAACGTTTGGGGAATACAACAGGGTCCCCCCAGACTTACCCAGGCATCGGAAACGTGACTTCAGGAGGCCAAAGGTGCGCTCTACCACTGCACGTGTTTGGGCGTGGGCTTCATTATATCTCTTCTCTTCCGGGGTTTGGGGGTTCCGGATAGGAGTCATGAGATGGGCCACCTGTAAGGGAAAAGACAGGAGGATGTTAGTCATGCATGTGACCCTTGTGATGTGTGCATCATGGGGGGGGACAGTCATGCCTGCCACCCATGTCACTCACCAACCAGCCAGGTGTCCCCATACACGTTCTGTTCGAATTCCATTGGGATGGGGCTCTGATTGTATATGTCATGGCTGGATCCGGGGTGTTTGGCACGGATGTGCCATATGAGGCCTTGGGCATCGACTTTCACCTGTACATTGATGGAATGCCAATGCTTCTGATTGCGGTATATGTGCTCTGTCTCATGGGGGGGCTGGAGTGCCACATGTGTGCAATCAATGGCCCCCACGGTGCGTGGGAATCTGTCAATTCTGTAGAAATCTGTCATTGCCTTCAGCCGCAGGTCCTCAGTGGTTGGTTTGATTATTTGGTTGGCCATGCGTCTGAGGATTGCGGGGACAACCTGGTGCACACATCTGCTCATGGAGAATTGTGACATCTCAGCCACCACTCCACTTGTTCTTTGAAAAGAGCCACTGGCAAGGAAATGGAGTGTTGCCAGGACCTTGACCAGTGGCTGTACTGCATGTGAGCGGTGTGTTGGGCTGGTGATGTCATCCTGCAGGGTTATGGTTAATTCCATGATGGCAGCAGGGGTGAATCTGAAGATGCGATACACCTCAGAATCACTCATGCCAAAGAGGTCTATGCGTGTACGGTATATCCTCTCCCGTGCCCTCCTCCGTGCCCTCCTCCTTCTTTGCTCATCTAAAGTCATTAGTATAGCTATGAGCAAAGATGTCCCTGACATGTTGGCATAAAGTTTGTTGTCCAGCAAGTGTGACTGCTCAGCTCCTCACTAACAGTGTTGCTTTAGCTGACATGTAGACGGATTGTTTAATTTTATTCCACCTTTTATATGGTCTAATTTTAGACAGGACATGCGCTGCACCAACGTTCTTTTGTGGATCCCCGTAACTCCCTCATTTGCATATTTGAATAGCAAATCAATGGTGTGTCTAGTGCAGTTTTGCGCGGACGGATACGCCGGTCTATCGAAATTACGCCGGTTCAAAAAAAGTAGATTTCTTGCGTATGTCGTTTTGGGGATGCGGCGCATCGAAACGCATGTGCAAATTTAGACTTACGCCGCACATCTCGTGTAACGAGGGCGTAATGGCTCTGTGAATCTGGCCCATAGTTTTTTCTTGCACATGACTGGATGGCAGAAGTCAGCAGAGCTTTCTCTCATTTACTAAGGGGGAAACTGCACTTGCAATGTGCCCATTCTATTTGCACTGTCCTCTTTATCATCTGGCTCTTGTGTTCATCTATTTGTTTCCTGCCCTGACTTTTTCCCTCCTTACAGCCTTTCTGTAATACTGCCTATTCTAAAGTACATTTGTCTTTCAATTCATCGCCTCTATCACTATCTTTTAGCACCACCATTCTTCTGTTGGAAATATACTGTATGCTGTTTATATCACCATGATGGTAATCTTGGTAGTGCAATACATTTCTGTTTTCAACAGAACGATAGTGTACTGGTGAGAATTGCTTTAATCTACAGTGGATTGTGTAAATAATATATTCTTCTACCCTAATTGTTTATAGACTATTAATTGTTTCTGTGCAACAGCCATTGGCTATAAGGTTAGCTGATTCCATCAGGACAAATTTAGTAAGAAACTATCTCATTGCTGGCTATGAGGATGTCCAGATCTCCATCTTGTGCCATAGAAGATGAAATATAAAGTGCAGCGCAAGAATATATAAATAGTGTACAAAATATTGGCAGAGATATTGGACTAAGTCTTCCTCACACACGTGCGTGCAGGAAGACTTAGTCCGATATCTCTGCTGATCCTGTGTGGAATCTGACATTAACTGCTTAATCACCGCCTTATAGACAATATATGTCTACAAGGCGGTCGTTTAACTCTGGGAGGACGTCCATGGACGTCCTCCCAGAATCGCGCTCCTCTGGACCGGCGCATCACAGATCACGGTAAATTGCCGCTGATAGTGGCTGTTTAACATGTGATCGCTCCGTCCAATGACATGTAAACACATCGGAGTCATTTCATGATGCCGGTTCCTCCCTCCTCTCTCTATACCGATCGGTACAGTGTGAGAGGAGCGCGGGTGTCAGCAGCGCTGTGGGCTGGATCTGTGACTATTGTATTCACAGATTCAGTCATCCCTGCTCAGTCATCCCTGTGCAATACTCTGCAATACCCTCGCACAATACTCTGGAAAATAAAATGCGTTTTAATCACTTCCTGCCCGTCGGCCGTCTTATGACATCCTTGACTTTGTGCAGGGATATCTGAATGATGGGTGCAGCTACAGGCATCATTCAGATGATATCTTTTTCAGCCGGCGATTCCCTACACCATAAGAATGATCATGGCGGCTGTTCCGCCTCTTGATCCTTCTTACGGGAGGCGAAATGGGACATCCCCCCTCCCTTCGCCCTCCGGTGCTTCTTCCGACTCACCGCTATGATCAAAGCCAGGATCATTTTTTTTTTGTTCAAGCTTTCCAGCCTAGAGGTGAGATGTGGGGTCTTATTGACCCCATAGCTCACTGTAATGAGGACCTGTCATGCTATATTCCTATGACAAGGGATGTTTACATTCCTTGTCATAGGAATAAAAGCGATCAAAACATTTATTTTTGTGGAAAAACGTGTCAAACTAAAATAAATAAAGTAAAATGAACAATAAAAATAAAAGAAAAATTTAAAACGCCCCTGTTCCCGTGTGTTCGTATACAAAAGCGACTGCACATGTAAGTCCCGCCCACATATGAAAACGGTGAGGTATCACTGTGAACGTTAGAGCGAGAGCAATAATTTTGGACCTAGACCTCCTCTCCAACTAAAAAGATGTAATCAAAATATTTAAAGCGTCACCTATAGGGATTTTTAAGTAGCGAAGTTTGGGACCATTCCACAAGTGTGTGCAATTTTGAAGTGTGACATGTTGGGTATCTATTTACTCGGCATAACTTCATCTTTCACATTATGCAAAAACATTGGGCTAACTTTAATGTTTTTTTTTTTAAGCACAAAACTGTTTTATTTCCAAAAAAAAACACGTTCGAAAAATTGCTGCGCAAATACCATGCAACGATCGCCATTGTATTCTCTAGGGTCTTTGCTAAAAAAAAACATATATAATGTTTTGGGGTTCTATGTAATTTTCTAGCAAATAAATGATTATTTTTACATGTAGGAAATGTGATGCCGCGTACACACGGTCGTTTTTTTGTCTTGTAAAAAACTTCGTTTTTTCTCATGAAAAAAAAAACGTTTTTCAAACTTTATTTTAAAAAACGACGTTGCCTACACACCATCATTTTCTGAAAATGCTCTTGCAAAGCGCAGTTACGCAAGACACTTTCGACGGCAATCTGTTCCATTGAAGCTCCCGTCTCATAACTTGCTTCTGAGCATGCGCAGGTTTAAAAACGTTGTTTTAAACGTCGTTTTGCTCACACACGATCATTTTTTATGACACAAAAAACAACATTCAGAAAAACGACATAAAAAATTCAATGTTCGAATTTTTTTTGGTCGTTTTTTTGAAGACATAAAACAAAGTTTTGCCCACACACGATCATTTTAAATGACATTTTTTTTCATCACAAGAAACAACCGTGTGTACGCGGCATCAGAATTGGCCTGGGTGTTCCAGAACGCCTGATGGTGCTCCCTGCATGTTGGGCCTCTGTATGTGGCCACGCTGTGTAAAAGTCTCACACATGTGGTATCGCCATACTCGGGAGGAATAGCAGAATGTGTTTTTGGGTGTAATTTGTGGTATTAATATGCTGTGTGTGAAAAATAACCTGCTAATATGAAAATTTTGTGAAAAAAAAATTAAATAAAAAAAATCTTAATTTTGCAAAGACTTGTGGGAAAAAATGACAACTTCAAAAAACTCACAATGCCTCTTTCTAAATACCTTGGAATGTCTTCTTTCCAAAAAGGGGTCATTTGGGGGTATTTGTACTTTTATGGCATGTTGGGGTCTCAAGAAATGAGATAGGCCGTCAGTACTTGAGGTGTAATCAATTTTCAGATATTGGCATCATAGCTTGTGGACCCTATAACTTTCACCCAGACTAAATAATATCCAATTCTTATTTATTTTTTACCAAAGACATGTAGCAGTATACATTTTAGGCCAAATGTATGAAGAAAAATTACCTTTTTGCTAAATTTTATAATAGAAATTAAAAACATTTTTTTTTACAAGATTTTCGTTCTTTTTTCATTTATAGCGAAAAAAATTAAAAACGCAGAGGTGATCAAATACCACCAAAAGAAAGCTCTATTTGTGGGAATAAAAGGACACAAATTTAATTTGGTTACAGTGTTGTATGAGTTATTGTCATTCAAAATGTGAGAGCACCGAAAGCTGAAAATTGGTCTGGTTATTAACCACTTGACCACTGGGCACTTAAACCCCCTTAATAACCAGACCAATTTTCAGCTTTCGGTGCTCTCACGGTTTGAATGACAATAACTCAGTCATACAAAACTGTAACCAAATGACATTTTTGTCATTTTTTTCCCACAAATAGAGCTTTCTTTTGGTGGTATTTGATCATCTCAGCGATTTTTATTTTTTTCGCTATAAATGAAAAAAGAACAAACATTTTGTAAAAAAAAATAATTTTTCTTCATTTCTATTATAAAATTTTGCAAAAAAGAAATTTTTCTTCATAAATTTGGCCTAAAATGTATACTGCTACATATCTTTGGTAACAAAACAAAAAAAATGTGGATACTATTTAGTCTGGGCGAAAGTTATAGGGTCTACAAGCTATGGTACCAATTACTGAAAATGTATCAATTTGATCACACCTGATGTACTGACAGCATCTCTCATTTCTTGAGACCCTAACATGCCAGAAAAGTACAAATACCCCCCAAATGACCCCTTTTGGGAAAGAAGACATTCCAAGGTATTTAGAAAGAGGCATTGTGAGTTTTTTGAAGTTGCAATTTTTTTCCCACAATTCTTTGCAAAATCAAGATTTTTTTATTTTAATTTTTTTCCCACAAAAATTTCATATTAGCGGGTTATTTCTCACACATAGCATATGCATACCACAAATTACACCCAAAAACACATTCTGCTATTCCTCCCGAGTATGGCGATGCCACATGTGTGAGACTTTTACACAGCATGGCCACATACAGAGGCCCAACCTGCAGGGAGCACCATCAGACCAATTCTGACATTCCTCTCCTACATTGAAAAATCATAATTTATTTGCTAGAAAATTACATAGAACCCCAAAACATTATGTATGCTTTTTTAGCAAAGACCCTAGAGAATACAATGGCGGTCGTTGCAACTTTTTATCGCGCATGGTATTTGCACAGCAATTTTTCGAACAAGTTTTTTTGGTTGTTTTGTGCTTTAAAAAAAAAACAGTAAAGTTAGCCCAATGTTTTTGCATAATATGAAAGATGAAGTTACACCGAGTAAATAGATACCCAACATGTCACCATTCAATATTGCACAGGCTTGTGGAATGGCGCCAAACTTCGCTACTTAAAAATCCCCATAGGCGACGCTTTAAATGTTTTTACTGGTTACATCTTTTTAGTTGGAGAGGAGGTCTAGGGCCAAAATTATTGCTCTCTCTTTAACGATCGCAGCGATACCTCACATGTGTGGTTTTAACACCGTTTTCATTTGTGGGCGGGACTTACGTGTGCGGTCGCGTCTGTATACGAGCACACGGGTACAGGGGCGCTGTAATTTATTTTTTTTATTGTTCATTTTACTTTATTTATTTTAGTTTGACACGTTTTTCCCCAAAAATAAATGTTTTGATTACTTGTATTCCTATTACAAGGAATGTAAACATCCCTTGTAATAGGAATATAGCATGACAGGTCCTCTCTACAGTGAGATATGGGGTCAATAAGACCCCACATCTCACCTCTAGGCTGGGAAGCCTGAAAAAAAAACGATCGAGTATTGTGCAGGGAGTATTGCGCAGGGAGTATTGCGCGGGGGTATTGCGCAGGGGTATTACAGAGTATTGTGCGGGGGTATTGCAGAGTATTGTTCAGAGTATTGTGCAGGGGGTGCTGCAGAGTATTTAGAGAAGAGTGCACAAAAAAGGGGGAGGCAACAGTCAGAGGGAATATACAGTGCACTTCCCGGCGCCAAGGACAAAGATTACTTAATCAGAGGATTGGATAGGTCCAAAAATTAGATAAACATAAAATTATATATATATATAAATCTCAAAAATTAAATATTAATCCCACTGAGAGCAATTAAGCAATATATATATTGAGCAGCTGTTTAAAAATAAATGAATAAATTCATCTATTCAAGGTATAAAAAAAGTATCAATAAAATAGCCAAAAAATTGGTTCTAAATGATAAAACAGCACATAACATAAAAAGTCCAATATAGATAAAAAAGATGTTGAAAGAAAGTCCATAGATCAGTTAATTTAGGCAAAGTTCAAAGTGACTTGTGGAAAGCTTCATAGAATGGTAGTACACCCTCCACCGATTTCCAATCTCCACCAAACGTGAGGCACACTTCCCCACAGGGATTCAAACTCACCAGAAACACAAAGAAACAGGCCTTAAGAATAAAACGTCCTGATCAGACCTCCAACATCATTCCAGAAGCAGCAAGGGTTAATGAGTCAAACTCCAATACATGGATCATAGAAAAAAGCAAAAAGCACCAAAATGGTGTAATATTGCTTTTAATAATAAAAGACACTCCCGTGTAACAACACCCCGCTTCCTATCTACGTACATTAAAACACTGAAAGATGAACATAAAGAGTGTAATTCACCGCTCTCCTCCGCACACAGGGGGTCGCGCTTGTGCCGCAATGCACGCTGCTGAAGACTCCTATCCTGGTAGCGATTGTACAGCGGTGGAACGCACTCCTAGTATTTCCTGGATACGCCGTCATAGCCACGCCCTGACGCGTTTCGTCACATCCGACTTCAACAGAGGGCGTGGCTACTCGGCGTACATCACGTCTATATGAAGTCCCCCAACGATGGCCATTGGATACTTCCTCCGCACTCTCGCGCTCCCATTGGTGCATGAGGGAGCGGAACAAGCAACGAACGTCAGCCGTGTCAGATCGCTGGGACAACAACAACAGACGCAAATGCATAAGATTAAATAAATTAATACTGCACAAAATACATAATAGAATGGCAAACCTCATTGATCTTTTAATGCAAGTTTACATACTAAATAGAGGCTTGCATATTAAGAGTCGCCTCTATTTATGTAAAACAGGTGTCAATGGATGAACAGGGAAACTGTGTTTAACCCATAGGCGGCTGGTGCAAAAGATCTCCGTGACAATATAGCGAATGGGTCAGAGCCAAACAGTCATGGACTTGACCGTGATTGACCCATTAAATGTCAGAACATCTATTAACTCTTTCGGGTCAATAGAGATTACATCATATAATGGTACATGTTTAAAATTTATACACTCATATATAAAATCCACATCGAACCACATAATCAGAATATTAACATATAAATTAAAAAAATTAGGGACCACTATAAAATAGGGGTTCTCTGTGGGATAGAATATTAAAAATTATTAAAAATTATTAAAAATTCATCTAAGGTTGGAGAAAAATTTAAAATAAATAAATAAATAGACTTATATAGTGAGAGAGAGAGGGAGGGCCAGTATATATCCATGCAATATTAGTAATCACTAATGAAGCAGTTGATATCTAGTTCCACGTTTAACCCTTTGGGTACTAGAGTATCAACAGAATATATCCATTCAGTTTCAAGCTTGGATAATTCCTTAACACGGTTAGAGCCCCTCCAGGATGGTTTTAAATGCCGAACTCCCCAGAATTTGAGGCCTGCTGGATTCTGATCGTGAAAGAGTTTGAAGTGTAAGGAAACATTATGGTCCTTGTACCCCAGTTTAATGTTGGCTATATGTTCCGCTACCCTAACTTTCAATTCTCTCTTTGTGCGGCCTATATACATGAGCTTGCAGGCACACTCTAAAATATAGACTACATACGAAGTGTTGCATGTGATGAACTCTTTTATGGGAAATGTAATATTGTTGGTTGTTGATGTAATGCTTCTAACACCTCTCATAGGTCTTTCCACCTCCCTGCAAGGGAGACATTTGCGACATGCAAAGAATCCATCTTTATCCCAAAATGTAGTTTTTTTGGGGGGGGGGTCTAGGATTTTCCTTACGACCTTATCCCCAAAATTCTGTGCTTTTGTATAAATAAAGCTGGGTTTGGTAGGGATGACAGTTCTTAGTATTTTGTCTAGGAACAGGACATGCCAATGTGATAGAAAAATTGCTTCCACTTCTTTGTACTGGGAGTGATAGCCGGAAAGGAAACTCCATTCATGAATATTTCTATTGGTGGAAGGTGGTTTTGTTCTTAGACACTCAGCTCTAGGTACCAATAAGAGATCTTCAATAGTTTTTGTTAGTTGTTTATCTCGATATTCTTTTTCCAGGAATTTTTCTTTTAATATACATGACTGTGAGATGAAGTCATTGTCATTAGTGCAATTCCGACTAACTCTTGAGAACTGTCCTTTTGGAATATTACGTAGCCACATAGGATGGTGGCCACTTAAAGTGGGCAGATAGCTGTTTGAGTCTGTGGGTTTAAAATAAACCTTGGTTCCCAATTTATCGCCATTTCGATAGATATTTAGATCTAAAAAGTGAATACTTTCTCGATTAAATTCGCTTGTCAGACTAATATTGCACTTATTGGCATTGAGTTCCTTTAAAAACTCTTCTAGTGATAAAATGGATCCCGCCCAGATAAAAAATAGGTCATCGATATATCTCCTATATACAATCAGTTGATCTCTCTTGTTGTTAAAAATGGTCTTATCCTCCCATTCTGCCATAAAAAGGTTTGCTATGCTCGGAGCGAACTTTGCTCCCATGGCAACACCTGTTTTTTGCAAAACAAATTGTCCATCATACCAGAAATAATTATGACCGAGGCAGAAGTCTAATGAATTGCGTAAAAACATTTTTAAATTATGGGATAGGTCATCTCTCTTTGACAATGCCCAATTAAGAGCCAATAAAGCATCATCATGCTGGATCACAGTATATAGGGAGGATACGTCAGCTGTGACTAAAAACACATCATCGCCTTTTCCTGACAGATCTATGCTTTGTAGGAATATAAGTAAGTCCTTTGTATCCTTTAGATAGGCCTTAGTCTGGACCACACTTTTTTGTAGAAAGTGATCCAAGAATTGCCCCAAACGTTATGAAAGAGATCCAATACCGTTCACGATTGGTCTACCTGGAGGAAAGTTTACATCCTTATGGATTTTAGGCGAGTATAGATCGTTGGGATCCTACTACTGCTAGGTACCAAAAATTTCGCTCTTTAACCGAAAGAGCCCGATTCCGGTACCCTGCTTCTACCAGGTATTTCAACTGTTCTTCATATTGTGGGGTAGGATCTCTTGTTTATCTCTTATAGGTGGATCCATTCATTAGCATATCCATCATCTGTGTGTGATAAAAATCCTTTGTTAAGATGACCACGCCTCCTCCCTTATCAGCTGGTCTGATAACGATCTCATTTCGCTCTTCCAAAGATTGTATCCCTTCTTTGATGTGTCTTGGATTCACATTTCTGTTCGGTTTTATGTGCTCAAGGTCCCGTAATTCTAAACCTTTAAAAACCTTTAATGGTTGGTTAGTACCCATCATGGGATTAAATAGAGATTTGTTACGATTGTATATAGGAGATATATCGATGACCTATTTTTTATCTGGGCGGGATCCATTTTATCACTAGAAGAGTTTTGAAAGGAACTCAATGCCAATAAGTGCAATATTAGTCTGACAAGCAAATTTATTCGAGACAGTATTCACTTTTTAGATCTAAATATCTATCGAAATGGCGATAAATTGGGAACCAAGGTTTATTTTAAACCCACAGACTCAAACAGCTATCTGCCCAGTTTAAGTGGCCACCATCCTATGTGGCTAAGTAATATTCCAAAAGGACAGTTCTCAAGAGTTAGGCGGAATTGCACTAATGACGATGACTTAATCTCTCAGTCATGTATATTAAAATAAAAATTCCTGGAAAAAGGATATCGAGATAAACAACTAACAAAAACTATTGAAGATCTCTTATTGGTACCTAGAACTGAGTGTCTAAGAACAAAACCACCTTCCACCAATAAAAATATTCATGGATGGAGTTTCCTTTCCGGCTATCACTCCCAGTACAAAGAAGTGGAAGCAATTTTTCTATCACATTGGCATGTCCTGTTCCTAGACAAAATACTAAGAACTGTCATCCCTACCAAACCCAGCTTTATTTATACAAAAACACAGAATTTTGGGGATAAGGTCGTAAGGAAAATCCTAGACCCCCCCCAAAAAAACCTACATTTTGTGATAAAGATGGATTCTTTGCATGTCGCAAATGTCTCCCTTGCAGGGAGGTGGAAAGACCTATGAGAGGTGTTGAAAGCATTACATCAACAACCAACAATATTACATTCCCCATAAAAGAGTTCATCACATGCAACACTTCGTATGTAGTCTATATTTTAGAGTGTCCCTGCAAGCTCATGTATATAGGCCGCACAAAGAGAGAATTGAAAGTTAGGGTAGCGGAACATATAGCCAACATTAAACTGGGGTACAAGGATCATAATGTTTCCTTACACTTCAAACTCTTTCACGATCAGAATCCAGCAGGCCTCAAATTCTGGGGAGTTCGCCATTTAAAACCATCCTGGAGGGGCTCTAACCGTGTGAGGGAATTATCCAAGCTTGAAACTGAATGGATATATTCTGTTGATACTCTAGTACCCAAAGGGTTAAATGTGGAACTAGATATCAACTGCTTCCTTAGTGATTACTAATATTGCATGGATATATACTGGCCCTCTCTCTCTCTCTCTCACTATATAAGTCTATTTATTTATTTTACATTTTTCTCCAACCTTAGATGAATTTTTAATAATTTTAAATATTCTATCCCACAGAGAACCCCTATTTTATGTGGTTCGATGTGGATTTTATATATGAGTGTATATATTTTAAACATGTACCATTATATGATGTAATCTCTATTGACCCGAAAGAGTTAATAGATGTTCTGACATTTAATGGGTCAATTACGGTCAAGTCCATGACTGTTTGGCTCTGACCCATTCGCTATAATGTCACAGAGATCTTTTGCACCAGCCGCCTATGGGTTAAACACAGTTTCCCTGTTCATCCATTGGCACCTGTTTTACATAAATAGAGGCAAATCTTAATATGCAAGCCTCTATTTAGTATGTAAACTTGCGTTAAAAGATCAATAAGGTTTGCCATTCTATTATGTATTTTGTGCAGTATTAATTTATTTCATCTTATGCATTTGCGTCTGTTGTTGTTGTCCCAGCGATCTGACACGGCTGACATCCGTTGCTTGTTCCGCTCCCTGATGCACCAATGGGAGCGGGAGAGTGCGGTGGAAGTATCCAATGGCCATCGTTGGGGGACTTCATATAGACGTGATGTACGCCGAGTAGCCACGCCCTCTGTTGAAGTCGGATGTGACGAAACGCGTCAGTGCGTGGCTACGACGAAAATACTAGGAGTGCGTTCCACCGCTGTACAATTGCTACCAAGATAGGAGTCTTCAGCAGCGTGCATTGCGGCACAAGCGCGACCCCCTGTTTGCGGAGGAGATCGGTGAAATACACTCTTTATGTTCATCTTTCAGTGTTTTAACCTCTTTCCGACCAGCCGCCGCAGTTATACGGCGGCAGGTCGGCTCTCCTGCGCGAGAGCCCGTCATGCTACGTCTTTCATGCTACGGACTTTCGCGGCCACTAGGGGGCGCGTGCGCGCTGCCGGCGGCCCGCGCGCGCGCCCCCCGCGGGCCCCCGAGTCCCGCGAGCGTTCCTGGCGGGCGCGATCGCTGCCGGGCACGCGCGCTCGTTCGTTACAGAGCGGGGAACGAGAGCTGTGCGTGTAAACACACAGCTCTCGTTCCTGTCAGCGGGGGAAACGCTGATCTTCCGTTCATACAATGTATGAACAGAAGATCAGTGATTCCCCCTAGTGAGTCCACCCCCCACACAGTAAGAACACAAATAGGAACACACTTAACCCCTTCCCTGCCCCCTAGTGTTAACCCCTTCACTGCCAATGGCATTTTTATAGTAATCCAATGCATTTTTATAGCATTGATCGCTATAAAAATGCCAATGGTCCCAAAAATGTGTCAAAAGTGTCCGATGTGTCCGCCATAATATCGCAGTACTGAAAAAAAAACGCTGATCACCGCCATTACTAGTAAAAAAAAAATATTAATAAAAATGCCATAAAACTACCCCCTTTTTTGTAAACGCTATAAATTTTGCGCAAACCAATCAAAAAACGCTAATTGCGATTTTTTTTTACGAAAAATATGTAGAAGAATACGTATCGGCCTAAACTGAGGGAAAAAAATGTTTTTTTATATTTTTTTTATTATAGCAAAATGTAAAAAATATTGCATTTTTTTCAAAATAGTCGCTCTATTTTTGTTTATAGCGCAAAAAATAAAAACCGCAAAGATGATCAAATACCACCAAAAGAAAGCTCTATTTGTGGGGAAAAAAGGACGCCAATTTTGTTTGGGAGCCACGTCGCACGACCGCGCAATTGTCAGTTAAAGCGACGCAGTGCCGAATCACAAAAAGTGCTCTGGTCTTTGGACAGCAATATGGTCCGGGGCTAAAGTGGTTAATGTACGTAGATAGGAAGCGGGGTGTTGTTACACGGGAGTGTCTTTTATTATTAAAAGCAATATTACACTATTTTGGTGCTTTTTGCTTTTTTCTATGATCCATGTATTGGAGTTTGACTCATTAACCCTTGCTGCTTCTGGAATGATGTTGGAGGTCTGATCAGGACGTTTTATTCTTAAGGCCTGTTTCTTTGTGTTTCTGGTGAGTTTGAACCCCTGCGGGGAAGTGTGCCTCACGTTTGGTGGAGATTGGAAATCGGTGGAGGGTGTACTACCATTCTATGAAGCTTTCCACAAGTCACTTTGAACTTTGCCTAAATTAACTGATATATGGACTTTCTTTCAACATCTTTTTTATCTATATTGGACTTTTTATGCTATGCGCTGTTTTATCATTTATAACCAATTTTTTGGCTATTTTATTGATACTTTGTTTTATACTGCAGAGTATTGTTCAGAGTATTGCGCAGGGTGTACTGCAGAGTATTGTTCAGAGTATTGCATGGGGGTACTGCAGATTATTGTGCGGGGGTATTGCAGAGTATTGCGTGGGGGTATTGCAGAGTATTGTGCGGGGGTATTGCAGAGTATAGCGCGGGGGTATTGCAGAGTATTGCACAGGGGGTATTACAGAGTATTGCAGAGTGTTGCGCTGGGTATGCAGAGTATTGCGCAGGGTATGAGAGTATTGCAGAGTATTGCGCAGGGGTGTATGCAGAGTATTGCGCAGGGGGTATGCAGAGTATTGCGCAGGGGGGTATGCAGAGTATTGCGTAGGGGGGTATGCAGAGTATTGCGCAGGGGGTATTGCAGAGTATTGCGTAGGGGGGTATGCAGAGTATTGCACAGGGGGTATGCAGAGTATTGCACAGGGGGTATTGCAGAGTATTGCGCAGGGAAAGAACAGTATTGTGCAAGGGGTATGCAGAGTAATGCACAGGGAAGGAAGGGGTTAATGTAGGGATGGCTTAACAGGGATGGATGGATCTGTGACTGCAATAGTCACAGATCCATCCCACACTGCTGCTGCCATCCGCGCTCTCCTCTCACATCGGTACAGAGAGAGGAGGGAGGAACCGGCGTCATCAAATGACGCCGGTTTGTTTACATGTGATCGCGCCATCATTGGACGGCGCGATCATGTGGTAAGGAGCCACTTCCATTGGCTCCTTACCGCGATCATTGATGCTGCGGGTCCCGTGGACCCGGCGAGCGCCGGTGATCGCGTGTCCATGGATGTCCAGTTAGAGTTAGGGAACCGCCTTATGGACGTATTTTGTCTATAGGGCAGTTACTAAGTGGTTAAGGGTGTTTAAGTGCCCAGTGGTCAAGTGGTTAATATACGTAACCTGCTTGCATGACTACCTGGTTATACAGGAGTACATGCCCTAAGGTGAGAGTAGCCAACCTTTTTAGAGGTGGAGGGATCACCAATAGAGTTGAGCGGACACCTGGATGTTCGGGTTCGACGGATTCGGCCGAACTTCGGAAAAAAGTCCAGGTTCGGGACTCGAACTTGACCCGACTTGACCCCGAACCCGAACCCCGTTGAAGTCAAGGGGGACCCAGACTTTTGACTACTAAAATGTCTCTAAAAAACTAAGGGAAAGGGCTAAAGGGCTGCAAATGGCTGCAAAATGTCAGTAAGAGCATGACAAGTACTCTGAAAATAAATATGGATAGGGAAATAACTTAAAATAACATAAAACAAATAAAAAAAACATATACAGTGCTGGTATAATATGCAGAGTATCTGACAGGAACATATGCAGTGCTGGTGCAATATGAAGAGTATCTGACAGGAACATATGCAGTGCTGGTGTAATATGCAGAGTATCTCACAGAAACATATGCAGAGTATCTCACAGGAACATATGCAGTGCTGGTGTAATTTGCAGAGTATCTCACATGAACATATGCAGCGCTGCTGCAATTTGATTTGTGAAGTAGGACTGACTCCTATCTAATTCTCTCTCTATAAGCACAATCAGGAAGCTTTCCCTAAATTATCTAATGCAGAGTATATCACAGGAACATATGCAGTGCTGGTGTAATATGCAGAGTATCTCACAGGAACATATGCAGTGCTGGTGTAATATGCAGAGTATATCACAGGAACATATGCAGTGCTGGTGTAATATGCAGAGTATCTCACAGGAACATATGCAAGAAAAAACAAACAGAAGGTGCCTCCTGGTTAAGCACTGTAAAGATTTAATAGATCACATTAAAAAGATTAAAATCCAATGTAGAGATGCAGTCAAAACGATCCCAATCCCCAATCCCGATCCTATGTTGTTTCCCTTCATTCAGCAGATGGAAGTTTTGCTGGAACGGAAGACAGGAGTAGAACCCAGAGCGCAGCGTGAGCCCCGGTGACGTCACTGGGTGTGCGACGACGTTTCAAAGCATGCGCCGGCAAAGAGCGCGCTTCTTTCTCATTAAAATAACCTCTTTAATACTGCACTTAAGACCTAAGTGCAGTATTAAAGAGGTTCTTTTAATGGCACATTGTACAAAACACACCTACAAGAAGATGGCGCATCATCCATTGCTTTAAAATAGACACTTTCTTCCCTTCACTTCCCATTGCTTGAGAAAGAAGCGCGCTCTTTGCCGGGCGCATGCTTTGAAACGTCGTCGCACACCCAGTGACGTCATCGGGGCTCACGCTGCGCTCTGGGTTCTACTCCTACCCAGTCTGGACGGCTGGACGTCACATCTTCTTCAATTTGGGATCGTTTTGACTGCATCTCTACATTGGATTTTAATCTTTTTAATGTAAGTTTACACCGTTTTTTGTGATCTATTAAATCTTTACAGTGCTTAACCAGGAGGCGCCTTCTGTTTATTTTTTCTTGTATATGTTGGAGTCTCTGCTCAGCCCCCCCCCCCCCATTTGGCAGGCTTGCCCCTGGAGCAGCGTTGTTCTTTGGAAGACTTTTTAACTCATCACAAAACAGAGTTTTCTTTGTTCTACTCATCTTCCCAGCATCCCAGGTTCTATTTATTTTATTTATTTTTTTATTTACTCTACCATTAGCTCATTTTATTTAAAAGGACTAGATTCTTGCACAGCGGACTGTTATTTACTTTTTTTGTCACTATTATACAGCGCCACAACCCCAACCTTTTTCTCACAGGAACATATGCAGTGCTGGTGTAATATGCAGATTATCTCACAGGAACCTATGCAGTGCTGGTGCAATATGCAGAGTATCTGACAGGAACATATGCAGTGCTGGTGTAATATGCAGAGTATCTCACAGGAACATATGCAATTTGATTAGTGAAGTAGGACTGACTCCTATCTAATTCTCTCCCTATAAGCACAATCAGGAACCTTTCCCTAAAGTAGCTAATGCTATGTAGATCGATCGCTGAGTATTGTAATTCGATTTCTAAAGCAGGACAATCCTATCTAAATCTCTCCCTGAGAGCAGAAGTGGCAGTCTTTCCCTACCCTAGCTAAAGCAGAGTGAAGAGCTGTGCTATGTGCCTCTAGCTTATATAGAAGCTGGGTCACATGCTGGGTCACATGCTGCACTAGCCAATCACAGCCATCCCATTAGTAGGCTTGGCTGTGATGGCTTCTAGGTCACACAAGTAAAACAAATGGTGATTGGCTGCCCTGCAGCGCACCATTACATAGCTGAACACCGGACCCGAACTTACAGCAAATTGTTCGGGTTTGGGTCCGGGTACAAAAAAACAAAAGTTCGGTACGAACCTGAACTTTACAGTTCGGGATCGCTCAACCCTAATTACCAATTATCTATGTTCTTTGTCACCTGGTGGAATTCTTCTGGAATCTGTCGTCACACAACTTTTGGACTTTATTTGGACTTTTTCACTAGTCTGGGTATTTTGCATCATTGATATTTTGTACACTATTTATATATTCTTGCGCTGCACTTTATATTTCATCTTACGTCATTGGATTTTTGTGAATTTTCCTTCAGTGTTTAGCTTGAAATATAAGAGGGGATATCAATATTATTATTATTATTATTATTATTATTATTTTTAGTTTGTTCCTTTTGCGCTGATGGCTCCCTTTTTCTTCTATATATTGTGCCATAGAAGGCCCAAATTTTTTTTAAACCTACAGTACAGGTGTTCCCTAACTACTTTTTCTATTACACAATTACTGCTGACAAATCTCCCTAACCTTTATCATCTATCCCTTAACTAGAAGTTCTTTGAATCGGAACTCACATTCCGCTTGATTCAGGTATTTTTGTATGTTTTAATATCCTTATATATCCCATCTGTAGAGCTCTGCAAAACATGATGGCACAGTAAATCAATAATAATTTATTAATAGTAATAAGAGACAATCATTCTTCCTGAATTACTACTGCAGAAATATGCTGAAAATCAATTACAGAATATATTACAAGGACAGTGTGCTGCATTCCAGGCTTCAGCTATTCTGAGCTGGAGGCACTTTGCTTAAGAAATTTTTCACAACGTTAAAAAAAAAAAAAAAGCTTTTTAATTTAATCTAGAGACCCACATAAGTCTGTTTCTGTTGACCTGCACTCTCCATGCCATTGGTTACTTTCTAATACCTGCCACCTGACCTGCAGATTTTTTACCCCCATCCCCACACCACCAACACACATTTACTGCTGCCATGTTGCAAAAGAAAACCAGGTTATTGGCTATATAATTGTAGCATTACCCCCAGTGGAGCTGCTGTTTTTTAGGGCGGCGTGTTACCTTCCCAGCCGGGTAAAAACAGTAAACTTGTGGTTAGGAAAGTAAAGCTGAGGAAGATAGGAGAATAGCGGATTCAGGCTTAATGATAGGAAACAGTCCTGCTCCCAAACGTAACACTCCTTTTTACCACTCCTGCCGGACAGGGTTTAGTGTACCCGGACAGGCCTCTCTCACTGACCTGGCAGCCGGAGTATCACTCGGACAATTATAGGATGAAGTCTCTGCCACAGACCCTCCTTGGTGAACTTGAACTTGGGAGAAAGTCTCTGCCACAGACCCCTCTCAAAGAGCCTCAGAAGATACCTCTGCCACAGGTTTCCTCTGAGTTGAATTATTGGAGATATGCCTCCTTAATTGAGTTACGTCTGGATCTCCTTCAACCTGCCGCCCAGGCACCAACCGACAGGTGATCAATCCCTCGGTGTCTGGCTACCTCGATCCCCGGTGCTCTATCCAGGCCCTTTTGGAGCCTCTCAATGGTGCTCCTCAGACCGACACCCCACCGAACAGCAGTACAGCTTGGGATCTACAAGAATGGGAACCCAGTAACTCACTGGGTCCCTGTCGCTGTTCAGCTGCTCCGGGTCAGCATGGCCCCGGAACCAGGAACACCACGTGGCATGCACACTGTGGCCAGGTAGGCCACAACGCCGGGGCGCCGTGATGTGGCCACCCTAAAGGTGGGTGCCACACTGGACGAAGGAGAACAACCCAGAACCAATGGTGTCTGCCCCATAAATACCCCTCCCCAGCATGCACAGCGAGGACAAACCCCCGTGATTGGCTGCTGGGAAGAGCACCCAAACCTTGACTTCACTGCTGCCACCTGCAGAACCGGGCTGGAAGAACACCTCAGTACAGCAGAATGGGCTCACAGCACAGCCAAGCTGAGACCGCATTTTGCTACTAACAATCTGGATCAGAGTTTAACTACACTCTGATCTACACATAAATTTAGCTAGCACCAGTACTGTAAGGTACATAGGTGCTACATAATCTTTATTTATACATTTTCCATTTTACACAAAACACTTCAAATATCTTTCAATATCTAACATAACCCGTTACATAACTGTACCTAGTTATAGATACCCATACAATTCTGTTCAGTTCTTATCTTTTTACACAACCAATATGTATTGGAGTCTCATTTTTATTTAACCACACTCATATCAATTCGTACCATTCACCCTCTTACCCAACAACCTAACCAAAAAAAAAGGAAATTTCTCGACATGAAACTTTACACGTAGCTTGAGATTTCTGCAGAAATTCTAAACTCCTCCGATTGCTGCCATTCCTTTAACATTTGTTCTTTAAGACCCGCTTCTGTTTTTATTGTCCGTTCCAGGGTCTGCATCTTGCTCATCTCGCACATCCATTCTCTGATTGAGAGAGCTATTACCTTCTTCCTGTACTGTATGTGCTGCAATTAACACATGTCTTAAAATACCCCTTTATGGTTTTTATTGATCCTGGGAGGGAGGCTAATATATCTGGTTGAACATTAAGTCCTGTAATTCTCTGATGTACGGTATATTATAAATCTTGGACCAAAATAGCAGCACACCCGGGCAGTCGTACCATATATGAGACACTGTACCTCTTGCGTTATGGCATCTCCAGCATACCTCATCATTTTCTGTATTTATTTTATGCATATCTACTGGGCATCTATACTGTCTTGTTAGGCTTGTATAATTCCTTTCCTGGTGTCTACTTGATACTGGTAATTTGTATGTTAAAGCGAAGTTCCACCCAAAAGTGGAACTTCCGCTTAATCCACTTCTTGACCCCTTACATGCCACATTTGGCATGTAATTTTTTTTTTGTGGGGGAGTGGGGGCTTCAGGAGGAGTGAAACTTCCTGTCCCACTTCCTCGTACCGCCCAGGGACCGCCTAGGCCAGGCATGTCCAAAGTCTGGCCCGTGGGCCAATCGCGGCCCGCGTTCCGGTTTTGAACTGCCCGTCTGGTAGTCTGGACATATATCTCTTTTGTGGCCCCCAACAATCTCCCAGCACCGGGGCCACAAAAGATATATAACTTTTATCACTAAATGGTGCATCACGGGCCGAATCCTGCCCGCCGCTAACATCATTCATTACATGGGAGGCACGGCAGGTCTCCTACACCATCGCATGACTCCCCCTTACTCCCCCTTCCCACACACCTTATTCACAGAAGCCTGGAAGGCCTTCAGGTCCAGGCAAAGGGTGGGATCTTTCAAGTTACAAAGCAGGTGATTGGTTGCTAGACAGTGGGGAAGTCCCAGCAACCAATCACCCGCCTTTAACTTGAAAAGTCCTGCCCTTTGTCTGGACCTGCCATGCGTGCTTCCCAGCTTATGTGATTAAGGTAGGGCAGTGTGGGGAGGGGGAATGCTGCCTTGATGAAAGGGACAGTCTGAGTCTAATATCGAGGGAGGACTGTGATGGAGGGAGTCTGCAATGGGGAGGGAGTCTGTAATGGGGGAGGGGTCTGAGATGGAGTGGGGATCTGTGATGGTCTGGGGATCTGGGATGGACTGGGGATCTGTGATGCACTGGGAATCTGTGATGCACTGGGGATCTGTGATGCACTGAGGATCTGTGATGCACTAGGGATCTGGGATGGACTGGGGATCTGGGATGGACTGGGGAACTGTGATGCACTGGGGATCTGGGATGGACTGGGGATCTGTGATGCACTGGGGATCTGGGATGGACTGGGGTTCTGTGATGCACTGGGGATCTGTGATGCACTGGGGATCTGGGATGCACTGGGGATCTGGGATGGACTGGGGATCTGGGATTGACTGGGGATTTGGGATGGACTGGGGATCTGTGATGGACTGGGGATCTGTGATGGATTGGGGATCTGTGATGGACTGGGGATCTGTGATGGACTGGGGATATGTGATGGACTGGGGATATGTGATGGACTGGGGATTAGTGTTGCTCACGAATATTCGCATTGCGAATATTCGTTACGAATATTGCATATTCGAGTATTCGCGAATAAATCGAATATCGTGGTGAATATTCGCTATTGCGAATTCGTATTTTTTCAAATTTATTTTTAAAACAGATCACATCCTAGTGATCTCCATCGACGTCTAAAAGCATTGCTGGTATGATTAGAGTAGCTGAGGCGATCCTTTTATGTTGCCGAATATTCGCAATGCGAATATTCGTATTACGAATTTTCTCGAATACTTTCTCTGCCCTTCTTTTGCATCAGAGTTCTCCTACCACAGTTGTCAGAGGTTAGCAACCTCCATAGCAACCAATAGGAACAGATTAATTCACTTGAAGGGCTAACTAGTATATAGTATGAAAAGTAGAAATGACCTTATGACAGGAACGTAGGAAAAAAAAAATAGAATGTACAAGTAAATCGAAAGGATTTATTAGAAAGTAAATTTATAAACAGGGGCTTACAACTTTAAATTGTAATTTTAGAAGTTTGTGCAGGAAAGGCAAATGTTACCTGGTTTTGCTAGTCAAATAAACAATCTTGCTGTGAAAGCTTTAGGCAACAGAGACAATTGAGCTGCAGCATTGCCGTTTTTAAAAGAAATCTATATAATAGCAAAATAAAACAGAGGGAAGAGAAAAATTGCTTAGTGATCTGGCTCAGTCATGTACCAGAATACCCAGCATAATAATGTGTTGTTCGCGCGCATGCGCATGCGCATGTGCGGACGAGAATCAATTTCGCATTCGCATTAGCGAAATTTCACAATTTTTTTTTTTTGCTAAAATATCACGAATATTCGATATTAACGAATATTTCGCGAATATTCTTTTATATATTCGTGAAATATCGCGAAATCGAATATGGCGTATTCCGCTCAACACTGCTGGGGATATGTGATGGACTGGAGATATGTGATGGACTGGAGATATGTGATGGACTGGGGATCTGTGATGGAATGGGATTCTGGGATGGACTGGCGATGCACTGGGGATCTGTGATGCACTGGGAAACTGTGATGCACTGGGGATCTGTGATGCACTGGGGATCTGGGATAGTCTGGGGATCTGGGATAGTCTGGGGATCTGGGATGGTCTGGGGATCTGGGATGGACAGGGGATGGACTGGGGATCTGTGATGGACTGCCACAAAGGCAAGATAATTCTTGTTGGGCAGTGTATAGTGCTCGAACTAACACACTTAGACCAAAATGGTTCAAAGACTGTCAGGGAAAATGGTTGGCCCTCACACATGTTCACTTCATCAAATCTGGCCCTCTTTAAAAAAAAGTTTGGACACCCCTGGCCTAGACGATACGTCATATCGCCTACAACGGCCCCTCCCTGTAGGCGATTGCCTGGGACACGTGAAGCCTAAAGCTGTCTGGGCCGGGTGCCCACACTTAGAATGAAGTCACCGGCCGGAAAGGGGGGTAAAGTAGCGGAGCTCCAGCCAGCGTGTTGCTGGACCGTGGAGCAGGTGAGTGTCTGTTTATTAAAAGCCAGCAGCTACACTTTTTGCACAGTAAAAAAGCCTGGAACTCCCCTTAAAGAGGAAAGATCTTTCCCATTCCAATCTGGGGATGGTCCTCCCCAGCTCTTCCTCCCACCTAGCTACAAATGTTGATTGTTTTTCTATATTTTTTGGAAGGAGATATTGATATATTGTGGATAATATATGGACAGGTCTTTGTTCCTGTACTAATAACCAGAGGCGGCTCTCTATTTAGGCAAATTATGTGGTCGCCTAAGGCCTCGCATCCACAGGGGCCTCGCGACCACCTAATTTTCTGAATTAAAGAGCTAGAGGTGGGTAGGAATAGCAGTGCCTGGGTGGCTGGAGGAAAGGGTGAGTAGCAGAGCTCCCGCCTCTACTGCACTGGCTGCTCTGTGTCACATTCCCTACTTGTGTGTCCGGCCGGTCACCAGCTCCTCCGTGTCCTTCGATCCATCCTCATGCAGCGCCTCTCAGGCCAGAGTCCTCCCCATCCAGAGCTCCTCCCCCCGAGGACAGGGACCCCCTTCATCTCCCCTTGGGACAAGAACCCCCCTTCATCTCCACTTGAGAAAAAGTGCCCTGACCCAGCACTGAGAATATGCTGACGCCAGTGCCGAGACAGAGTGCACTGACACCAGCACTTAAAGGCTCTTTTATGCAATTTATGCAGCTAATTTTTATTGCTTTAATTTTTTCATTACAGGCGTGAGAGGGGCCTCATGTCTAAGTTACGACTAAGGCCTCACAAAGCCTAGAGCTGCCTCTGCTAATAACTGCTCAAATTCTGTAAATGGTCCAGCCAGTAACCATTTTTTTTATTGGTAATTGAATATATGTTCATAGTTGTTAATATTGTATCCACTTATTTCTACATTCTAAGCCCAGGGAGTCCAGCAGGGGGATTTTGCCTTTCACCAGGGTCTGGACCACTCTTGAGGCCTTTAATGCTGGTGGAAACTCATGGCTTCCGAACAAAGGTGTCATTGGCCCAATCTGAGTGGACCATTTCTCGTGCAAAAACGAAACTAAAAAACTACAGGTACATTATATGATTGATTTTTATCTATTTTTAATCATTTTTAAAATGAATCAGTTAACTATTATGTCTCTATACCCTGTAAACAGTCATTACAGCAAAACAAAAAAAAATCCTTTACAACTCCTTTAAGTATTGGACCTATTCCCCACTGCTCTAGGTATTCTTCTATAAAACACCATCCCACCCTGTCCAATGCGAAGGTCTATATTGGTTAAGGAAATCGGGCGATAATTTCCGCATATTGTGTGATATTTTTCTGGCTTTGGGATGATCGATATATGCGCTTATCCCCTGTGGAATAATCCAGGTTATAGGGAGACACTATCCATAGTTACACAGAGATACTGAGCAGAATTACAGTCCAATCAATGTCCTAGTTAGAAAGGGGATACATGATTTACATAGAGACTGCTCAGTTTTACAGATAGATTGCATATATATTAATGTATGGGTATGTGTTAAAGTTGGTACTACCAAGCAAAGTGAACAGTGAATTGTGTGAATAGAGCACATTGACATTTTTTTTCAGCACATCCCAAACTCAGTAATGAGACATCTCATCTAAAATATCTTAATGCAGGATGTGCATAGAAAAACATCCTTCTGCTTTGCACAATCTTTCTTATGTTACATAGCTCACAGGTAGCCACACTAAGCATATCTAGGCATAAACATTGTTCTGTGTGACCTAAATAAGAAATTGCACAGTTTTCATACATAAAAGACTGGAGGGCGAAAAAACCCAGATGGTCTTTTTGAGTCTTTTTTGTTTTAATATTATTTATTGAGTTTTCAACAATTTACAGAGAGCAAAATATAAGAACAGAGATAGAACATAATCTCTATGTTATGCTCAAAGTAACATTGTACATAGGAGACCCTACAAGGCCATCGTGCAACATATTTAGCATTCATAATGTGCACTAGAAGTAAAAATCAAAGGGATATCTCATCTTTGGACTAGGGCTTAGGGAACAGAATACAGTACCTTATATCTTCTCTATCTAACTTATATTGCAGGCAAAAGGGAGGCAAGAAGGGTACATCAACCAGTTAAGACCAGCAGGCTTATGAAGGGGGAAATAGAAAAGTATAGCTAGGGGAGGGGGAAAGGGAACATGGGAAACAGAAATCCAGAGGGATGTAAAAGATTGTAAATGCAGAATAGGCTGAAATGTGACCATCAGGTAAAGCTTCAGGCAAATCTAATGCAGTAAGGGAAAAGTGGATTTCACAAAAAGGAATTGAGAATGAACATTTTTGTCTGAGAATAGCCTGTTTACCCCAAACATGTTTTTTTTTTTTTTATTGTTTATTTATTGAATATTTTAAGAAACAAGAAACATTGTACAGAATCAAAAAGAACTGTCAACAAAAAGGGATATATTTCCAATGAGAAAGAAATAATCATAATATATCATATGTAAAAAAAAGAAATAGAGATTGCAAAAAATGTCAGATGATTATCAAACAAGTGGGATGCAACATGGTACGGAAAAGAAAAAGAAAGAAGAAGAACAAGTACTCAATAAGACAAAGTGCATAATAGGCTAAGCGTCATATGTTCACATGCTTCATCGAGACACTCCATCCCCAAACTTACGAGTTCAAAGTTACCTGTGCAATCTCAGAGTTATATTCAGAAGAATCCAATTTTTCCCAGATGGCGTCAAAGCTAGTTAAAGAGTCTTCAATTACAGCTGTGAGGCGTTCCATTCTACGAATATCTATGATAGCTGTTATAAATTGTGTAAAGGATGGGGGAACATTGGTTAGCCAGCATTGTGGGATAGCCCTTTTAGCCGCTAATAGAATGAAGGCCATCAATTTCCTAAGGGGTTTAGGCATCTTTGGGAGGGGTAATCCCAGGAGGAGATACAAGGGGTGTAAGGGGATAGGAATACCTAGAACCTTTCCCAAAAGGGCATGTACTTTGGACCAATAGGGTGTAATCATAGGGCACTCCCAGAATATGTGATAGTGGGTGCCTAAGTAAGAACCACATCTCCAACATTGTCCAGAAGGTGTCAGCTTCCTTGCCAATAAAAATTCTGGGGTCCTATACCAAAACATTAATATTTTATAGGCAGACACATCTAGATACCTTGGAAGTAGCCTCCCAAATACTCCTCCATTCGGGTAAAGAAATGGGTTTATTCAAAATATTGGACCATTTCCGCATGTAAGAATGAGTCTGCTCCGTGATCTGAGGGGTATCATGTAAAATCTTATAAATGGTGGATATTAGGCGAGGTTCATAAGGGCCTCTGAAACATAACAATCCAAATTCCGTGGGCATAACTAAAGTAAAATGTGGGATTCTAGTGGAAATGAAATGCCTGGTTTGTAAAAAGGAGTAGAAGAGAGTTTTCGGGATTTTGTATTTCGATTGCAGCTCAGGAAAAGTAAGAAATGTACGTGTCACTGGATGTACTAGGTGGCGTAGCTGAAATACACCAGCTTTTGTCCAGGGTAACATGGCATCGTATGATAAGCTGTCAGGAATTTCTGGGTTAAAGATAATGTTCACTAAAGGAGAGCATGGGGATGAGAGAGGGTATTTCCCAGAGCATCTTTTCCAGATTGAAAGTGTAAACAGCATAGGGTTTAAACAGATTTTACACAGCTGGCCACAACAAGCAACAGGGGTGGGCAGGGACTGTAATGCTCATCTCTATCTCTGACCACCTATTAGGTGCACATCTGGACGTCCAGGAGGTTATAGCTCTCAAATGTGTGGCAAAATAATATTTGATTATGTCGGGCGCCCCCAAACCCCCTCTATCACGGGCTGCAAAAAGAACTGTGCTAGCTATCCTACGGGATGTGTTATTCCATATGAAGTTCAAAAAGTTTCGTTGGAGTAATTTCAGTTGGGACATTGGGACCATCACTGGTAGGGTCTCAAAAAGGTAGAGGAGTTTAGGGACTACCGACATCTTGAGGACATTTATCCTCCCAAGAAGGGACAGGGGGAGCTTCGTCCAGGTCTTAAGCAACCTATTGATTTCCGTGAACAAAGGAGGGAAGTTAGCCTGAAACAGTGAAAGATAAGAGGGTGTTAAGTAAACTCCGAGGTATTTGAGCGATTGAGAACACCATCTGTATTTAAAGTTTCCTTTTAGGGCCGAGAGCGTTTCTGCCGAAACATTCACAGGGAGGGCCTCAGTCTTGGTCGGGTTAATTTTGAAACCTGAAATACTGCCAAATTGATTTAGAGTGGTATGGAGCAAGGGGGGTGAAATATGGGGATGGGTCAGTGTCAATAAGATGTCATTGGCAAACAGGGACAGTTTGTATTCCCTATGCCTCAACGTCACCCCCCTTATATCTGGGTGAGAGCGAATGGCCTCAGCTAAGGGCTCCAGACTGAGGACAAAAAGTAGGGGAGATAAGGGGGACCCCTGTCGAGTACCATTGCTCAGGAAAAATGGCGAGGAGACACAAGAAGCCAACTGGACCTGAGAGGTGGGCGTGGAATATAACGCTTTTAGGGCTTGCATAAAGGGACCACTGAAGCCGTACCTGGAAAGAATAGCGAACATAAATGACCAATTCAGGCGGTCAAAAGCCTTCTGGGCATCTAAACTGAGTATCACGGCAGGTTTCTTCATCTTAGTTAGTAAGTCAATAAGGTCAATAGTACGCCTAGTGTTGTCTCCTGCATGTCTAGTGGGAACAAACCCCACCTGGTCTCTATGAATGAGTGAGGGGAGGAGTAGAGATAGTCTGTTAGCCAGAATTTTTGTAAATATTTTATAGTCAGAATTTAATAGGGCGATGGGCGATAGTTATCCGGTAGTGACGTATCTTTGTCCGGTTTCGGGATGACCGTTATAAAGGCATGTAAAAATTAAGAATGGGGGATCGTTCCAGACATCAGAGAGGCGAACAGTTTAATCATATGGGGTGTCAGGATCGAAAGGAAACTCTTATAGTAAGAATTGGGTAACCCATCAGGACCGGGGGATTTGTGGGATGGGAGTTGGTTTATGACCGCAGAGAGTTCTTCAACAGTGATAGGGGTATTTAGACCCGCGCGGTCTTCAGGTGAAATTGAAGGGAGTTTCAGAGATTCTATAAAAGCATTACATTTTTCTTGAGTGAACTGAGAATTAGGGTCTACGGATAGACAATTATACAGCTTTTTTGTAAAAGTCACCGAAGATTCGTGACATATTTTGGGGACAATCAGGCTGTAACAGAAAGTCAGGGATAGAAGCTGTGGGTCTCGGCTTTAGTTTATGAACCAGCATCCTATGGGGCTTGTTAGCATAATCATAGAACTTTTGCTTGGACCAAAGCAAAGATTTAGCATGTTTATTCGAGTCTAGAGACTTAATGCGATTACGTAATGAAATTACCGTCCTAAGACGTGTCACTGTGGGGAGAGTAAGTAAAAGTTTTTCTGCTTTGGATAGGTCAGCTAAAAGGGATTTTCTCTGATGTTCTCGATCACGTTTAAGACGGGAACCAGAGGAAATGCACTCCCCTCTGAAGAAAGCCTTATGGGCCTCCCACAAGGTGGACACCTCAGAGACCGAGCCTTCATTGAGTTCAAAGAATTCAGACAGTTTCTGTTGTAGATGGAGGTGAACATCAGATGTGGTGAGAAGGGATTCATTAAGACGCCAATGACATTTTCTGGGCGTAGGTGTGGCTAACAGAAGGTCTAATGTTATGGGTGCGTGGTCAGACCAAGTGATTGGGCTAATCTCCGAGTGGACCACATAAGACAATAAGGGCGCTGAGACAAAAAAATGGTCTAGTCTTGTATATAGCTTGTGAGGGGGGAGTAAAATGTGAATTGTTTAGCAGTAGGGTGTTTCAGTCTCCAAGTGTCATAAAGGTTATGGGCCGTATCAATTTTCGGAATTGAAGAGGAGTTCTTTTGAGCTTGGGGGGGTGGGGCTTTTGCAAAGAGGGCAAATCTATCTTTGATTGGGGACATGCCAAACATGTTTTAAAGCAGGACTCCAACTGAAAATAAGGTAACAATAAAAAAGCCAATTTAAAGATTAAACAAAACCGTGTGTTGATGAAAATTTACCTTCATTCTAGAGATTTCTCCTGCAACGCTGCCACTAAACGTCCTCAGACCAGCATCATTCAGCCTTCCTTTCACTGAGCTTAAATTACACACAGATCCCATTCAAAGGTTCCCCAAAATACGTATTTTAATTTGACAGCAATTAAAACTGTATATTCTTTGTTTCATAAATGTCATATTTGCCTAAAGTGGATGTAAACCCTCCATACACCCAGTGAAGTGAACAGCCTCAGATGATACACAGGGAGGAACCAAATCTCCCTACATAGGTTTTACATGTATATCTGCTGTCTTCACATTTATATATGGTTTAGAAAGTTCAGATCCTGTTTGATTTTCTCTTCCTGTTTAACACAGATGTAATGTCTGGGCATACCGCCAAGATAGCTAACATTGCTTATTGGAGGAAAGGCACACACCCCCTTCTCATCATAGGCAGAGACACTTAGAGGTGTTTTATAATAGGGTCAGCTCCTCTATTTTAGCAACCTCCCCTGGCAGAAATGTCAGGCTGCTTTTATCTAAACATGTCAGATAATTTGTCAGGAGTTATCAGGCTGATAACAGAGGAACAGTTCAGGAGAGAGCTATGGGAAGGGAGATAACAAAATACTGCAGATATATGTGCCCATCTTAAATTTCATGAATTGGGTTTACCTCCACTTTAAGCTTGTTTACTGCAAGAATGAAAAAAGAAAAAAAAATGTGTAGAATCCCCCCTACCTTCAAAATGCAAGCCAAACTCTTTTGGGAAAGTGGGGACGACAAGCGTTTGCGCCCCCCTCCTCCTGAACTATTCTGGGCCATATGTTCTCAACATGGGGGTTCCTTTCCAGGGGAGGACCCTGGTAAAAGCACCTTGTCTCTATATATTGATAAGAGCAAAGACCTCTTACCCACATCCCTGGCCACATCCCTTTCAGAATCTGGAAGCCCCCTTTACATATAAGGAGGCCCAAGGACACTGGACCTCTATCCTATTGAATGAGTAAGGAGTACATAGTACCCTTACTCATTCACAAAACCAAAAAATGTAACCAAGAAATAAAGACCCCCCCAAAAAATTCCCCAAAAGTCCCTTACTGTACATTTGCTGTCAATCATGAAGCCCACTGCCTGCTGACTCACTAAAAAATAAAATAAACACTACTGCACACAACCAATCCTGATCCTACTTATAGCAGAATGACAACCCACCAAGCTGTTATAAGTTATAGGGAAGGGGAGGATATAGTGGTGACATCATTGACCAAATTTAGCCATGGCCGTTATTAATCAGTGTCATAGATATGTATTTGGACATTGCTGTCACTGCTGTCCCTGCCCTTTTGCTTATGTGGCAGGGATTCCTGGTGACATCAGCGGTTCCTAAAGACACAATGAGGTTGATTTACTAAAACTGGAGAGTGCAAAATCTGGTGCAGCTCTACATAGAAACCAATAAGCTTCCATTTTTTTTTGTCAAAGCTTAATTGAACAAGCTGAAGTTAGAAGCTGATTGGCTACCATGCACAGCTGCACTAGATTTTGCACACACCAGTTTTAGTAAATCGACCCCAATGGGTATATTTAAGAAAGGCAAATCCACATTGCACTACAACTGCACTTTCAAGTGCAGTCTCTGTAGATCCAAGGGGGACATGCAAGGGAAATAAAAAACAGCATTTTAGCTTGCACATAGTTGGATGATAAAATCAGCAGAGCTTCCCCTCATTTTAGATCAACCCCTTAGATTTAAAGTGCACTTGCAATGCAAAGTGGATTTACCTTTTGTAAATAAACCCCAATGGGTGAAAGCACCTGAGCACACTTAACTGGTAACATAAGGGTATATATTAAAACAAAAAATAAGACATTTTTTATTTCTTTTCTATATTTTTTAGGGTTTGATTTACAGAGTAAAAACCTAACCACATTAGGAATGTTTCATTGGGAATGTCTTGTGAAATCGGTACTGTAGATTTCATTCATTTGCTTGCTATGAAGTTGCTATGGAGAGTGATATACGGAAATTTGGATCACACATTCCCTAACACCTTGGGAACTGTGAGAAGTACATATACTGTACATCTGTCTGGGGTGTGGAAAGTGAACAGCTTGGGAACTGGCAAACATTTCAGAATTAAAAATGCAAATTGCAAGTGTTCTGGAAAGTACACAGTAACAGCTGTATACAAGCCGTGTAATGCTTTTATCACTGCGCGCTGTCACATGCTACAAATTTACTGGTTGTTTTACACTTCAGAGATGCTACTCCAAAATATTCTGTTAGAACTTCCATGAGGAATGACATAACATACGTAGGGGCATCTCCAGGACTTTTCCAGTGAAAAGGTAAGTAAATGCTAAACATGAATAATTTTTTATGTAACTTTTTTTTTTTAACTATGTATAACATTCAGTGTCAACTGCAGACAGAAATGCTAGAAAAAAAACAAACAAAAAAAAAAACTTGCGTGCATTTCATAAAACCCTTTTTCTGCTTATCAAATGTTGTATAGTATGCTGAATCAGTACTTTCGAATATGTGGATTTATCTCTGGAATAGAAGAATAATGTGCAGCAGTGATATTCAGGAGTCAAAAAGTCTAGAGTGAAAAAGTCTACCAAGTTTTTTTTGGGTTAACCATTTGATATAATAAAACTTTGTCAATAATTGTGAAATATACAGTCTATCTATCTATCTATCTATCTATCTATCTATCTATCTATCTATCTATCTATCTATCTATCTATCTATCTATCTATCTATCTATCCATCTATCTATCTATATAGAGAGAGAGAGTGAGAGAGAGAGATCTCCCTCTCTCTATCTCTCTGTATATATATATATATATATATATATATATATATATATATATATATATATATATATATATATATATATATATATATATATATATATATAAAATCTATGTTGCATTTTTTTAGTTCAGGAAAATTAATTGTCATTGGTCTTCTGTTTGCTTTTGTTTGGTGTTTATTAATGCTACAGTTAACTATAGAAGCTGATGTAATAACAGAACCTCCCTATATTTACTATAACTTCTAGCATAATGTGTGCCACTTTTAACTGCTTTGGCAATTCAATAAAAAATTGTATCAGCACATGTAAACATCGATATGTTTTGCTTAAACTAGATTAGTTAAAGTATCAACAACTTGTGTAGTTTTTAGAAGGTAAGGTATACTTCAGACCACTTCAGACCACTTGACCACTTGGGCTCATTCTGACATTTCTAACATACATGTAAATATCTGTATATTTTTGCTAGAAAATTACTTAGAACCCCCAAACAATTTATATTTTCTGAAAGCTAAGGCTCCATTCACACCTAGGCATTTTGTCGCCTGTAGCGCGACGCTCACAAACGCCAGAGGGAGAAAAATACATGAAAGCCTATGGAGATGGTTCACATCTGAACACTGATGCGCCTGACGCCCATCGCCTGTAGTTAAAAAAAGTTCCGGACCCTTTTTTGTCGCGCGTATCGGGCGGTTTGGGCGTATTTGAGCGTTTCCATTTCCCATAGAAAGTAATGGAAACGCTCAATTCAAGCGACTAGCGCGACAACGAGCGTTTGCTACAGGCGTTTTGTCGCTTTAATCAATAGAACTTTTCACCCAGGCAGAAGATTAAACAAATCTACCAACATAGCAACAAGTGATGAAAAGATGATAATTTTTCCTATTGGCTAAAATAAAAAACGTCAAAGTACAAAAACGTCGGACGACGCAAACGCGCAAATAAGCATGAATACGCGCGACAAAACGCTGGAAAAAAACGCCCAAAAAACGACCAAACGACCGTCGCTCAGGTGTGAATGCAGCCTAAGTTACTGGAGAATAAAATGGTGGGTGTTGCAATTTTTTATGTTATACGATTTTTAAACAGTACATTATCGAATGCAAATTTTCAGGAAAAAATTAATTGTAATGATTTTTAGTGCTCATAAACACAATTTAATACCCAAAGAAGTAAAATATATATATTTGGGTAAAATACAAAAGATGATGTTACACCAAAAAAAAAAAAAAAGATAGTTAACGTGTAATGCTTTAAAATTGCATATGCCCATGGGACAGCAACAAACTACAGTACCTAAATAGGTTACCTTACCAGTTTACAGTTACAGTACATATGAGATCTGGCACTAAAAATGCTCTTACACTGACGTTCGTGACAATACCTCAAATGTGTGATCTGATCACCGTTTACATATGAGACCTAAGTGTTTATTTGCACTTTAAAATATTTTGTTTTATTTTTATATTTATTTTATTAAAACAATTTTTTTTATTAAACTGTACCTTTATTTATTTTTAATTGAACTTTTTGCAATCACAAGGGATGAACAACCTCCTGTTATAGCATGGTCCATGACAGGTTCTCTTTATAGACCCCAGTTCTCTCCTCTGCCTTACAAAGCAACCAATCAAACTGAGATTGGCTTGATCAGCTGCTTTACAAACTGGTAATGGATTGTAAACAAATGAAATCAGAAGTGACAAAAATCAAACAATAACAAAGTGACATCACAGAAGAGACGATGGAGCTTCTGTTCCTTCCACTCTTCACAGTGCATCCCGGCATAGTTCCCAACTGTCCCTGATATCGAGGGACTGTCCCTGATTTGGAACAATGTCCCTCTGTCCCTCATTCCTCCTCATTTGTCCCTCATTTTGGTCTGATCTATATAGTTGTATATAAAATGCACTTTTATTATTTCAAAAAGTGTTTTCCAGCACTAAACTTTTCATCTGATTTCTAAATTGCTGCATTTGTAAATTCCAAAAGCCAATATAAATATAAATAGTAGTGGTAAAAAAAGCACTTTTGGGTTTAACCACTTAAAGGACCCCCGCACGCACATTTACGGCCACAACATGGCTCGTACAGGCACAAGGGCGTAAATTTACGTCCTCGCCTTCGTGCGGTTCGGGGGTCCCATCGGGACCCCCTCCGCAGCGTGCGGCGGTCCCCCTGGCTCTGGGAGCGATCGCCGACGAGCGGGCGGATGTCCGTGTTTTCCGCCCCCCCCGCGATCGCTCCCAGCCAATGGGAGCGCTCCCCCTTCGTGTCAGTTCCTCCTCCTGTGTTTACACAGGAAGGAGGAAATTATGTCACCTCTCATCGCAGCGGTGTTTCCCACCGCTGCTGATGAGAGAAGACATCCACAGTAAGTGTGCACCAACACAACACTGACACACACACACATAGGCACATTAACCCCTTGTGATCACCCCCCTGTCACAGTGTCACTGAATGCAGTGATCTAATCACTGCATTTAGTGTCAGTGTGACAGGCAGTGTAAAAGTCAGTTAGTGTTAGGTCCAGGATAGCCCCCCCACCCCCCACCCCCCCTAATAAAGTTTTAACCCCCTGATCACTGCCCTAGTTAACCCTTTCACTCCCTATTGCCAGCATCACTAAGCGATCATTTTTCTGATCGCTGTTTTAGTGTCGCTGTTCCCGCTAGGTAGCTATTTTTTTTATTGCGATTTTTTTTTTTTACTAAAGACATGTGGCTGAATTAATTTTGGCCTAAATGTTTTACTAAAATTTAGTTTATTTGATTTTTTTTATAACAAAAAGTAAAAAAATAGTGATTTTTTTCAAAATTGTCGCTCTATTTTAGTTTATAGCGCAGAGGCGATCAAATACCACCGAAAGACAGCTCTATTTGTGGGAAGAAAAGGACGCAAATTTTGTTTGGGAGCCACGTCGCACGACCGCGCAATTGTCTGTTAAAGCGACGCAGCGCCGAATTGTAAAAACACCTTGGGTCATTTAGCAGCGTATGTGTCCGGGTCTTAAGTGGTTAAGCAATCTTGTTTTTTTGTACAATTCTCCTTTGGCTTGAAATATGGTGTTCCCCGCATACTTTTGCTGATACTGTAGGTGTCCCTCATTCCCATCTCAAAAAGTTGGGGGTTATGCATCCAGATAGTATAAAGCCGCGTACACACGATCGGTTGTAACCGATGAAAACGGACTGAAGTTCGTTTTCATCGGTCCAAACCGATCGTGTGTAGGCCCCATCGGTCCGTTATCCTTCTGTCCAAAAACAGAGGGCTTGCTTTAAAAATGAACTGATGGATGGCTAACCAATAGGTCAAAACCGATCGCATTGGTTAAAAATCCACACATGCTCAGAATCAAGTCGACGCATGCTCGAAAGCATTCAACTTCATTTTTTTTCATCACGTCGTTGTGTTTTACGTCACCGCGTTCTGACACGATCGGTTCATGAACGATGGTGTGTAGACACATCAGTCCATCAGTCAGCTTCATCGGTGAACCGATGAAAACGGTCTGTCGGACCATTCTCATCGGATGGACCAATCGTGTGTACGCGGCCTAAGACATCCCAGTAAAGGCAGTGGTGGGAGGGGGACCCCTATCTTCCACCTGTAAAATTGATTGGGTGGCTATTTAGGCACTCAGATCACTTGTACAAGAAAGAGAATTGCCGGGTGTAATTGTTGGATGTGGCAGCTGCAGCCATGACCCAGATATCACCACCAGGCCACCAGGAAGTTTTCATATGTACAGCTAAATCGTAGTGGTTAACAGAATGATTTTCTGGCAAGCAGTAGTTCTATCATAATAAAGCTCCAAACTGCAGTGACCCACATGTAGCTTTTCTTAGAGAAAAAGCAAAAAAGATAACAAAAAGTGAAAAATAACAGAGGGAAACAAATGGAATCAGCAAGAGTGATGTGTACTTAAATAAAATTTGTTCAAACCTGCAGTTGCAATCTTCCATACAAATGAATTATTTTCAGATTACACAAAACTGATGTGCTTTTGCATTGTGAAGAACGGAATATAGTAACATTGCCGCAGAACTTCACCCACAAAAAAGGAAAAATAAATAGTCCATTAAAAGATGCAATTTATTCTTGTTATCACCACTAGATGTCCTCAGTCTGACAACCAGCATCATTCAAGCCACTTCTCTATAACCAGGCTGTCTTGGACCCACCCAAGCCGGTGACCGGAGAGTGCAAGGAGCGAAAGCACAGTAATGAGCTCATGTCTCTATCACTCTGCTTTCTCCTCCCTTTAGCATGCTTCTTGTCAGCATAAGCTCCTTGAACTCCGGTTTTGCCATAGAAGGACTGCAGACATGTGATTCAGGGTTTGTTCACATACTGCTGCTCCTCTGAAAGGGCATTTAATGAGCAGTAAGGTGGTGATGTCACCTGCTCAATACCTGCTTTAATCTCAAAATTGCACATGGTTGCAGGGCAGTTGTGGTGCGGCTTCATACACTTGAATCCTTCAAGCAAAATGCCATTTAATTTTAGCCACAGCTGCAAAGGCATTGTGGTACCAACATTTGTGTAGCCCTGAACGACTACATGCCCTACTTTAGGTGGGTGGGTGGGGGCTGTAAAACCCTGGCTCGACTGTCTGCTTTTACCACCCTCTGGCCGCTTGTGTGAATGAGCCCTCAAGGTCAAATGCAACTACCTACACTGCTTGCAATTAAAAAAAAAATACATTCAGTGACTTCACAATTTTAGAGCTGTGCTAATTTGTGTTTTTTATATCTGCCTAGAGTTACACTTTTAACTAAAAGCATAATTAATCCTATACTATAATAAAGTCCAAATTAAAGTGGACTTTTTACAAAATTGCAAAAGCCTGCTACTGTGTTAAAAGCTACTACAATTTGTGATTATAAACTATGTGTGATCCTTTAAGTCATAGCAGGAAGCATTGGGCCCATGGGGGTCATGATATAGGCCTGCTGACATCATTGCATGGGAATGTTACTGCCTGCTGTGTACAGCACACTGATATTATTACACATTTATGTACCAGTGTTGCATTCTCTCTAAAGTAGATGCTCTATTAATGATACACTTTAGCTGTATGACTGTGCTTCCCCTGTAAATTTTTTGGCAGGGCTTTGACAGTGCTCAAATCCTCCATAAACTAATTGTCAGCATTTAGAGTCTTCCATTGCTGTTTCCCACTTGCAAGCAGTCAGATTTGGCAAAAACCATACCACGTAAACCACATCTGTATTAAAGTGATTGGAAATATATATTTTTTTCTTTTTATAAATAACAAACATGTCTTACTTACGTGCTTTATGCAATGATATTGCACAGAACAGCCCCGGTCCTCCTCTTCTGGTGTCCCCCACCAGTGTTCCTGGCTCCTCCTCCCTTCCTAGTGTCCCCATAACAAACAGCTTGCAGATATGCAGGCTCAATCCTGAGCCGGGCTGTGTATGTCTGTTGATACACAAAGCACAGCTTAGCCCCACCTCCCACTCCCTCCTCACTGGGTTTGATTTACAGCAGCAGGAGCCGATGGCTCTCACTGCTGCCTCCATGTCCAGTAAGGAGAGAGAAAGATCAGTCCTGTTACTCAATACTGAATTGAGATTGGGCTCAATAAGTATTTAGGGGTTCTGGGAGGAACTAATTACAGAAGAGTTTTTAACTCAAGGCCCCTTTCACATTTGAGCACTTTTCGATCAGGTTCGACTGTCAGTTTTTCAGGCAGACCTGATCAGAGCCTCCATTTACTCCTATGGGACAGTGGATGTCAGTGGTGACATGTCCGCTGAGACCTGCTACTATCCGATCCAATCCTGTCTGTGAAATCTAGACGGATGGAGACCCTTTTTTCCATCTGTCTGGCGGATGAGATCAGATAGGGTTGGATGAAAATGGAGAGGCGATCCATTTTCATCCGATCTCCCCATAGAGAAGAGTGCGGCTCTGACAGGTCCATCTCTGCATAGAGAGCGGAGACGAACCTGTCACCCGCCTGCTCTGCAGGGATACACAGATCGATCCCCAGGGGAGGGCTGGCAGGGGGACAGGATGGAAATCTCCCCCCAGGCCGGTGACACTATGCACAGCCACCGGCCGCCACTATCAAATGCTGTTTTTGCAGAGCAGGAATATGCCTGCTGGAGCTCTGTTAAAACAGGTCGCAGCGGCTGCTCACCTCCCACTGTACAGCCATGCCTGTGTCAGCTCCGAGGTAGATGGCTGCAGAGCTGAGCTATGTCTCGTCTCACACATAGCTCAGCCTCAGCGCACACCATTGCTGACATCCTCTTCTCTCTCTGCACAGACAGGAGGAGAGATAGAGCTCATCTGCTCCTCCTCCTTCTGAGTCTGCCCTGCCCACAATCCCTGGGCATGTGTGGGCACTGAACAGGAAGCTTGAACCCAAAAAAAGCATCAGACAGCCTGCCTGCGCCACAGCCTCCATCCCCTCTAGTTTCTCCTGCCTCCCAGTGCATAAAAAGGGGTGCTCTGTGGACTTTGTTAAATGGGAGGGGGCAGGCTTTGGTGAGCAGAGACCCTCTTTGCACAAAAGTCCACAGCATGCACCCTTAAATCAAGTTTCCCAAAGTTTCCCAGAACACTGCTTACATCATATCTGATGTATATGGGGTCTGTGCGGACTCTGATGTAAGGGGAGGCTCTGTGCGGACTCTGATGTAAGGGGAGGCTCTGTGTGGACTCTGATGTAAGGGGAGGCTCTGTGCGGACTCGTGACTGGACTTGCCCCCCAGGCCTAAGGCTGCCAGCCCTCCCCTGTCAATCCCCACTGAGCAAAGCAGAGTCTGCCGGACTGCCAGTATGAAAGAACCCTAAAGTGGAACTTTAGTCAGAAAATGAAGTCCTGCTAGATCATTTCAGGGTGGTCCCTTTTGCAGGTATAGCTATGTAAAAAAATTGAAATAAGTGTCTATACTGTTTAAATCCAGCACCAGTAATACACTGTCTGAAAAAACAAAAAATTGTGTCCAAAGTCTAAACACTGTAATGTTGCGTACACACGCTCGGAATTTCTGTAAAAAAAATTTCGTTGGGAGCTTGTTGTCTTGAATTTCCGACCGTGTGTAGACTCCATCGAACACTTGCTGTTGGAATTTCCGACAACAAAAATTTGAGAGCTGGTTTTCAAATTTTCCGACAACAAAATACGTTCTCGTAAATTCCGATGTGTAGACAATTCTGACGCACAAAATTCCACGCATGCTCTGAATCAAGTACGAGACGGAAGCACTCGTTCTGGTAAAACTTACGTTGTAATGGAGATAGCACATTCGTCAAGCTGTAATAGACTGAAAAGCTTGAGGCTGAAAAGCGCAAATCGTCTCAAACTTTTACTAACACAAATGGTATTGAACCTTTGTACGTGTTGTACCTGAAAGCATTCTTGGCAATCGGAATGTCCGACAACATTTGTGCGACCGTGTGTATGCAAGACAAGTTTGAGCCAACATCTGTCAAAAAAAAAATTCATGGTTTTGTTGTCGGAATGACCGATCGTGTGTACTCAATGTATGAACATATGCAGCATCCCAAATGTTTGCTGACTCACCTGTATAGGTGTGATACAAGCAACTCATGAAAGCATATAGAAAAAAATGTGGGGTTAACACCCCTAAAAAGCAAGTCACAGGAAGACCATGCAGGTTAAACATGTTTTTTTTATTACAAATCTATAAAAAACAAAGACTTGGTAAAATTACCCACCACCGTCACCCAACCTTAAAGTGAAGTTCCACCCTGATTTTTTTTTGTAAAAATTAAAAAAAATCAAATTTATACTTACCAGAAAGGGCTGTTACTATGCAGAAGTAGCTCTTCTGCCTCTTCCTCCACCGCAGTCCTCTTCTTCGTCCTCTGTCGTGGTGTCTTCTGATGAATGGGGCGCGCCTGCCTTCTGGGAACTGTGTGTATCCCAGGAGGCAGCCGCCCATTCACAAAGCGCCGTGTGAGTCGCACATACGCAGTAGGAAACGGGCAGTGAAGCCGTAAGGCTTTACTCCTTGTTTCCCTTAGTCAGGATGGAGGTGCAGAGACAGGTAGGTAAGGACAGGTAAGTGTCCTTAATAAAAGTCAGTAGCTACAGTGTTACTGTAGTAGCTGCTGACTTAAAAAAAAAAAAATTGTGGGTGGAATCCCGCTTTTATTAAAAAAAATATTTTACCAAGTTTTTGTTTTTTATATATTTGTAATAAAAACCCCGGGCCAGATTCACAGAGCGATTACACCGGCGTAACAGGAGATGCGCGGCGTAAGTCTAATTGTGCGCGTGCGTTTCGATGCACGGCATCCCCAAAACGCAAGAAATCTACTTTTTTTGTCCAGCGTAATTTCGTTAGACAGGCGCATCCGTCCGCGCAAAACTGCGCTAGGCACACCATTGATTTGCTATTCAAATATGCTAATGAGGGAGTTACGGGGATCCACAAAAGAACGTTGGTGCAGCGCAGGCTACGCGCTGTGCGCAACAGCAAATTGCCCTGTCTAAAATTAGACCATATAAAAGCTGGTCTAAAATTACAAAATTCGTCTACATGTCAGATAAAGCAACACTGTTAGTGAGGAGCTGAGCAGTCACACATGTTGCCCAACAAACTGTATGCCAACATGCCAGTGGCATCCATGCTCATAGCTATACTACTGACTTTAGATGAGCAAAGAAGGAGGAGGGCACTGAGGAGGGCACTGAGGAGGGCACAGGATTTTTTTTTTTTTCTAAATTATTTTTTTTGCTTATATAAACTTTTCAATTTAATCTAATCTAATACAATATTCTTAGCTGATACAAGCCCCTCAATCTTCACTCTTCACTCTTCACGGGAGAGGATATATCACACACGCATAGACATCTATGGCATGGGTGATTCTGAGGTGTCTCGCATCTTCAGATTCACCCCTCATTCCATCATGGAATTAACCACAACCCTGCAGGAGGACATCACCAGCCCAACACATGACACTACCCATGACACCCATGACAGCTACATATACAATCAGAGCCCCATCTCCACAGATTGCGAACAGAATATGTATGGGGACAGCTGGCTGGTTGGTGAGTGACATGGGTGGCAGGCATGACTGGCCCCCCCCATGATGCACACATCACAAGGGGCACATGCACTACTAACATCTTCCTGTCTTTTCCCTTCAAGGTGACTCTGCATATGCACTGGGACCCCATCTCATGACCCCATCTCATGCCAGCTCACATTATGCATCTTTGCACGTTAAACACACACATTAATCAAGGCACAATGAGAATGCATGCATGCACACCACTGTGGTCCCTAGCACACACACCCCACATCCTCATCACATTGGATTGGCACCAGTCCACCATGCAGGACTTGTGAGCAGCAATGCCATGCCACGGCTCCAATTATGTCACTGTACATTCATACACCATTCACACGGACCTGGGGATCACTTCTCCCTGGTCCTGGGAAACCCTTCTCCACCAAAATTGAGGGTGACACCCCTTTTCCCGCAGGAATGTCACCCCCACATTCCCAAATCATACACAAACAGAACCAAAAAAAAAAAAAAAAAAACAGCAAAAATAAAAAATGGCCATCAAAAATATAATTTAAACAAAATAACAACAAAGAAAACACATAAAAGACAAAAATCACTCTTAAAGACACGTCACAAACAAACAAACAAATGCTAATAAACAACAGAACAAAAGCACCTTGCTGTATAGGGAGGGATACAAAGGGATGTACTTTTGCAAAGGAAGTGCGTTTGTCTCTGTCTATTTATGCTGTTTGCATAGTTCACTAATTTGCCCGGGTCCACTTCCAATTTCACTGATTGCGCCGTTCCCGAGTTGTGAGCATGCGCACAGAGGTGCTGACCATGGTCTGCTTCAAGCGCGCATGCGCGAGCCGGCCGGCCCTTCATTTGCATGGGGTCACGGCTCATTTCAATGTAACACGCCCACGTCCTTCCCAATTTGTATTACTCCGCCTTACGCCTCTGAAATAACGTTGCGCAGGCGCAAATTTCTGCGTAAAAGCGACGAGAATAGGGTGATTGCGCCGCTACATTGCGCCAGTCTAACGTAAAGGCGGTGCGCTACGCCGGTCCAATAATGCGCAGATGTACCTGAATCTGGCCCCCCATGTTTAAGTTGCATGGTCCTCTTGTGACTTTCTTTTTGAAGGGCTTTACCACACTTTTTTTTTTTCAGTACACTGTCTCACTTTGCTCTGCACATGCTCAATTGCTCTCTATTTTTAGGCATTTTTAGGTACTACTGAATCCGATCTGCTGACAGCCTAAAAGCAAAATTAAACTTTCCTATCCTTTACAACTAAGGAAGCTGCTTCTGTTTGATCTGAAACTACCATGATGCTGCTCATGTGATCAGTTATGAGATCAGCTATTTAACCTTCTTAGCGGAAATCCCGAGTGTAACTCGGGGTGAATTTTCACTACCAAAAGCGGTAACCCCGAGCCACACTGGGGATCACATTGCAGGATCCAGGCAAAGTAACTTACCTTGACCCCTGGATCCTGCGATGTCTCCCTGCTGTGTGTGCAAGCTGTCTCCTCCTCCGCTCAATTCACAGTGCACGAGTCCTGTTCCCTGCGAGCGCTGCGACGCACGGGGACGGAGAACGGTGCCCAATCCAAAAAATGAAAAACACACTATATACAGTACACTGTAATCTTATAGATTACAGTACTATATAAAATAAATACACATCCCCATTTGTCCCTAGTGGTCTGCCCAGTGCCTGCATGCACTTTTATATTATAAATACAGTTTTTTTCTGCCTGATAACTGGAGATTGCCCATAGCAACCAAAAAGTGTACCTTTATGTCAAAAGTGGTTTTAGACCAGCTAGAAAACAGCAATTATAAATTAACATCACTTGTAGAATTGAGCGATAGCAATTTGTGGGGAAATTCATCATCAAACACTGAAAGTAATGACAGCGACAATTCAGCAACTTAGCAAATTTCAGTGTTTTTGATTTGATTACATTATTGAATATTTTTTATTATTATTATTATATTATTATTTGTTATAATTATTTATAGTTATTTATTTTATATATACAAAATCTGACATAATCATACCGCCAGGGAGGTTAATGGTTTGACAGTTTGGTGGAGAACACAAGGAAATGTGACAGTTGCCAATCCTTAAATCGGTGGGTTCAGTTCAGGGTTCAAGTCCTGGGGAAAAAAGTGTGGAAACTCCCCCCCAAGATCCACTTCCCCACCAAAATAATTAAAAATAAATGATACGCTCATATACATAATTACTAAACTGCATGTTTTTTTTTTCCGATCCACTGTACCTTAGTAATCCTTTATGTTACTGGTCGCTTTCTGTATATGGATTCATAGGGTAGTGTGTGAGTTATCGCGGGATTTAGAAAGAAGCAAGTTCTTTCTAAATCCTGCAATAAATTGTGGCAGACCTCCGCAATGTCTCCTGGGAACAATGACAAAAGCTCCCAGGAGACATTGCGGCATCGAGGAAGTGACGGAATACCCGCACACTACCCGATGAATCCATATACAGGAAGCGGCCAGTAACATAAAGAATTACTAAGGTTCACCTGCCCCTGACAGTGACTCGAGCTGGGCATCGCCGCTTAGTGAAGGATTGGCTCGGGCGGCTCCGCTGCTCTAGTCCTGCAAAGGGAAGTGAGTTCCTGCTGTGAAAAAAGTGCAGGAACTCCGTTCCCACATGTTCCTGCAGGACTTGAGCCCTGGTTCAGTTCCACTTTTGGATTTACTGCTGCACAGGGCCTTTGGGCTTCAGCAAAATGGCAGCCTCCAGCAAGAAAAAACAGGAACAATGCTGAAAGAAATTTACAGCACACACTAATTTTGGTTGCATAATTAATAATGTGGAATGTATGTCTCTTGTTTATCAAGTTGTTATGGGTAAAGTTCCATTTTCTACCCTCCTATACTTTACAGACATAAAAGCTGTTTCTTTTTGATCTGCAACTGTCATGGTGTTGCACATGTGATCTGTTATGACCCCAGCCATTTAAAGGTTTGACAGTCTGGTTGAGGACACAAGCAAATTGAACAGTTAATAAATCCCGGCATTCCAGGAATGTAATTGTTTTTAAAAGCATTTTTTTTTTTAAATTGACAAATTTAGTTCCACTTTATGGTTTGCTACTGCCATTTTGCTCTTGGGTTCAGAAAAATGTCAGCCTCCACCAAGAAGTAACAGGAGCAATTTTGGAGGCAATTTACAGCACACACTAATTTTGATAGCATCATTATTAATGTGAAATGTATTTTCCTTTGCTACAGAACATTATTTTTGAAGTTGTTATTTTTAAGGTTCCGCTTTAAACCGATGGGTTTAGTTCCTCTTTATGGTTTACTGCGGTTCAGGGGATCAGGGCTTCAGCAAAATTGCAGCCTCCAGCAAGAAAAAACAGCAGCAATGCTGGAGTCAATTTACAGCACACGCTAATTTTGGTAGCATAATTAATAATTTGGAATTAATATAAAAATACTGCGCTTTACACATAAATAAACAATAGCAGCCAGCACTAAAATCTTAACAAGAATTGTGTGAATGGATACAGTGAAAACAGTGCAGAGCTAGGAGTCAAATGTTGAGTATTGACATATCAACATACCGTGATATACAAAATAAATTGTGATTAGCATATACAAAAAACTCATGCCCCATTGAAGTCTTTGTAGACGAAACGCGTTGGGTTTAATAAGTCCTTTCCATGTCATTGTGCCTTTTTGAATTGTATGCTTTTGTGATAACAAAGGAGATTTTTTACTTTGTGCAATACATATTGGAATCTATGTAAAGCTTTTTTATTCTAAATACAGGCATACCCCACTTTTAAGTACACAATGGGACTTGTTTACTATTGCTGAAAAGTGCAAAATCAGGCTCACTTCTGCATATAAACCAATGAGCTTTCTAACCCCAGCTTGTTCAATCAAGCCTTGTAATAAACCCTTGAGGCTCACTGGTTTCTATGCAGAAGTGAGCCTGATTTTGCACTTTCCAGTGATAGTAAATATGTCCCATTGTGTACTTAAAAGTGGGGTATGCCTGTAAACCAGTAATCATTTGGTTTTTCACTATGTGGAGGCTTGCTGTTGGTTTTTTATGGATGCTGTTATCCATAAACCTATGAAACAGTTCTGTGGTGGAAGGAGGTTTTTCACCATCTGGGACATTGCCACCCTAATCCATAATCTCACATGCTGGGTTGAGGATGCCTGATGTGGCTCAGCTGAGGAGGACGAATTGCACCACTTACTATCGAGAGCTTTGATTGATGCTACCCTCTGGTAAGCATATTTAAAGCGGATGGTTCACCTCAAAAAAATATTAAAAGCCAGCAGCAACAAATACTGCAGCTGCTGACTTTTAATATTAGGACACTTACCTGTCCTGGAGTCCAGCGGCGTCCGCAGCAGAGGATGAGCGATCGCTCGTCACCCTGCTGCTCCCCCCTCCTTCCACGGCGAGGGAACCAGGAAGTGAAGCGCTCCGGCTTCACTGCCCGGTTCCCTACGGCCCATGCGCGAGTCGCGCTGCGCCCGCGATTGGCTCCCGCTGTGTGCTGGGAGCCGAGAGTTCCCAGCATACAACGGGAAAAGCCCGTCTTTTGCCCGAGACTGCGGGCCGGAAGTGGGTGCGGATACCTGTCTTTAGACAGGTATCTGCACCCCCCTCCCCCCTGAAAGGTGTCAAATGTGACACCGGAGGGGGGGAGGGTTCCGATCAGTGGATCTTCACTTTAGGGTGGAGATCCGCTTTAATCTTCTCCCCTGGGTGGTGGATGCACACATGGTGGTGACTCCTTTAGTCCTACACTGCTGGATTCCTTCCCATCAATATATACTAATGAATTCATGTTTTAATCACCAATGGGACTATACTACCAATGATGATTTACGATTTGCACAGTGCACTTTACTTAGAGACACTATCAATCAGATGATGGTTTTAGAGTTTTTACCTGCAAAAAAAATTCCATTTATTATTTTTTGTTAAAAAGTGAACTTATTCAAACCTTCTGCCTTTACAACCACTTTAAGATGACATCAGGTAGGTAAAGAGTTAAGTCAGATGTTCTCTCTCCATTGTTTTACCTCCCACATCCTACCCTAAACCATGTCATTTTTAAATGCTGAAATAACTAGCACTGACAATACAGCTCGCCCACCTTTTCTGGGCAGCCTTCCAGGTTCTTATATACCAATTAACCCCATAATCTGCTGAAGAAACTTGAACCAACATACAGCAAAGCCCATCAAGCTGATAAAACAGTAATAAAGCAAAGACTGTAAAGGTGGGTCTCTGTGTCGCTGTTACAATGAGAACATATGGAGCAATATTTTTCTCCCATAGGATTCGTTTTAGCAAACCACTGAATAGGCACAGGTGCAGTATTTAAATAGAAACTGTCACAAGCCAAATATATTAATGCATTGTAACGGGTGTACAACACCAAGTGTACTCTTGTGAAGGGTATACTGCTGGCACCGATGTGCTCTGCCTGAGAACTATTGCAAAATTTTATATAGTGGTATTCTTTACTTACTGGGCTGAACACTGGGCAATGACATCACTTACAGCGCTAGAACCAGTGTATGAAACCAAGCTGGTAGAAAATGACATTTAGCATTGTGAGTCTGACTACAAATAAAAACTGTAATTGTTGCCCATAGCAACTAATCAGGATTCTTATGAAAAGTTTCTACTACATAAGGACAAAAATAAAATAAAAATTAAGCTGAACTTGAGAACTATTAAAAATTCTCCCCTGCAGTGGGACTGTGTCCACACTACAAGGGTTAACTGCTTGTTTGGGTCCAGGGGCATGCAGAACATATACTTACCTGATCCCCCACTCCTTTGTGCTGCTATACTGATCCCTGCAGCATTTTCTCCCCCATGCCCCAGCTTTCTAAGGTTCTGAAATCATCAAGACCTGGACATGAGGATGCAAAGTCACAATCCACCACCAGTGCAGTGCAGAGGGGGAGCGTCATCTGCTGGGGTAAGAGACGATCAGGAAAGTAAAAATGCTTTTCACATTTTTTAGGCTAAATAAGCATTTGACCTTTGCAGTGGGCAGGCTTGGGGAGAATTGTTAGGTTTCCTGGAGTAGGGTTTTAAAGTGTATCTGTGCTTTGCCTATACAGAGCAAAGAAACATGTTTACGTTAATGCAATCAATCATGGGGTCTTCAAACTACGGCCCTCCAGTTGTTCAGGAACTACAATTCCCATCATGCTTAGTCATGTCTGTGAACGTCAGTCTATTACAATGCCTCTTGGGATGTGTAGTTCTACAACAGTTGGAGGGCCGTAGTTTGAGGATCCCTGCAATAAATTTACCTTCTCCCCCCTTGCCTGCTGGGTTCTTTACCTCTGGAAGTAAAGAAGCATACCCATACATAGTGGATCAAGTTACTTAATCACCTGCATCCATTGTGTGTGACAGTGCTGGTGCTTGGCCATTGACTTCTTAGGCACAGAGCTATCATATGGAGGCAGGGAGAAAACCCCCAGCCCTGTATAGGCTACAACTGAGATCAACTCAGAGCTTTAGCAAGGCTTCCTTTGCTTACTCTTGGTGGAAAACAGAGTGGTGAGGGACCAATGGGTAAGTTAGTATAGGATGCTGCAGGTTGACTTTAAACAGAACACAGCTTAGCTTTTTTTTATTTGTTTTATACATACCTTTAATTCAGTATTTTTTTTAGCCAGTCCAGTGACATCACAGGTCTTTCCCCTTTGGCGCACAGTACTCCTGAAGTGAGTGACACTTACATGCCGCCAAATCAAAAAAACCTATGTTGTCACTGGATTGGCCATAAGATTGAAGGATTGAAGGTATGGGCACACAAGAAAGTGGGCTGTATGATAGTGGCCATCATTCAACCTGAAAGAGGACCCATGGCCAGCTGCAGAGGTGGATATTAAGAGCTTTGAAGACCATAGAAAGAGTAAAGCCCTGTACACACGATCGGATATCTGATGGAATCTAATCCAATGGATTTTATCGTCGGATATCCGATGAAGCGGCCTTTTTCAGTCTTGCCTTATGCATAGGAAACATGTTCTATTTTTTTTTTTTTTTTTTACACTGATGGAAAATAAAACCGGCCATCGGTCCGTTTTCAGCGGACAAGCCGATGTGTGTGAACACGCTAAACCCCCCCCAAAAAAACAGATTTCACCATCCACACAAGCAAGATAGATGGAGAAATCTCTCCGCCAGGACAGTGTATTCGAACAGCAGGACTCTCCAATGTCAGAATACACTGATCAGGGGCTACAGCCGATTGGATTCAGCCAGTTATCGACATAAGGTTTCTAACATTCTCCTTTGGCAGAAGTCGATCTAATAAGATTTCCTATCATCTGTGCCCAGTCTTGCCACACAGAGTTAATCCAGATCTGAGAAATCCTCTTTTATGTTCAGTGAAAATGAGCAGCCTTCCAGATAAAACCCTGCCTAAATAAAAAGTCAGTTTTCTCTCTTCTTGCTTTGAGTGAGAGGTTATTTACATATCTAGCTAGGACATGTTTATTATATGTTATGTTTTGTTTATCATAACATGAGGTGATATAACATCATAACACATCCTAGTAATATACAATGAACTTTGGATCACCTCTTGTTATGATAAACATGTCCAAGCTAGATATATAAATATCCTGTCACTGAAAGCAATAACAGAGAAACAGACTTTATAATTTGGCAGGTTTTTATCTGGAATTCTGTTAATTTGCACTGAACTTTAAAAAGGATTACTCAGCGCTGGATTAACTCTGTGTGGCAAGACTGGGCACAGATGATAGGAAATCTTATACTCTACATTGTGGTTTACATCCACTTTAACAAGCTGAATCTCAATCCATCTTTGGCCAGCTTATATTGATAAAAAAAGGGGGATTTTGGAATCTTTTGTGTATTTCTTGTGTGCAGTAATCCAGAATAGAACAAATCCTGTACTTTTGTTATGTCCTGGAGTTTCCTGTGAGTGAAGACTGGTCTGCTCTGCTTTCTCTACTTGTGTGGGGTGACTTGTCTTGCACACGTCCTCTTCCTGGAGTTTTCTGCAGGCAGCCTGTGGTGGGTGGTCTTGCTGGGTCTCCTCCACAGTTTTGCATTTTGTACAGGCTATGGACAGCACAGTGATGATGATATCACTGCTAATTTTATAAGGTAATATATGGGTTTTGTGGAGGCATGTGGTGCACACTAGTGTTGAGCAGAATATGCCATATTCGATTTTGCGATATATCTCGAATATATAGTCGAATATTCGAGATATATTCGCTAAATACGAATATTCGTGATATTTTTTGGGAAATGAAATTATTGCGAATTTTCGCTATTGCGAATGCAAATGCGAATTGCGAATGCGAATGCGAAATTTCGAGAAATGCGGAATGGAGCACTCTGATTGGCTCAGAATATTCGTGATATTTTACAATACAAAATAATTGCAAATATTCGAGAAATGCGGAAGAAGCACTCTGATTGGCTCAGAATATTCGTGATATATTACAATACACAATAATTGCGAATATTCGGCAAATGCGGAAGGAGCACTCTGATTGGTTTAGAATATTCGTGATATATTACAATACACAATAATTGCGAATATTCGAGAAATGCGGAAGGAGCACTCTGATTGGCTCAGAATATTCGTGATATATTACAATATAAAATAATTGCAATATTCAAAATGCGGAATGGAGCACTCTGATTGGCTCAGAATATTCGTGATATATTACAATATAAAATAATTGCGAAATTTGAGAAATGCGGAAGGAGCACTCTGATTGGCTCAGAATATTCGTGATATATTACAATACAAAATAATTGCGAATAATTGCACTCTGATTGGCTCATATTCGAGAAATGCGGAATGGAGCACTCTGATTGGCTCAGAATATTCGTGATATATTACAATATAAAATAATTGCGAATATTTGAGAAATGCGGAATGGAGCACTCTGATTGGCTCAGAATATTCGTGATATATTACAATACAAAATAATTGCGAAATTTCGAGAAATGCAGAATGGAGCACTCTGATTGGCTCAGAATATTCGTGATATATTACAATATAAAATAATTGCGAATATTCGAGAAATGCGGAATGGAGCACTCTGATTGGCTCAGAATATTCGTGATATATTACAATACACAATAATTGCGAATATTCGGCAAATGCGGAAGGAGCACTCTGATTGGCTCAGAATATTCGTGATATATTACAATACACAATAATTGCGAATATTCGAGAAATGCGGAAGGAGCACTCTGATTGGCTCAGAATATTCGTGATATATTACAATATAAAATAATTGCAATATTCAATAATGGAGCACTGATTGGCGAATATTCGATATATTACAATATAAAATAATTGAAATGCAGAGCATCTGATTGGCTCAGAATATTCGTGATATATTACAATCAAAATAATTGAAATTGGAAATGCAGAATGGAGCACTCTGATTGGCTCATATTCGTGATATATTACAATATAAAATAATCGCGCGATATCGCTATTGCCGAATAATCGCATTGCGATTTTTCGGCAATATAAAATGAGCGCTGCAGCTACTCGGCCCAGGGTCTCTAATCATACCAGCAATGCTTTTAGACGTCGATGGGGATCTCTAGGATGTGATCTGTTCTAAATAAAAAATTGAAAAAATTTGAATATTCGAAATAGCGAATATTCGCCGCGATATTCGTGTTATTCGCGAATACTCGAATATGCAATATTCGTAGCGAATATTCGCAATGCGAATATTCGTGAGCAACACTAGTGCACACAGAGGAGAATGAATATTTGCAGTCCAAGGACCACAGCTATGGAACGCTCTACCAACAGACATCCGCATGGAAGAAAACCATCAGGCCTTCAGGAAAAAACTCAAGACCCACCCCTTCTGAAGGATTAGGACGTCGCCGGATGGAAAGCGCCTTGAGACGATTTAGTTTGCATGTGTAGCGCTATACAAGTTATTCACTCACTCACAGAGGCAGTTGATATCCACTAAAGTCATTGAGGAATATATTGAAAATAACTTTTTGTTCTAGGAGTTGAGCTTTAAAGCAGTTGTAAAGCTTAGAAATGAAAAGTGAACAAAGCACATCCTGATATGAAGTGTACTTGCCTCAATCCAAGGCACATAGTGTGAATACTTTTGACAGTTTTATCCCACTTCATTCACTCCATGCAGTGGCGTAACTAGAACCTTCAGGGCCCCGATGCAAGAAACCAGGAAGGGCCCCCCCCCCCCCCTGACCCCCAGATAGGGCTCTTTTCTCAGAGCCCGGTGGTGTTACAGGACCCGGTCGCAAGTAGGTGGCTGCATATAAATGAACCGATTTCTCCAGTTCCCCTTGCTTTTTTTCCTCTCACTCCATTCAGCGGCTGCAGGAGGAAAATGGAGAGATCGATTTTTCTATGTTGGTGTTTCGCAATCTTTTTCCAGTCAGGGCACTCTTGAAGTATACCCCTAGGTGAATGTGGCTACACTGCAACCCCCTTGCAACTGTGTGCATTGCATACAGTTGCAGCATAGTGATGATGTATTTAAGGGGTTAAAACAGGCAGTCAGGAGGCAACATGTTGCCTCTTCACCGGCTGTCAAATGTCTCTGAAAAACGATCCAAGCATGGATCGCTTTTCGGAGGCATAGCATTTTTCTAAGATACTATGAACAAACAAAAAAAATAAAATAAACAAATAGGTTCTGATTGTACACAAATAGGATTAAAAGTGCATACATAAAAGGTGCATACATACATGTAAACACACATATAAAAACACGCACACACACACACACACACACACACATATAAATATATAAATGCACATATGCACGCACATATAAACCAGTGGCAGCTGGTACTCAAAATTTTTAGGGGGGCGCAAGTAAATGGAAAAATGCTTAAAAAAAACATAATTTGCAGTGCAAATCAAAAGCTCTCACTGTGTCCATCAAATGCTGCCACTGTGCCCATCAAACGCCACCACTGTGCCCATCAAATGTTGCCACTGTGCCCAGCAAATACTGCCACTGTGCCCAAACTCTGCCACTGTGCCAAACGCTGCCACTGTTTCCATCAAATGCTGCTACTGTGCCAAAACGCTGCTACTGTGCCCATTTAAACACTGCCACTGTGCCCATCAAACTCTGCCACTGTGCCCATAAAACTCTGCCACTGTGCCCATCAAATGCTGCCAGTGTGCCCAGAAAATACTGGTGTGCCCATTAAATGCTGCCAGTGTGCCATCAAATGCTGCCAGTGTGCCATCAAATGCTGCAACTGTGCCATCGAATGCCACCACTGTGAATCCCCCCCTCGCCCCGTCCGACTCTTACCCTGTCTCGTGGGGCTGCGGGTGACTGCCAGGGTCCTCCATGCATCTCCTGTCGTCCTCATCTCCCGTCCTCTCCTCCTGATAAGTGTCCAATAGCCGCTCCTATTGTTTCAGCCAATCAGGTGATGGGTAACAGACCCGCACACCTGATTGGTGGAGAGGTGGTTCAGTGTTAGCAAAGTGAATATTAATTCGCCTTTCTAACACACCTGGGTGGACTGTAAGCGCCCAGCATGGTGCTCGCGGTTCACCTATTTTAAAGCCTATTAGAGACTATGGCTCTAATCAAGTGCTTCAACACCCCCCCTGTGATTCAGGCGCCCCGAAAAGGAGCCGGACACCTAAATATGGGGGTGGCAGCGGTGGCATAGAGGGAGTGACTGGGGAGAGGGATCGGCACACATGCGCCCTTATGGACGCACTGCCACTGATAAACACATGCACATACATGCACACTCACACACATACAGTACATACATACAGTACATACATATACACACACACACATACATACATACAGTACATACATATACACACACACATACATATGCATACACACATGCATCCATACATACATACACATACATACATATGCACACACACACACACACACACAGTATATACACACAGTATATACATATACACACACACACACAGTATATACATATACACACACACACACACACACACACACAATATATACACACACACACAGTATATACATATACACACACACAGTATATACACACAGTATATACATATACACACAGTATATACATATACACACACACAGTATATACATATATACACACACACACACAGTATATACATATATACACACACAGTATATACATATATACACACATACACAGTATATACATATATAAACACACACACAGTATATACATATATACACACACAGTATATACATATATACACACACACACAGTATATACATATATACACACACACACAGTATATACATATACACACACAGTATATACATATACACACACAGTATATACATATACACACACAGTATATACATATATACACACACATTATATACATATATACACACACACAGTATATACATATATACACACACAGTATATACATATATACACACACACACAGTATATACATATATACACACACACACAGTATATACATATATACACACACACAGTATATACATATATACACACACACAGTATATACATATATACACACACACAGTATATACATATACACACACACACAGTATATACATATACACACACACACACAGTATATACATATACACACACACACAGTATATACATATATACACACACACAGTATATACATATATACACACACACACACACACACAGTTTATACATATATACACACACACAGTATATACATATATACACACACACAGTATATACATATATACACACAGTATATACATATACACACACAGTATATACATATATACACACACACACACAGTATATACATATACACACACACAGTATATACATATATACACACACAGTATATACATATATACACAGTATATACATATATACACACACACAGTATATACATATATACACACACACACTATACACACACACACACAGTATATACATATACACACACACAGTATATACATATATATACACACACACAGTATATACATATATACACACACACACAGTATATACATTTCATATATACACACACAGTATATACATATACGCACACACAGTATATACATATATACACACACACACACAGTATATACATATACATACACACAGTATATACATATACATACACACAGTATATACATATACACACAGTATATACATATACACACACAGTATATACATATACACACAGTATATACATATACACACACACACAGTATATACATATACACATATAGAGTAGATAGTAAAAAAAAAACGGGAGACATTTACCTTGGCACTTCCTGCCGGGTACTGCACTCTAGGGGGAGACAAAGAGCACAGCACTGACTACTTTCACTTTTGACAAGCTCCTTCCCTGCACACTGTGCAGCTGACGATCGTGAAACTCATCTCTGCCGCCGCTACTCATATCAAAGAGTAGAGGGGGCCCTCAAGGGCCCCCTGCAGCAAGGGGCCCGGTCGCCATGGCGATCTCAGCACCCCTATAATTACGCCACTGACTCCATGGTACCTGCCCCCCAACTCTAGTACACAGCAAATGATTGACATCGCCAGATGTTTCTTAATGAGATTGTATATAGGGGGTGTGCCTTTCATTCCACTCACATGTCAGAATACACTCAGCTCTGTGCTCTTTACTCTTACTGTGCAGTTTGTGACTAGTGATGAGCGGAATATGCCATATTCGATTTTGCGATATTTCGCGAATATTTCGAAGAATATTTGCCAATATTCGTTAATATCAAATATTGGTGATATTTTATAAAAAAAAAAAAAATTGCGAATTTTCGGCAATGCGAAATTTTGCTAATGCGAAATTTCGCGATTTTTTTTTTTTTTTAAAAAATATCACGAATAATCGATATTTAAGAATATTCGGTATATTTTATAAAAAAAAAAAAAAGCGAAATTTTGCATATGCGATCGTGAATATTCGTTAATATCGAATATTCGTGATATTTTATAAAAAAAAAAAAAAAAAAAATTGCGAATTTTCACCAATGCGAAATTTCGCGATTTTTTTTTTTTTTTTATAAAATATCATGAACATTCGATATTTACGAATATTCGCTATATTTTATAAAAAAAAAAATAGCGAAATTTCGCATATGCGAAAGCGAAAATGATTGCGAAATTTGGCTATATTTTTGGATAAAATATCACGAATATTCGATATTTACGAATATTCGCTATATTTTATAAAAAAAAAAAATTGCGAAATTTCGCGAATGAGAAATTTCGCGAATGCGAAATTGATTGCGAAATTTATTGCGAAATTTATTGCGAAATTTGAAAAATACGAATATTCGAAATAGCGAATATTCGAAATAGCGAATATTCGAGTTATTCGCGAATACTCGAATATACAATATTCGTAGCGAATATTCGCAATGCGAATATTCGTGAGCAACACTATTTGTGACATCAGATCACTGAACCCTGCCTCCTGAAAGCTGAGACATAACATCTGAATTGTGTACTTTGGAAGGCTCTGAGGGAGAGAGGGCTGCAGAGAATCAGGCACAGCTTATGTGCGAGTATTTGCTTCATTGCTGTACATCACCTGCTAGTCAGATGCTTGTTCAAGCTAGATGGATGCAATTGTGCAGACATACAACCCCCCAGTTGTTGCCTTAGGCTCCATTCACACCTAGGCGTTTTAACGCCTGAAGCCCGACGCCGCAGCAGCCCCTAATACGCTGGAGGGGTGATTTTACATTGACCTCTATGAAGATGGTTCACATCTCCACGCGGAACGCGGAAACGCTGTACGTCTGAAGCTCAAAACAAGTCCCGGACCCTTTTTTTCAGGCGGCTTCGGCGTTCGGCATAGGAGATGTGGACCTGGGGGTTAAAATCGCAGCGTTTTGTCACTGCAAATCACGGTACAAAACGCCACAATTTGACGCCGCAATTCGGCATTAAATTCACCCATAAAACATTTTTTTGCAGGGCAATGTGGGGTCAGATTCTCCAGGAGAGTATATAAAACATTTGCTTTAAACGGTGGTGGAAAATATACATTGACAATGATATATTTGTGAACACATATAGTGTGTACCAACAGTGTACAGTAAATTTCCCTAAAAGATCTGTAACAACCTCATTGACCACACATGAGAGAGATGTAGTAATCAAAACCAAAACACCCCTAGAGAACGAGGAGTATGTGGCATGAAATGCTTTCCGAATCTTAAATCTTCAATGCTAGAATTTAGCTGCTAATCAGTTGCGTCTCTTGTAACATAACAGTATGCAGATTTTGAAGCTTAAGGACTCCCTGGAGTCTCTTAGCAGTGCTCTCTCCCGCTGTCCTTTCCTTGCCTCTGGTCTAGGACCTCTTCATGCATTCCTGAAGGTGGTCCCAACTGCACACGAGCCCAGGCCCAAGGTCACTCCTACCCAGACTGGGAAGCTCCCTCAAAGGCCCCGACAGCCTCCATACTTCTCGCTCCAGCTCTTCTACCTGACAACTCTTCCCAGCTGGGCTGGCCCTGGGTATTTTAGGAGGTCTGTCCCCTGCTAACCCAGGTATGGGATTGGTCAGGGCTTCCCAAAACAACCCAGGTGGCTGTACCTCTCCTCCTGCCTCTCTTTCCAGATCTTTCTTACAAACTCTGGAAAGAAGAGGGAGGTCTCAGTGATGCTGCCTATGAGTCGCCAGCTGCTACCCTAAGCTACTCCCAGCCCAGATCAGAACAAAACAAACAGGCCTGACTACCAGCCAGGCCTGCCTAAATTTACCTGTCCTAACAAAAAAAGAGCTGTTTTACAGATAAGGGTTCACATAATGTAGACTTTAAAATAGCCACACTACTGATCTGCTTTTCAGACAGAAATAAAGCATTGCATGTGGAGGCTTCACACTAGTGAGAATAATACTGTGTCCTGTTGTTTAATTTGTTCCGTGATCATTGTCAAGCACTGGTACATTCCTATTTGATAGGACCCTGAAGCTCCATTAGTAAACCACAGCTGAAAACTTGTCAAATGTGCTGCACAAAGTAGCCATCTGACACCAGTCTTGGTTCTGCTTTAGTATGTTTTTGGGAAATACTAAGCCATTCCTATCCAGAATATACTTTAGATGTAGAGATTTATTCATCCACACTTTGATAAGAATGTGAGTGAAGCTGCCCAATGGCCTTAGCTGGTGATACATAGGATGAGTATGCACGATACAACAGGAACCAACATGAACTCTATGGGGTATATTTATAAACAAAATTGCTGTGCTGATGTCTCAGGATTTATCCAAAAGTCACAAATAATACCCTTTATGTTTGTAAAATGTGTGAAATGTGGGTTTCTACATATTGCCTTTCTTTGGGTGAATGTAACATTTCCTAACATTCAATGCCAATGGTCCGTAAACACGATCAAAAAAATTGTACGAAAAATACTGTTTTCGAAGCAATCGTGCGATAATCCGATTCATGCAAAGTTATCTGATGGGACAGTCATGAAAAAATTTCTTGTACGATACCAGATAGTAGAATTTTCGTTTAATTAGTACAGTTGTCCTTCAAAAATACAATACAAATACAACACATTACATCACTTCTGAAATGTTATTCTGTCGTAACTTTAGTAAACTCTTCATAAGAGAAAAAAGCTTTCAGAACATTCTGCTAGAAGTTAAAGAACTTTTAACCAATATAGAGAACATCTACTGCTATGGGCTAAAAATATTGGAGGACCAGAAGAGGAGGAAATAATACGAGGGAGACATCCGCACTGTATACAACGTGTATGGAGAGTCCTGTGCTCACCTCTAGCAGTTTAATGAATCAGCTTCTGTAGAGTTAACTGTATATTTAACTGATACCATGTTGCAGATACTGAACTATTAATTTTTACTTTAGGTGATCTGTTGCTCATCTGTAGGGGCTAATTCACACTAATGCAGTGTAAAACGCCCATCACTGCAAGGACACACAGAAAACAAATGTTTTCTCTGTGTCCTATTCTCAATGAAATACAGCCTGGAGCTACACTTCGATAAAATGCAGACATGCTGCATCTTATCACATCATATGGACATGTTCGCACAGGAATAAAGTTTGTCCAAAAAAAAAGGGAGCTGTGTGATGCATTGAATTGCACACTAAACTGCCCCCTACCACAACCAGATCGGCCAGCTGGTGCACAGTAAACTTGCTGTGATTTAACTGTGAGGTAGCTGTCCATTCAGTGTGAGTGAGCCCTAATGGCTTTCAGTCCAGTAAACCCATCAAACAACAGAGTTCCCCCTCATGGGTTTCAGTCCATTAAACCCATCAACAGAGTTCCCCCTCTGCATCCAGGGTGCCAGATGAGTTAGGCAATACAGGCAGGCAGTGCCTATTTCGCAGTGACAACATTACAACCAGGGCTTAGGCTGCGTACACACGATCAGTCCATCCGACGAGAATGGTCCGAAGGACAGTTTTCATCGGTTAACCGACTAAGCCGACTGATGGTCTGATGTGCCTACACACCATCGGTTAAAAAAACGATCGTGTCAGAACGCGGTGACGTAAAACACACGACGTGCTGAAAAAAAAAAGTTCAATGCTTCCAAGCATGCGTCGACTTGATTCTGAGCATGCGCGGCCTTTTGACCGATGCCTTTGCATACTAACGATCGGTTTTGACCCATCGGTCAGGCGTCCATCGGTTCAATTTAAAGCAAGTTCTTTTGGACCGAAGGACAACTGACCGATGCGGCCTACACACGATCGGTCTAACCAATCGTGTGTACGCGGCCTTAGCCTAAACTTTGCCCTATAAGCGCTTACGCCACACAGAAAGTGTCAAGCAGGGCTGAGGGCCCCTAATGCCCTGTACACACGATCAGTTTTCCTGTTGGAAAAAGTCTGAAGCCGCGTACACACGGCAGAGAACCTCGACGGGCAGAACACATCGTTCCGCCCATCGAGGTTCTCTGCCGGCCGTCAGATTCGGTGACCCGCCCGTCGGGAATGGCAACCAGCCATTCATCCAGGCGGGCCGTCGAGCAAATAGAGAACATGCTCTCTATTTCTGCTCAACGGCATTCCCTAAAGGGATGCTCGCCGAGAGCGTACACACGGCCGAGGTTCTCGCTGGAATGCAGCTTCCAGCGAGGTTCTCGCTGGTTTCCAGCGAGAACCTCGGTCGTGTGTACGCCGTCTGATGAGAGCTTTTGATCAGGAATCCCGACCGTGTGTATGCTCCTTCAGACTTTTTACAACAGGAAAACTGCTGGAAAAAGATAGAAAGCAGGATCTCTATTTTCCCGTCAGGAAACTGATAGGAATTTTCGATCGTGTGTACAAATCCCAACGCGCAAAATTCCTATGCATGCTCGGAAACAATTCGACGCATGCATTGAACTACATTTTCTTGGCTCGTCGTAGTCTTTTACGTCACCATGTTCTTGGCAGTCAAAAGTTCACCAAACTTTTGCATGACTGTGTGTATGCAAGGCAGGCTTGAGAGAAAACCTCCAACTTTTTTCCAATGGGAAAACTTGTGTGTACGGGGCATTATACGCAGGAGTTTGTTGTCCAATCCAACTAACGTTTAAGTTTTTTCAATAATATGCCAGTCATTAAATGTTGTTGTAATGTAAACCTTCGGACACAACATTGTCTTAAAAAATAACCCATAACACAGGCAGCTGATTATTTGCATGACGTCACAGCGCTTGTGCACATTAGCCCCTCTAAACTGGCATTTAAAGGTTGCCGGAATGCAGTCTGTGAGAACTTCCAATCTTTCCAACACAGAGGAGAAGTCTCATGGTGTTTAACTACTTCCACTTTTCCTGATACTCCCCCGTGGGACTAAATAAGACATAAAAAAAGAGGAGTGAAAGAAAACAGCAGCCACAGACACAGCAACGAATGGTTATGGCGCATGCGCGAGATTACTGTCAGGGACACAGTACGAATGGCGCTTGAGATACCCGTAAATACAGAGAACGAAACCATCCTAAAAAAGGTATTTGCAGGCCTTGTTTTTGCGGGATATATACTGTTATAACGTAATAATTGAAAAACTGCAAAAATCGGCCAGGGTTTACTTCAGAATCGTGATCTCTATTTTTATTCTCAGTTTACCCAGAATTGTGTAGCTCTAATACATAGCTTGTGTATGTATCATTTTGTTCTATTTAAAGTAATGTATAGAAGGTAGGGCCTGAAAGTGACTCAAGCCCAAGGGCCCCCACCACCCTAAGTCCTGCCCTGGTTGCAGGCACCTAGTAAAGCCCGGGCACAGGAATGAAAGTTCCGATGCAGAACTACAGAATCCAGAGAAAACCAAAAACACAGCTTTCTTTACTCAAAAACGATATTTCGGAAACTTGCATTAACTTTTAATGTGAATCCTGTCTCATTTTCACAGTGACAGGGTCTCACTTTGTCACACCACATGTCACCTTAAGCCAGTGGTTCTTAACCCTGTCCTCAAGTACCCCCAACAGGCCATGTTTGCAGGTTTTCCTTTATCTTCCACAGTTTCTTTAAATCAGAGTCAATGGCTTGGTATTTTGGACAGCTAGAAATTCCCAAAACATGGCCTGTTGGGGATACTTGAGGACAGGGTTTAGAACCACTGCCTTAAGCAACATGAGACTAAATAGTTTTCTCTCTATGCTAGAATCACCATTAAGGTCAGACATACACAGTTCAAATCTTGGCCAGATCAGCAGGAACCGATCAAGATTTGAAACGCTAATGGGTAGGCTGAATGTACTAAGTTGATCGATGTACAACCAGCCAGTCGGATTCTGTTGCGATTATCACTAGCGGCTGATATAGCTGCTAGCAATAATCACTGTCTTCTCCCAGTGGGGACAGCTTTACCCACACGCCTGGAGAAGACAATTGCTCAGCAGGACGGATTCCCCTGTCAATACTGTCTGTGTTGATGGGGGGAATCATGCAAATTTCTTTCCTGCAACCAGTGTTTGCAAAAAAGAAATTTGTACCTTTTATGGCCAACCTTAGATATTTGTACATTGTGATCACATCTTCTTAGGTGTCTATTCTACAGGGAGAATAAGTTTAATGTGTTCAGTTGTTAACATTGGATTTTAAGCCCTTCCTGGTCCAGCACATCCTCCCTTAGGATCTGTGACCAAAATTGGATAGCATACTTGAGATGTGGATGAATGAGTATTTTGTAAAGTGTTGGAAATATAGTCTTATCATTTGAGTAAATACCCTTTTGAACGCATGCTAACAGTTTACTGCCTTGGTTGCTGCATCTTGCCTTTGCATGCTATTGCCAAGCCTGTGATCTACTAGGACCCCCAGATCCTTTTCCATCCTAGACTTCCCCAGAGGCTCTTGCCCTAGCAAGTAACTTGTATTCATACTTTTTTCCCCCAAGTGCATTACTACCTCATCTGTCATGTAGTTGCCCACCCCTTTATTTTATTCGTTGCTATATCCTGTTGTGAGGTTATTACCCTGCTTAGCTTTGTAGTGTCAGCAAACACTGAGATTGAACTAATAACACCAACCTCTATATCTTTTATGTACATGTTAAACAGAATTGATCCCAGGATAGAGCCTGGGTGTAAGCCCCGGACCATATTGCTGTCCAATGACCAGAGCACTTTTTGTGATTCGGCACTGCGTCGCTTTAACTGACAATTGCGCGGTCGTGCGACGTGGCTCCCAAACAAAATTGGCGTCCTTTTTTCCCCACAAATAGAGCTTTCTTTTGGTGGTATTTGATCATCTCTGCGGTTTTTATTTTTTGCGCTATAAACAAAAATAGAGCGACAATTGTGAAAAAATGCAATATTTTTTAATTTTTGCTATATTCTTTTACATATTTTTTGTTAAAAAAAATCACAATAAGCGTTTATTGATTGGTTTGTGCAAAAGTTATAGCGTTTAGAAAATAGGGGGTCGTTTTATGGCATTTTTCTTAATATTTTTTTTACTAGTAATGGCGGCGATCAGCATTTTTTTTCAGTACTGCGTCATTATGGCGGGCACTTCGGACACTTTTGACAAATTTTTGGGGCCATTGGCATTTTTATAGCGATCAATTGCATTGCATTACTATAAAAATGCCATTGGCAGTAAAGGGGTTAACACTAGGGGGCAGGGAAGGGGTTAAGTGTGTTCCTGGGTGTGTTCTAACTGTATGGGGGGGTGGACTCACTAGGGGAAATCACTGATCTTCTGTTCATACATTGTATGAACAGAAGATCAGCATTTCCCCCGCTGACAGGAACGAGAGCTATGTGTTTACACACATAGCTCCCGTTCCCCGCTCTGTAACGAACGAGCGCGCTTCCCCGGTGGTGATCATACCCGCCGGGCACGCGCGCGGGACTCGGGGGCGAGTGGGGACGCGCACGCGCCGCCTCAGGCGGTGCGCACAGGCCCCCTAGCGGCCGCAAAAGATAGGACGTATAGCTACGGGCTCTCGCCCAGCAGTGCCACCGTCCCGCAGTAATATGACGGCGGGCGGTCGGCAACTGGTTACAGCTTCAGACCATTCAGAAGATATTATATTCATCACCAGCTTCTGGATGCAATCCTCTAACCAGTTCTCTGTGCTGGTACATACACTATTATTAATGTCAACAGACCCCAATTTGTAAATTAAGCTTTTATGGGGTACTGAATCAAATGCTTTGGTGAAATCCAGGTACAATACTGTGTGTCCATAGGCCTTCTTCTATCCAGATTACAGCTCACTTCCTCATATAATGTTAACAGGTTGGTCTGGCAAGAATGATTTTTCATAAATCCATACTGGTTACTACTAATGATAGTATCTTCAGAAAATTCTTGGATATGGTCCCTTATCATCCCCTTTAACAGTTTGGGGCAAACGGTTTGGCCCGAGCATGAGTTTGGGTTGAATATTTGCCTGTTCGACCATTCGCTGAACACCCACATTTTCAGGGTGTTCACCCCACCAAACGCCTACAATGCACTGCGTGCTGCACAGTGCATTCTGCGCCCCCAAAATCCATACCAGACCCTTATACGAGCATGTAGCCTGGCAGGTCAGGAAAGGGGGGGTGAGCAAGCGCCCCATCCTCCCCTTCTCTTAAACCATAACCGACCACATGCCTTAAACATAAGTGGGTATTTTTGCTCTGCCCCCCACCCCAAATTACCTTATCCCCATGTTTATAGGGACAAGGGTCTCTTCTCGACAACCCTGGGCTGTGGTTGACAGGTTCTGTGGGCAGGGGGCTTATCAAAATCTGGAAGCCCCCTTTAACATTGCATATTATCCTTACCCATTCACAAAAAAAAGTCAATTTTTGATAATTCCTTTATAATTTTTTTTTAAACGCCGCCCCCAAATCACGGTCACAGACCAGTGCATGCTGGGCTGGTGATGTCACTAGAGGGCGGGGCCACCAGGAATGATTAGGAATAATGGTCAGGCTCTTTGAAGACTCCTGGGTGTACGCTATCTGGGCCTGGTGATTTATTCACATTTTCCTCTCTGGAAAAACTCCCAGACTGTGCAGACGTTGCGCGGCCCCCCTGACCCACCTGAGAATTTTTACCGTTTTTGGAGTTGGTACGGAACTACCTCGGTATCTATCTGTCGGTAGAGGAGTGTAAACTTCATACCTCAGCCTGCTGGACCACCATTTCCATCCAGGATTGATTCAGGCCTCTCGGGACCATCAGGATTCATCTAATATTTATCCAGACCATCTGGGATCACAAGTCAGTATGACTCACTGTTGTATAATAGATGTGTCCACCCCATTTGGCAATAGTACCTATTTTGTTCATTTCTGAAGATCTCTGAGAACAACTGCAGACAACTTGTTTTCCTTTTCGAGCCATCCAATGGGAAGATTTTGCTTTCATCATGTTTTTCTTCACATTGACTTTTCTTATATTGCTATTTGAAGCTCACTTCTACTTCACAATTCACATTGTGCTAGTTTTTGTACGCACGTTTTATATTGTTGATTATTAGTGCTGCAATAATTATCCACCATACGTAAAATATGGTCTAAGGATAAACAGATGCAACCCGTTACCGTATAAGTATAGCTCCATCTGGCGGAATGATTAGAAAAGTAACTTGTGTGGTGAGCCCTAAAGGAAATTGTGCCAGCATATTTGTGGACAATTCTTGCCTCTAATGAAAGAATTGAAATTCCAATGTTTCCAAGAATCATTGCATTTGTAGCAAAGTCATAATTTCCAATAACCTGAGTTTTACAAAATGTTCTCCTATTTCTCTACTAGTATTCTCACTTATGCTAGTTGTGCAGTTTCTGTCACATGATACTGTGCTGTGTAGGTTCCTTATTCCTCTCTGTGTGAGAGACAGCACAGAGTCTGCAGTGGATAGAACAAGGACGACCACACATTGTGGAAAGCAGAAAAGAACATTTAAGGGAGTATGACACAAGATAACCATGGATGCTGTCATAACTGACCTTTTCTGAAGATGCTAGTTACCCTGTTGTCATGCTAACCCCCTTGCTTCAATATGTTAAATTGATAACCCAGTGGCCAGTGGTTATAACAACCAGGAATCCAACATGGTTAGCAATGGCAGCCCTATAATTCTCCTATGACAAGCTTACTTTAAAGTGATTGTAAAGTCTAGTTTTTTCCCCCTATAGAAATAACAAATATGTTATACTTACCTTCTTTGTTGCAGTGTATTTAAACAGAGCAGCCTGGATCTTCTTACCGGGTCCCTCTTCTGTGATTCTGACCCCTCCCTCCTGTTCAGTACCCCCACAGCAAGCAGCTTGCTATGGGGCACCCAAGCTGAGTCACGGCTTCCTGTGTCCAGTCAGACACGAAGCCCTGACCTGGTCTTGTCTCCGCTTCCCCCTGATTAGCTAGCTGACTTTGAGCCATTAGTCCCGATGGCCCGTCGAGGAAATAGAGAACCTGCTCTCTATTTTGGCTCGACGCCTCGCTCGACAGTTTGCTCGGCGAAAACGTACACACAATCGAGCTTCTCGGCAGAATATGGATCCCAGCGAGCTTCTCGCTGGATTCTGCCGAGAAGCTCGGTCGTGTGTACGGGGCCTTAGGGGTGGCTGAGGGTGAGGGGGGCTGCTGCACACAGAAAGCTTTTTATCTTAATGTATAGCAACGTTTCTCAACCTGTGTGCCGCGGCACACTGGTGTGCCGTGAAGAGTCCCCAGGTGTGCCGCGGCAAAATCCCCCCCAGATGTGACAGCGCAGTCACTAAACTGTGTGCCCGCTGGCGCCGCCTCACTGGCTGCCGTGTGCGCTCCTGGCTGGCTCCCTTTCCTCCTGTGTGTCTCCTCGCCCCCCCCCCCATGGAGGATTGATTTGGTTTAGTCCGCCGACGTGCGCTGCGGCCAGAGGTGAGAGGGAGGAGGGAGCGAGAGTGACTGTCGGCGCCAGAAAACAGGACAAGTCACGAGGAGCCTGCTGCTGCGCCTGGGCCTGGCCTGCCTAGTGCCTACAGTAAAAACTGCCTGCAAGAAGACAGAGACAAGTCAGAGACTGTAACTAAGAAAGTATTGTGTATTGGGGGGGGGGGGGGGTTGGACTGAGCTGAGGGCCTCAATGTTTTTTTTTTTTCTTTAGTCAGAGAAGGCAAGCTCAAAATAACAAACATTTTTTAATTTAAAAAGCCTGAGGTGACCATAATTGTTTAAATAAAAAATAGCAGTTTAAAAAAATGTTTGTTATTTTGAGCTTGCCTTCTCTGACTAAAGAAAAAAAAAACATTAAGTGCAGTCTCACTGTGCCACCAAACGCAATCACTGTGCCATCACATGCAGCCACTGTGCCCATCAAACGCAGCCACTGTGCCCATCAATTGTCGCCACTGTGCCCAAAAGCATCCACTGTGCCAATCACACACAGCCACTGTGCCTATCAAACGCAGCCACTGTGCTCATCACACGCAGCCACTGTGCCATCACATGCAGCCACTGTGCCATCACATGCAGCCACTGTGCCCATCAAATGCAGCCACTGTGTCACTAAACGCAGCCACTGTGCCCATCAATTGTCGCCACTGTGCTCATCACACGCAGCTACTGTGCCACCAAACGCAGCCACTGTGCCATCACATGCAGACTCTGTGCCCATCAAATGCAGCCACTGTGCCATCAAACGCAGCCACTGTGCCCATCAATTGTCGCCACTGTGCTCATCACACGCAGCCACTGTGCTCATCACACGCAGCCACTGTGCCATCACATGCAGCCACTGTGCCATCACATGCAGCCACTGTGCCCATCAAATGCAGCCAATGTGTCACCAAACGCAGCCACTGTGCCCATCAATTGTCGCCACTGTGACCCCCCTATTCCTGTACCATCAGAACTTCTTTTGTAGGGTTCGAGATAGCAGCAAGGACTGCTGCTCCTCTGAAAAGCAATTTGTGTTCATATCGCTTTTCAGGGGCATTTGTCAGCCAGTAAAGAGGCATATCTTGCCTCCTTACCACCTTTTTTAAGCCCGTAAGTTGCGGGGTAGTTGCAGTGCAGCCCCATTCACCCTGGGTATACCTCCAGCTGCAGCCACAGCATGTTTACATCCCCAGCTGTTGCCTCTGCAGCTAAAGGGGCAAAAGTTGGGGGTGGTAAAAACAGTTCAACCATGTGGTTTTACTGCCCCTCCAGCCTGACATGTGAACAAATTTTGGTTCTGTGTGGATGCGTGTTGCGTGTAGGGCAGCCCATTCATTTCCCTACCCACAGTAATGCGGGGAAAGAAGTCCCCGACCCTTTTTTTTTAATTGTGCTATAACAAAAGCAACCCATGTTTGCCAATGGATGGGGCACCATTAACAATTAATGGCACCCCTAAAGAGCAGAGCATTTGTCTGTGTGTCAAGAACGAGCGCGATTTTGCGCGTATTCCGCAACACACATCGACGTGAACCAAGTCTTGGACAGGGGTGCCTCAAGACTGAAAATACTTTTCAAGGGCGCCCCGACTGGAAAAAGGTTGAGAAACACTGATGTATAGAATGCATTAAGATTAAAAAAAAATGCTGCCTTTACAGCCCCTTTAACAGCAGTAAGGTGATGTTTAATCTTGGGTTGGCCTTTATGGCCCAATGAAAACTGGAAGTACCAGTCATCTTAGCAGGTCCTCCTATATGAATGACCAGAGTTAAGAGTCACTTTAAGTTTAAGGCCATTTCCTACACCTGATTGGCTTGAGGGTGTCATTTAATGAGGGTGAGTGTGGAAGAACCTGTGTTGGTGGAATGGAGGCTGCAGAAGCAAGTATGTTGTTGGAGCTTAAAGCTATGAATACAGGTCCAGAGTATTTTGTGGAGAGTATGAACAAGAGGCTTCCAACTAGCAGCAGACCATGCTCCTTGCAGAAACCTGTCTCTTGAAAGATTGTGATTTTCTTTTTAAATGTTATCATTTGAGCTAATTCTGTTACTGGAAAACTCTGCAGCATTTTTAGCCACTAAGCATGTGTGCTTAGGCTTTGTTTTATGTCATCATGCATCAGCATACATACTGTGTTTGAGGAAAATCTGTAATTATGGGGAAGCTACCATTCCCAATCTTGCAATCATTGGATTCAATATTTGGGTTACTGATCCAAAAAGAAGCATGCAACCAATAAATTCAAAACTAGAAATCTGTATACTATCTTTGGGTCAGTAGTGAAGTGAAAGGTCCAGCATAATAGCCAGGCAACTAGAAATATCAAAAAGAGACAAGCAATATACCCCTCTCTTCCCATCTCCATGACCCCTAGCAGCTATGACTGATGAAGAGGAAGAATAGTTAACATGTAAAATAATTCCACGTGAGCTATTAAACAAGATTCCTGATTGCTTACAATGGGCAACAACACCAAATGTATACAACCAGATGTGTGTTGTGATACCCAAAAACAAAGTGCTAATGCACAAATACATCATATATCATCAAATGAAAAGATGATATACTTCAGTGCTTAGAAAAAGATAAATTCTTCATTAATATGTGCAAATAAATACATTTAAAAAATGCCAGAGAAAGTCCATCATAGTGAAAAAAGTGCTCAGTGCAAACAGTCTGTCAGAAAACAAATATTGCCAGAATCCAGTGATCCAGTGTGTATATACAGCACTCCACATCTGGGTGCACACCAGTTGGCACCAGTTGGGCAGGTGCCAGCAGGTAAGAACTCAAAGATGGAGGTGTGGCTGCATTTTTAGAAATATCCCACTGGGATGGATGGAACAGTCCAAGATTCAAAAGGGAGGTTTCCAGACAGCCAGGGCAGTCCACACTCAGTAAAATATAAAGGCAAAGGAGGAACATATAGGGGGTTATTTACAAGTGCAAATTGCACCTGAAATTGCACTGAAAGTGCACTTGGAAGTGCAGTCACTGTAAATCTGAGAAGTAGATCTGAAATGAGGGGAAGCTCTGCTTATTTTCTCATCCAATCATGTGCAAGATAAAATGCTGTTTTTTATTTTCCTTGCATTTCACGTGCACTTTTGATTTTCCTTTTGTAAATAACCCCCACAGTGTAGTAGTTAAAAAAATTCCAGCATTTAATAAGGTTAAAACTACTTACAAAATACAGATATGAAATTGCTATTATCACAGAGAAGCACAATCAATTCCCTGGCAGGCGTAATGACATCACCGCTGTAGATCCACTCCAAATGTATGCTGGTTTTCCTTCTTTTTTTTTTTTTTCAATGAATCAGGCCCTACATTTTTAACTGCAAATTGACTGTTCTTATTGTAAGTACACTTAAATGTTGTTATGTGCTACATTTATATATATATATATATATATATATATATTCCTGGCAAAGTCTTTTTTAATATTATTTCCTGGCAGTAACAAATTGCTGTAAATACTCCTAATAGTGACAATGACAGTATTGTTAATATTACAGGAAACTTGCCGTGATGAGAATGCATGAAAAAACAACCATGAAATTGAATTTGCAAAGCTTTTCAAACATTTAGACAATTTGAAAAAGTAAACAATTTTTCAGTAAATAAAGCAAGTTTCACAAGCGAAGTTCCTGACTGATTTTTCTAAGCAAGCTGTTTGTACTGTCTGTGTAGATTGATATGTGACTTTACAGTATGCTTGTTTATGCTGTTTTGCTATTTCATTGTCTTCCCTCCAGATGTATATAGTCAGCAGACACTTGGGAACCATAGAAGGGCTAGAGAAAAGAAAGGGGAATTTGTGTCAGAAACTTTGTCAAAAAGGAATATAGAAACCACACAGAGATTAAAAATAATGCACCCGCTTTTTGTAGAGAACTTTTTATGTTTAACTTTTCCTTTCATTTTGTGGTAGATAGCCACTTTACCAAAACATTGAGTGATACAGGACATAAAACAAATTCCAAAAATGTACACTAAATCTGACTATGCACTTTAAAGAGGACATCAGAATTACTTGTAGGCTCTCTGCAGCTAACCTTTCCTCATTTCCCATGCCTCCTTCTGCACTGTGTTTGTGTGTGGAGATGGCCATATTGGTATGCACAGGCATTTAGCCACAATGTGAATCTCAGCAGGAGGACTCTACTGATTTCTGTTGCTGGGTTTGACAGCTGCGTGTGAATAGCAGTGGCCACCAGGTCTGTACACTGCAATGACAGGCTGTCCAGCTGCAAATTTCGTAATTGGCTGTACGAACAGGAATAGCTTCAGTCCCAGACCGCCTATCATTGGAGTGTATGGACACAGTGGTTGGAGCTCATAACTCATAGCTGCTGTCAAACCTAGCAGTAGGGATGAGCCGAACCCCCCCCCCCCCCCGCGTTCGGTTCGCACCAGAACCTTCGAACCGACCGAACGTTTACGCAAATATTTAGAACCCCATTGATGTCAATAGGACTCGAACGTTCAAATTTAAAAGTGCTCATTTTAAAGCTCCTTTTGCAAGTTATTGTCGGAAAACGTCTTTGAGAACCCGGGTCTTGCCCCAGGGAACATGTATCAATGGAAAAAAGTTTTAAAAACGGTCATTTTAATCTGGAGCAGTGATTTTAATGATGCAGCATCATTAAAAACACTGCTCCAGAAAAAACGACCATTATAAAAAAAAAATCCATTGATACATGTTCCCTGGGGCAAGACCCGGGTTCTCAAAGCCGTTTTCACAGGCATACTATAGACACCCAGCAGGTACAATATTTAAAAAAGCAATACACCATGTGAGAATACTGCAGCTAGCACAATCAACTACCTGCCAGTAAATTAGGAAGAACTGATCTAGCTAAGCTATACAGTGTAAAATATATGTACAAGACCTGGGATGTATATATATCCTCTACACACTGTAACATTAACTGACTAACCTGCCTGCCTGCTTTATCTACTTAGAAAAAAATGACTCTCTCTCTCTCTCTCTCTCTCTCTCTGACTGATCTCTAACCAGCGGCCTTTTATAGTGTGGGGCGTGTACTAAACCCTGGCTTGTACCACCCTGGCTTTGGCCAATTACGGCTCTCTATCCTGACGGTGCTGTGATTGGCCAAGCATGCGGGTCATAGTGCATGCTTGGCCAATCCTCAGCGCGCAATGCCGCAGTGAATTATGGGCTGTGGCGCGTCACTCAAATTTGGCGCGAACGACCCGTTTGGTTCGTATTTCGACGAACGATCGAACATACGATGTTCGAGTCGAACATATGTTCAACTCAAACACGAAGCTCATCCCTACCTATCAGCAGAAATCAGTAAATTCCTGCTGCTGGCATATACACTGTGGCTGAACACCCATGTGACTGTAGCCATAGAAGACCAGGATTTTGCTTCCTCATGTTAAAGCTGCCTGTCTAAGCTGCAGAGGCTCAAAACGTGCAGAATAAAGCAGAAGTAGGGAAATCCTTTAATTTCAGGTCTTTAGGCACAGCTCCCTCTCCAGGAAGAACAGTGAGCAGCACATTAGTAACATTACCGAATGTAACGGCAAATATTGTAAGTCAGAGGCAGCAGTGCCTTAGATCTCACATGGCAGATATACAGCTATGAGGGTCAAGGCACAAGAACTCCTAGTGGACGGCAGTTTTTCATTATAGATTGAAGAGAAATGTAAAACCTTCAGGGTACTCCATAGGCTTAAGTAACCTTTTTAGTTTTTCCTTTAACAAATCCTTACCTTGTAAATTCAAGTCTACTTGAAGAGATGACTCTTGACCAAACTTCAAAGAGATTAGATATACACACACAATACAGTTTTTAAAGCCAGTAGTCAGTAGTAACTGAAGGATCACCCCATATTCCCATTCTTTATCTTGATTTCAGAATATTGAAGAAGAATACAAGCACAAATCCTTAGATTTGTGGTGTGCTTCATTTAATTCTTCTAAAGTGAACTTGTCATGATATGGGAGCTGCAATTGCTGATTCATTTTCAAAAACGTTGGATCGCAAAATGTGTACGCGGCATTAGATTTGTGGTGTGCTTCATTTAATTCTTCTAAAGTGAACTTGTCATGATATGGGAGCTGCAATTGCTGATTCATTTTGGAATTGAAAATGTTTCTGATTAATTCTACTTAGTTAGACTGGACCTCTGATTTACTAGCTGTAGATTGATTTGAGTCAGTGAAGCTGGAGGATTAACATTAAATAATAATAATAATAATAATAATAATAATAATAATACTAATACTATAATAATTAATTAATTAATTAAGGATGCATCACTCAGTGCAGGGTTAAGACTACCTAGTTAGCAGTCTCCACTGCTGTATCTATTACTATTTTAATGGTTAGGTTGTAACTGTATTCAGCCAATGAGTATAGATTTATTGAGAATGACTGCAAAACAAAAACAGAAACCCTCTGGTGTCAAATTTAAACGTAAACCAGATAATTATATACAAAAATGTAATTTATTTATTTATTTATTAAAATTCTTAAAAGTACAAAATAGTACAAACGCAGTCAGTTACCCGTAGGCCTCGATGCGCCAAGAAAACAATACAGCAACAACCAAAAAGACACACAGGCAGCGGAACAAATCAATTTTTAAAATGGTTAGCAGATCAAAAGAAAAAACTATAAACCTATGTGATTCCATAGGCTCGACTAAAAAGCTCAGTTTTTAGAAGCTTCCTGAACTTAAAAAGATCATTCTCAAGCCTTAATTTTAGAGGCAGGGAGTTCCAAAACAGTGCTTCCTGAACCGCACTCGTCCTCCCTCCGCATTTTTTCTTTCTAAATTTAGGGATTATCAAAGTTTCTGATTTAGCCGACCTTAAGGTACGGTTAGGCACATATTTGGTGAATTTATCCTGCAGGTACACTGGCCCCTTGCCATGGGTAGCCCTGTGCACCATGCAACCAGTCTTAAACAGAACCCGTTCCTTCACGGGTAGCCAATGCAGGGCTCCCAGTGATGGCGTGATGTGGTCACGACGACCAACACCCGTGAGTAGCCTTGCAGCGGCGTTCTGGATAAGCTGCAATTTGTGCATGATGTTATTAGGTAGACCCAGGTAATCATACAAAAGGTAAAATAGGACAGGATACATAATTGACTGTGTCAGACAAAATACATTACCACAATACATAAATGATGTGTAAAATAATAGGGATGAAATCACAACCACTGTTTGAAACCACTCTTGTTGTAATGAACAAGGTGGTACCCAACACATTTCAAGGTCATGCATTTGTCCTCTTCATCAGGGGCAAGTGGTGGAATTATATATGATATCTACAATGTGTAGAACAGTGAAAAATCCAAGGAGTAAAAAGTAGTGTTGAGCAGAATATGCCATATTCGATTTTGCGATATATCTCGAATATATAGTTGAATATTCGAGATATATTCGCTAAATACGAATATTCGTGATATTTTTCGGAAATGAAATGATTGCGAATTTTCGCTATTGCGAATGCGAATGCGAAAATTTCGAGAAATGCGGAATGGAGCACTCTGATTGGCTCAAAATATTCGTGATATTTTATAATACAAAATAATTGCGAATATTCGAGAAATGCGGAATGGAGCACTCTGATTGGCTTAGAATATTCGTGATATATTACAATACAAAATAATTGCGAATATTCGAGAAATGCGAAAGAAGCAGTCTGATTGGCTCAGAATATTCGTGATATTTTATAATACAAAATAATTGCGAATATTCGAGAAATGCGGAATGGAGCACTCTGATTGGCTCAGAATATTTGTGATATATTACAATACAAAATAATTGCGAATATTCGAGAAATGCGGAATGGAGCACTCTGATTGGCTCAGAATATTCGTGATATATTACAATACAAAATAATTGCGAATATTCGGCAAATGCAGAAGGAGCACTCTGATTGGCTCAGAATATTCGTGATATATTACAATACAAAATAATTACGAATATTCGGCAAATGCGGAAGAAGCACTCTGATTGGCTCAGAATATTCTTGATATATTACAATACAAAATAATTGCGAATATTCGAGAAATGCGGAATGGAGCACTCTGATTGGCTCAGAATATTCTTGATATTTTATCGTAATTTCGCAAAAATGCGAATGAGAAATTTATTGCGGAATTTCGACAGTAACACTCTGAAATCGAATATATGTGTTATTTTAGCTAAAAACAATATTGCGAATTTCTCGAAAATAATCGCGCGATATCGCTATTGCCGAATAATCGCATTGCGATTTATCGGCAATATAAATTGATCGCTGCAGCTACTCGAAGGTCTCTAATCAGCAATGCTTTTAGACGTCGATGGGGATCTCTTGGATGTGATCTTTGAAAAAATACGAATATTCGAAATAGCGAATATTCACCGCGAAATTCGGAAAATATCGCGAATACTCGAATATGCCAATACGAATATTCGTGAGCAACACTAGTAAAAAGCACATAAATATATGTAATACATATAAGTCTATATACTTATATTTACATGTATGTATTACACAGGGCTTTTTTTCAGGGGGAACTTGGGGGAACTCAGTTCCACCACCTTTGGCTCAGACTCATTGGTGCCTTCTCACCACAATCACTTGTAAACACAGAAGTCTGGTTTCTGTGTTTACAAGTGACAGCTCTGCACTCTGTGTGTAACCATCTGAACTCTGCACTCTGTATGTAATGCAATCCTGTTATTTAATGCCCCTTTAAGACCCTTCTACTGTTTTTGAAATCTGAAAGGGGTTGTGGTTGAGTTCCTGCACCTATTTTCTGAGAAAAAAAGCTCTGGTATTACATGTATTCATTTACTCATTGTTTTTGGTATATATTGTTTGAATTAAAATATATACATTTTATTATTTTATGTAAGCTCTAAAAAACAATATTCATGATTCAAAAATAAACAGGATAAAGTGTTTCCACTGTTGTAAATCATAATTGACCCTAAACCTGCTGGCAGCACAAAAACTTTCCTCCATTACCAGTACTGATGAGTGAACTGACAAGGCAAGCCGAAAAAATGAGAAGTGTGCATTTATGATTGAAGACATTATAATAAACTGAATAAAAGCATGCAGTGAACAGTAAAAGCAATTTCTACAAATTATATCCATAAGGCCCATCACACAGCAGTCGCTAGGTGAAAAGTGCATTTTGTTGCACAATAAGAACAACATGCAGCATTCAGAAATAAAGATATGGCTCCTATCCTCCAATAAGAAACAGCAATAAGTAAAGTTAATTTAGATATAACTGCTGTAAACACTGTGGTCAGATTGTTGCAATTCTGTTGCTGTTATAGCTGTTATTAACAGTAAAATAGTATCACAGCCAGAATGCATGAAAAATCACTCATGAAATTGACTCAGAGAGGAGTTTTGTAGGCTTTTCAAAAACTCTATTTAATGCCATTTTAATCCCAAAGATGCCTCACTAAATAGAGATTCTTAGTGATTTTTCACGCATTCATTCAAGCTACTGTGTTTTGTTAATGCAAATGTGGAGGATCTGTATGGTCTTTGTACTCTGTAGTTTCCACTATCGACAAAAAAGCTGGGAAAGGAAAAAGCATGAAGAAATTATTACCAAGCAAACCTTTTGATACTTCTTAAAGAAAACTTGTCAGGACTTCTGGTGGCTTCAGTACTAGGAACAAGAATGGAAATAAAAAGTTCTGACTTTTCTGATCCATGTACTTTATTACAGATCAGTGAACCAGAACATAATGAAGACAAGGGCAGTCAGAATTTTCAGAAAGGGCTTAGTAATGTCAGCCGCTATATTTTTCTGAGAACACATTTTGTTTCATTTGAAGAAGAACTCAGTCAGTACATTCATTCTGCATGTGAGTTAGCAGCCAGCTCAGGCAAAGCAGTGTCTCCTTTTCCTTTATATCATGTATTTAGCCTACTAGACACCCCATTATTCATCATACAATTTTGCTGATTTACTAAAAGAGTTTGTAGCACTACCCCAGTAAGAGCTGCTGGTTGGGTCCTCTGCTCTAAGCCTTGACCTTAAAGCGGAGCTCCAGCCACGGTAAAAATTTTTTTTAAAGTCAGCAGCTACTAACAGTGTAGCTGCTGACTTTAAATAAAGACACTTACCTGTCCTAGGCGCCCGCGCTGATGGGCCCCCCGATGCCGGTCCCACGATCGCTCCGGGTCCCGCGCCGCCATTCACAATATGGGAAACAGGCAGTGAAGCCGTACGGCTCTGCCCGTTTCCTACTGCGCCTCCGCGAGTCTCACGCTGGCTTGTGACGCGCTGCTCTCTGAGAACACACACAGTTCCCAGGAAGCAGCGCGCCCATTCACAAGGAGAAGAAGAAGAAGAAAACACACCGCGGATTAGGAAGAGGCAGATTACGGACTTCCGCATAGCAACAGCTATTTCTGAGTATTTTTTTTTTTTTTTTTCAGGTTTTTTTTTTTTTTTTTTTTCAAACAACATTGTAAAATGTTGTTATACTGGGTGGAGCTCCGCTTTAAAGTGTTACTAAACCTAGGAGCCTGCATTCACTATATCTGGTCTCCCACAGTACACAGAACATGGAAAGGTAATAATTTTACTATAAACCGCTACCCTTTCTCCTCAGTAGTAGAGTATATACAGTAGCAGTCTTGTGACTTCAATCAATGCCTGGTTAAAGCTTGTAGGAGAAGTTTTCATACTACACTGGCTGACCTATCAGGATGCAGGACCCTCTGACCCTCTGTCTGGACAGTGCTGATTGGCCCAGTGCTGATCACATGCACTCTCCCAAGAAAACAAAAGCTCTCTAGAAATACCAACCAAACTGATCATGTGCAACCTGACTCCAGTAACTCTTATCTTATCTTACTCTTATCTTATCTTACTCTTGTCTTATCCGGACAAGTTTTGGGGACAGTGCAAGAAGAGGAGGATCTGTGCATACAGAATCAAACAGCCTTTTTACACAATGCAGAGAATTAACCCCTTAGGTTCCACAGTGAATGAATGAATGAAGAACTTGTATAGCGCAGCACATGCGAAGTAAATCGCCTCTGGGCGCTTGTTGTTCCTGTCTCCTTTGAGATCAAAAGAGATGAGTCTTAATCTTTCTCCTGAAGACTAAGTAGTTCTCCTCCAGTCTAATGCTGGCTGGTAAGGCGTTCCATAGTCTGGGACCTTGGACAGCGAATCTCCTGTCTCCTTTGGACTTGTATCTGGCTTTCGGTATCTGAAGCCGATTTTGATTGTTGGATCGTAGAATACGATTGGGATTGTAAATTTTTAATTTTTCGCATAGATAATGGGGAGCATTCCCATGGATACATCTATGCGTTAGACAGAGTGCTTTAAAGGTGATTCTGTCTTTGACTGGTAGCCAGTGAAGGGATCTCAACGAAGGTGAGATTGATTCCCAGGGTTTTTTCCCAGTCACAAGTCTGGCGGCCGTATTTTGAACGACTTGAAGACGAGCGATTTGGTACTTGGGGAGTCCGAGGTAAAGGGCATTTGCATAGTCCAATCTGGAGTTTACAATCGCTCCCACCACGACCGCTATGTCTTTCTTGGGAATAAAAGGCGTGAGTCTGCGTAGTAGGCGCAGCAGATAGTGAGATCCGCTGACTACTGCCCCTATTTGTGCGTTCATTGTCATGTCGGAGTCAAAGATGACCCCAAGACTTTTGACTTTGGCGCTAGGGGTGATGACTTTGCCCAGAATGGGCGGGGGGATCCAGGTTGTTATCGATTGATTGCTACGCTTGGCGTGAAACAGAAGAAGTTCTGTTTTCGCTCCGTTGAGTTTGAGATAACTCTTTGTCATCCAGTCCTCTATCAAAGAGAGGCATGTCTCTAGATTGAGGTGGTGATCCTTTTTATTGCAAATGCGGAAGTACAGTTGCGTGTCATCTGCGTAAGAGTGATATAGCAGTTTTTGGCTGCTGATGATTTCAAAAAGAGGACGCAGGTAGATGTTGAATAACATCGGCGACAGGGGAGATCCCTGAGGGACCCCGCACGATAATGTGCGCTGTTCCGAAGAGAATGGTCCTAGCTTGACTATTTGCGATCGGTTTTCCAAAAAAGAGGAGAACCAAGATAGATCGCTTTCTGCGACTTTGGCTATTTTAGCCAGCCGAGTCAATAACAGCTTGTGATCAACTGTATCAAAGGCTGCGCTTAGGTCCAGCAGAACCAGAAGAGAAGATTCTCCTTCGTCTGCGGCCTCAAGAACATCGTCCCATATCTTAAGCAGTGCTGTTTCCGTCCCGTGTCCGGGACGGAATCCTGATTGCAATGGGTCGAGTAAGTTGTGGGTATCTAGATGCTGTTGCAGCTGCTGTACCACTGCTTTCTCCATTACCTTGGAGAGAACATTTAGGCCTGTTATGGGGCGCCAGTTGAGTGGATCCTTAGGATCCAGGGTGGCTTTCTTCAAGATGGGTTGAATGAAGCCCTCCTTCAGCTGGGAGGGCATTTTGCCCTCCCTGAAGGATTGGTTAATAAGCTGCGTGACAGGAGGTGCCAGGATGTCGGCGCATTCCTTCAGCAGTTTGGTGGGGATAATATCATTTGGCGCAGTGCTGTTGCGCAGAGTGCCGATGATATTTTTAGTGGTCTGAATGGAGATGGGTTCCAGCGTGAACTCACCAAACTGTGGTGAATTGTTGCCGGTGCTGTGTAAATGACTACGGGGGGGGCTGGGAAAGCAATTGTTCTGCTGAATGCTTTGCCGGATTGCCTCAATTTTGTTAATGAAGCAATCCGATAACTCATCGCAAAATTCTTGTGTATCCAAGTTGGGGGCTTCAAGACATCCTGGATTCATGGTCTGAGTGACCAGCTTGAAGAGTTCGCAGGGGCGATTTAGGGCACCGTTGATAGCCTCAGAAAAATAGTTTTTCTTGGCTTCGAAGATTTGCTTGTGGTATTTTCTGGTTATTGCCTTGTAGATCGAGAGGTTCTCATCTGAAGAGCTTCTTTTCCAGGCTGCTTCTGCCCTTCTACGCTCTTGCTTCAGTGACGCCAGCTGGTTGTTGAAACAGCCGGAGTTATTTTTCCTGATCTGGGTCTTTCGTTTCGGCGCTATCAAGTCAGCTGACTGCAATAGTGCTGTGTTTATGGCCTCTAGTGTTTCTTCCGCTGTTTGGTGCGGCTGAATTGTGTTTATTTTTCCCCCTAACGTGGCTTTGAAGAGTTCCGAGTGGAGCTTCTTCTGACATCTGGTCCAGTGTGTTGTCACTGGATTTGATGTTTTTGTTAAGGGGGGGAATTCGGAAATAATGAATTTAATTGCATGGTGATCTGTCCATGGCAATGGTTCATTTTCCAAGATTTTTATTTCCAGATCTTGTCTGAAAATAAGATAGAGCGTATGACCTGAAGCATGTGTGGGCCCACATACTAGTTGCTGAAGCCCTTATCCTTCCAGGTGGTCGATGCAGGCGTCTGCAATGGGGTCTTGCGGGGAGTTGGCCCAAAGGTTGAAGTCCCCGAGCAGCAAAAGGTGTTTGCTATTCAGGGTATAAGTGGAGACAAAGTCCGTCAAAGATGGGAGCAGCTGCGACTTGGGGCCAGGTGGCCTATAGCAGAGTAGAATCCGGACGGTCTCCTGGCCGTTTACTTGCAGTTGAAGAGTAAGGGTTTCCATGAATGAAAGAGGGTTTTGGAGGCTTGGTTTTGTGATCGCAAGACGCGTCTTATGGATCACCGCCAGTCCTCCTCCTCTTTGCCCTATTCTGTTTTCCGTTATAATACGGTAGTTTTCTGGCACCAATTCTCCTAGAATGGTGTTACAGTCGGCTGTGAGCCAGCTCTCTGTAATGAAGAGGCAGTCTAGGTCGTGTTGTAGAATGAAATCATGGATTTCAAGTCAGTGTTTTACTGCCGATCTTGTGTTGATCAAAGCACATGAAATGCGCTTAGGTTGGGGTAAACGGCTAAAATTTTTGACGGTCGATCGTCGATCGATCCTCAAAAGGTGCTCAATTCTTAGGGTCTTTTTGGTGATGGCTGGCAGTATTGCGGCGAAACGCCTCAAATTCCAAATGGTTTCTGCAGAGTACCGCAGATTAGCCATGGTCGCCATTCACCGGGGAAAAAGTCGTTCCTTTTGGTGGCGATGAAGAGAGGATTCAGTGAATCCTCCCGGCTTGGTCCAGAGGAAGGCAAAAAACCCCTAACCATGCTATGCCAATTTACACTGCTGCTGGGTGTACCAAGATGGCCGCCGACCAGGAACAGGGCATGGGACCCAGGCTGGTGTGTAGCCAGCTGGGTGGATTGGTGAGCCAGGGGGGGGGGCTGGTTGTTGAGGCCAGGGGTGGATGAGTATCTACAGGGGCTGGGGGTGAGCTCCTGGGGGCTACTACCGGAGATTTGGCCGAAAATGCGGCGCGCCGCTAGGCCGCGGATGAAGCCGCGGCCTTTCCTAAGATGCGGCGGCCGCGAATCAGTGACGGCTGGCGCGGTTCAGGGGAGAAGACGGGGAATCGCGGGGAGGCTCCGAGGCGAAGGTTAAATTGACAGGTGGGTGGTAATGTGGGGTAAGGAGAGGGAAGGAGACCCCAGCGTTCAGCCGATTCGGCGGCTTATCCTGATAAGGACGGCCGCCAATCGGTTCCAGGGGAGATGATGGAAGGTAGGGCCTACCTGGGGAGGCTGAAGGAGATCCAGGTCCAGATGCAGGTAGGAGATACGGTAGGAGCTGAGGCTGGATGGACTGGGGGAGATAACAGTGAGTATAACAAGCATGCATTATTGCATATACTGTACACACTGATTTTTACTGTTGTGGGTTTAGTAACAATTTAACCACTTCAATACAGGGCTTTAAACCCCACCTCCTTCCCGGGCCTATTCTGGCACTTCTCTCCTACATGTACAAATCATCATTCTTTTGCTAGAAAATTACTCAGAACCCCCAAAAATTATATATGTTTTTTTTGCAGACACCCTAGGGAATAAAATGGCGGCCATTGCAACTTTTTATCTTGCACCGTATTTGCACAATCATTTTTCAAACGGCTTTAAAAAAAAAATGGTTTTATAAATTAGAAAAAAACAAAAGCAGTAACGTTAGCCCAATTTTTTGGTAAAATATGAAAGATGATGTTACGCTGAGTAACTAGATACCTAACATGTCATGCTTTAAAATTGCGTACACTCATGGAATGGTGCCAAACTTCGTTACTTAAAAATCTCCATAGGCGACACTTTAACGATTTTAGAGGTTACCAGTTTAGAGTTACAGAGGTCTAGTGCTAGAATTGTTGCACACGCTCTAACGCAAGCGGCGACACCTCACATGTGTGGTTTGAACGACGTTTACATACGTGGGTGGGACTTACGTGTGCATACGCTTCTGAGCACGAGCTACCGGGGACAGGGGCATTTTAATTTTTTATTATTATTATTTATTGTTTATTTTAATTTTTTTGTTTATTTTTTACAGTTTTTTTAAAAAAAAAATTCAATCGCTTTTATTCCTATTACAAGGAATGTGTGTGACAGGTCCTCTTTAAGGAGAGATGCGGGGTCAATAAGACCTCACATCTCTCCTCCAGGCTGGAAAGAATGAGATTGTGAAAAAAAAAATTCACAGATCTCATTCAAACTAGCCACAATTGCGGTTTGTTTACTTACGGGACCCGGGCCTCCGACGGTCATAGAGATGACTGGTGACCATCTGGTCACCAGTCATCTCTATGGTAAACATCCGGCGGACAGCGATCATTTCTCCGGACCCCCGATGGGACAGGAAAGCCCGGAGAAGCACCGGATGGCGGCGGGAGGGGGGGATGTCCCCTCCCGGCGCCTGTAAGAATGATCTAGCAACGGAACCACCGCTATGCTCATTCTTACGGTGCGCACGATCGCCGCCGCTAAAAAATGATATCTCAATGATGCCTCTGGGTGCAGGCATCATTGAGATATCTCCCCCCAAAGCCCAGGCCGTCATATGACGTCCACCCGGGATAACAGGTCCCCGTTTCGGACGTCATATGACGGTGTGCTCGTATCAAGTGGTTAAGAACTTAAGTCCCTTTGACTCACTGGGTATAATTCATGCAATATCACAAAAAAATCACTGAAAGTAATACTTAGCACCCAGTAGTTATACTATATCAAAGAAACAGTTACTGTGCCATTTAGTAATGGCAAACTTAATATGTTGTACCTGATTTGGTTGGTAATGAAGTCAGCATAGAAAAGGGTTAACAATGGTAAAAGCACAGTTTAGCACACAGGGTAATTAGTAATAAGGACAAGATGACACTTGGGGCCATTTACACTACTCCGCCGCAACTTTCTGGAGCAAGTGCTGTATTCTCCAAGCACTTGCTCCGTAATTTGCAGCGGCGTAGTGTAAATGGCCCGGCGTATGGGGCGGCTTGTATTTAAATTAAGCGCGCCCCCGCGCCGATCGAACTGCGCATGCGCCGGCTGTACAAATAGCCCAGTGTGCATGCTCCAGCTCACGCCGAAAAACGTCAATGAAGCCGACGTGAGCGTCATTGACGTAAAACCCTATTCGCGAACGACTTAGTAAAACAACGTAAACGATGGAAAAAGACGACGCTGTCCCGACACCATACTTAACATGGCATACGACGGACCTTCGTAAACGTACCCCTCATATAGCAGGGGTAGGTTTACGCTTACAGAAACTACGTAAACGACGACGAGGCAGCGCAAAAATGTTCGGGAATCGGCGTATCAGGCTTATTTGCATAGTCAAATGAGAAAACAACGTAAACGCCACCTAGCGGCCAGATAAGAATTACATCTAAGATCCGACGGTGTAAGGCCGTGTACACACGGCAGGGAACCTCGACGGGCAGAACACATCGTTCCGCCCGTCGAGGTTCCCTGCCGCCCGTCGAAATCGGCGACCCGCCCGTCGGGAATGGCAACCAGCCATTCTTCCAGGCGGGCCGTCGAGCAAATAGAGAGCGTGCTCTCTATTTCTGCTCGACGGGCTTCCCGACGGGAAGCTCGCCGAGAGTGTACACACGGCCGAGGTCCTCGCTGGAATGCAGCTTCCAGCGACGTTCTCGCTGGTTTCCAGCGAGAACCTCTGTCGTGTGTACGCCGCCTGAGTGTCTTATTCCGCGTACACACAATCACTTTTTGTGATGAAAAAAAACGGCATTTTATCTCACGAAACAAAACAACGTTTTTCAAACTTAATTTTCCATAATAACATACACACCATCGTTTTTCCAAAATGCTCTAGCAAAGCGTGGTGACGTACACCACGTTAGACGGCACTCTGTTCCATTAAAGCTCCGTCTCATAACTTGCTTCTGAGCATGCGCGGGTTTAAAAATGTCGTTTTCAAAGTCGTTTTGCCCACACACGATCACTTTTTATGACACAAAAAATTACATTTTAAAAAAAAAAACACAAAAAATTCAAGCATGTTCGAATTCTTTTTTGGTAGTTTTTTTGAAGACATAAAACGACGTTTTGCCCACACACGATCATTTTAAATTACGTTTTTGAAAACGTCGTTTTTTTTTATCACAAAAAGTGATCGTGTGTACGCGGCATTACACCTGTCGGATTTACGCCGTATCTATGCGTAAGTGATTCTAGGAATCACACGCATAGATACCTGGGCCAAAAAACAGAGCTCTTTTGAGAATCTGGACCTTGGTGTTCAGATCAGCATAAACAGTAGCAAGGATACCTAAAATGCAGCAGAGAAGAGTAATAAAGCTTGATTTACCCAACACAGGAACTATACTACAATATTGCATTAATGAAGGCTATTCTAGGGCCAGACTGTTTGAATGTGCAGTCACTCCACAGAAGTCAGCAGTTGAAAGTAAAGGGTGAGAGGATACTCTGGTCTTCCTGCAGCAACGGTGCATATGATTGCTGTGATCAGTAGCATGGTGCCTTGGGTGTCTCTGCTGATATGGCCTCTCAGGAATCTGGTCAGTATGCCGCAGGTGTGCCCTCATCGGTTCCCTTGGCCCCAAGAGGAAGAACCTAGCAGGAAAGTCTCAGAAAATCAGCTCAATTGCTCCTCATTGTCCCACTGTCTCTTGGGAATTAAAGTGCAAAGTGTCCAAAAGTTCCGCAATATAGTTACTTCCTTGACTTCAAGTCCCATGATCCTTAGTGTTTTGCATAAGAATCCATAGACTTTTCTAAATATACTGTGCCTTGAAAAAGTATTCATACCCCTTGAAATTTTTCACATTTTCCCATATTACAATCAAAAACGTAAATGTATTTTGTTGGGATTTCATGAGCTAGACCAACACAAAGCGGCAGGCACATAATTGTGAATCGGAAGGATACTGATAAATGGTTTTAAAATGTTTTTACAAATAAATATGTGAAGTGTGGTGTGCATTTGTATTCAGCCCCCCTTTACTTTGATACGCCTAACTAAAACCTAGTGGAACCAATTGCCTTCAGAAGTCACCTAATTAGTAAATAGAATCTGCCTGTGTAATTCAATTTCCATATAAATGCATCTGTTCTGTGAAGCCCTCAGAGGTTTGTTAGAGAACCTTAGTGAACAATCAGCATCATGAAGGCCAAGGAACACACCAGACAGGTTAGGGATAACATTGTGAAAGAGTTTTAATCAGAGTTAGGTTGTAAAGAATATCCCAAGCTTTGAAACATCCCACTGTTCTATTCATCATCTGAAAATGGAAAGAGTATGGCAGAACTTCAAACCTACAAAGACATGGCCGTCCATCTAAACTGACAGGCCATGCAAGGAGCGCATTAATCAGAGAAGCAGGACAATGGTCCTAAACATACAGCCAGAACTACAATGGAATGGTTTAGATCAAAGCATATGCATGGGTTAGAATGGCCCAGTCAAAGTCCAGACCTAAATCCAATTTAGAATCTGTGGCAATACTTGAAAATTGCTGTTCACAGACTTTCTCCATTTGATCTGACAGAGCTTGGGCTATTTTACAAAGAAGAATGTGCAAAAGTTTCACTCTCTAGATGTGCAAAGCTGGTAGAGACATCAAAAAGACTTGCAGCTGTAATTTCAGCAAAAGGTGGTTCTACAAAGTATTGAATCAGGGGGGCTGAATAGAAATGCACGCCACACTTTTCAGATATTTATTTGTAAAAATAAAATAAAAACATTTATCATTTACCTTCCACCTCACAATGATGTGCCACGTTGTGTTGGTCTATCACATAAATACATTTACCTGTTTTGTTGCAACAAAATTTGGATAATTTCAAGGAGTATGAATACTTTTTCAAGGCACTGTAGTTCTCCCATTGCTAACTGGAGGAGATAGTGTAACACAACATTCAGTATAACAGTATAACAGGATAACATTCAGGAGGTTTCTGTAGTTCAGCCCCTGACTACAAGCTGTTAGTATTCATATGATAAATGATGTGATTACTCAAATATCTAAGCATGTTTTCTCTTTACTTTGAATGTAGATGGAATAAGTAAACAGGAAATGTTTTTTTAACATGCATATTTATGCATATTATCATGTGAAGATTCTCAAAATGATATAATAAATAATTGGGTCTCTAGTATGCTAAACACTTGAAACAAAGGCAAAATAAACAGTGATCTACCTGAGCTGCCTGCCCACTTGCATGCAGGATGAATGTACTGAGTTTTATTGCAAATTAAACAAAATGTGTTCTTAGAAAAATATAGAGGTTAAAGCAGTACACAGGTTGCTATAGTTTCTGCTTAAAATCGCTTTAGAGAGGATCATAGAAATAGAAGGTGTGACATGATGATAACCAACCACAGTTCTTAGGAAGTGGTTTATATGTTATATCTTAACAGCTTTGCATAATCATATGTGCATCTTGAAGCAGCAGTTTTGGAACTTTTTTATTTCTTCAATATATGCTATATGGTGGCCATAGATGGGTAGATGACTGCCAGAGAAATATAGACAAGAAGAAACCAGTGTTTTCTTGATAATTCTGAGATCTTCTGCAATGAACTGTGTGATTTGGCCAAGAGCTCCCCTGTCATGTGGTTCTCGACTCATTATTCTCAGTGATAGAGGGGAAGGATTCCACTGTCATGAAGCTCCCTTGTGGTGAGACTCTCCTCTTCTTTACAATTATAGAGGGGGAGGATTCCCCTGTCATGGAGCTCCCCGGTTATGAGGCTCTCCCCTTCTTTACAATGATAGAGGTGGAGGATTTCCCTGTCAGGAAGCTCCCTGGTGGTGAGACTCTCCCCTTTCTTTACAATGATAGAGAGGGAGGATTCCCCTGTCAGGAAGCTTCCTGGTGGTGAGACCCTCCCCTTTTCACAATAATAGAGGGGGAGGATTCCCCTGTCAGGGAGCTCCCCGGTGGTGAGACTCTCCCCTTCTTTACAATACCTTCTTTACCTGTCTGGAAGCTCCCAGGTGGTGAGACTCTACTCTTCTTCACAATGATAGAGGGGGAGGATTCCCCTGTCAGGAAACTCCCCGTGGTGAGACTCTCCCCTTCTTTAAAATGATAGAGGGGGAGGATTCCCCTGTCAGGAGCTTCCCGGTGATGAGACTCTCCCCTTCTTCACAATAATAGAGAGGGAGGAGTCACCTGTCAGGGAGCTCCCCGGTGGTGAGACTCTCCTCTTCTTTAGAATGATAGAGAGGGAGGATTCCCCAGTCAGGAATCTCCCCGGTGATGAGACTCTCCCCTTCTTCACAATAATAGAGGGGGAGGAGTCTCCTGTCAGGGAGCTCCCCGGTGGTGAGACTCTCCTCTTCTTTAGAAAGATAGAGGGGGAGGATTCCCTAGTCAGGAAGCTCCCCGGTGGTGAGACTCTTCCTTTCTTCACAATGATAGAGGGGGAGGATTCCCCTGTCATGAAGCTCCCTGGTGTTGAGACTCTCCCGTTTTTCACGATAGAGGGGGAGGATTCCCCTGTCAGGAAGCTTCCCTGTCATGAGGTTCTTCCTGCCTTTTTCTCAGTGATAGAAGGAAAGAATTAGCCTTGAAACACAGAGCTCTTTCAGCATGCTTTCTATTACAAGCAGTTTAGACGTTTAATATGACTTGTTTTCACTTCAAGGGAAATTCAAAATGGCCTTATATTTACCAAGCATTGCATAGTACTGTTGAATTAGGGGCAGGGTCAAACAGTGTATGGCCTAAGAAGGAATTTTTCTTTATCCCTGTTAGATTATGTAGAGTGCATTCAAAATGGTATGCAAATATATTTACTAATGAAACACAAAATTGTTTACTTATGTAGTGCTAACCCCCAAAGGAGCCGCTGGATGTATCGGGTTTTCTGTTCTGGAGTTACGACTCTGCAAACAGTTTTGTCTTTTCTGACACACCTGGTTGACTGGCGACTAGCCACTCTGTACATGCCACACCTGTACATGCCACACCTGTACATGCCACACCTGTACATGCACTAATGCAAGTATCCTGCACACAACTAGAAAATAGACCATGCTGCTAAAAAGTATTTTGTCAGAAATCAAAAGAAAGCAACCGTGCAAAAATATATGAGTTGGCGACACAAAGAGTTATCACTCTAAACAGGTCAGCAGTTACTGGCATATTATGTTATGTGGACTCACACTTAGCCCCTTTAAAACAGGGATGTATTAGGTAACAAGCAATATTAGCAATCACATGTGTCTGTCCAACGTCAGTTCAAGGGCTTGGGAGAAGAGGAAGCTGTCCTCATTCCCCAGACATGGAGTCACAGAAAGAAGGGATTTAGATTACTTTTCATCAGAGGATGTTATGGATGATGAGTCACCTGCCAAAGTGTTGGCACTGGGCCCAAGGGCCACCAGCTTATGCACTGGACTTTTGGCAATTCCAGAGACTGGGCATTTAATAGACTTTTCTATAGAGAAGGAACCACCTAGCGAACCCCCAGCAGAAGTGCCGGCAGCAGGACAGAGTACTGCAGACCCCTGCTCGACACTTGTGGCAGTTTTGGAGGCCCAAGGTGAGAAGGTGGTGGTTCTTCTTCCCTAGTGGATTTCAGAGATGCAGGGAGAGGAAGCAGCCATTTCCCCTCCCCAACAAGGATTCGTGCACCTGGGAGACAGTACCAGAGGAAGGGCATCCCAGTGGCAGACGCTGCCCCAGAATGATAACACCAACCCAGCTGAAGTGCTGGCAACTAAACAGAGGGTTCAAGAACTTTGCCCCACACCTGTGGCAGTTCTTGAGGCCCAGGGCGAGGAGGTGGCAATAACTCCAGAGCTGCAGATCAGGATCCAGGTGGAGAAGGGAGAGGAGGTTGTCGTCTTCCCTCCCCAACAGTTAGCCAAAATGGATGATGTGAGTGCTGAAGCACTAACAGGGTAGAACTGGTCTCTGGGCACAACAATCCACTCCGCAGGAGCTCCAGGGAGAGAATGCAATCAGCACCTCACAACGGCAGCTTGAGCTGGTGTCAGGGGATGGACCTCCACTAACAGAAACCCAGCAGAAGTGCTGGCAACAGGGCAGAGTGCTACCAACCTCCCTGCGGAGTTCCGGGAGTCGGGGAAGTCGGCCTCCCTCTCCAGAGACAAGATGATGTAGTGAAGCTCCTACGCCCAGCTGAACCACTGACAACAGGCCCTGCTGGCCTCTGCCCTCCACTAACAAAGGACGGAATGGACTACGATCTCCAGTTGTATACCTCAGGGATGCTGGGCAGTTGACCCAGATCCCAAACAGCATGATGAAGTGAGCCTAGCCACTCTGTCTTTTCTCTCCAGCAGCTGAAGGGACTCCAGCGGGGAGGATTAGTCTGTATTTTCCCCCCAGCAGCGGGTATGTTCTACGAGAGAGGCAGAGGTTGGCTGGGTGAGTAATGCTCTGTTGGGAACAATTTGTTTGGGGTATTGTGTGGGTACAGGCATTGGGGGACTGGAACTAGGAACTAATGATGGACTCAACCCGTGTGTGGTCACTTTCTGTTTTAGTCTGCTGCCGAAAGGGGAGAGATAAATAGAAGATAGAATTTCCATTATAATTTGGCTGGTAAAAAACATAATGAATATGAATTTATCCAAAGTTACGAATTATCCAAAATAACGAATGCCACATCTAAACACATAGAACAGATCAAATTAATGATAAATCATAATAATAAAATGTTTTTAATATTATTATTGTTGTTATTTATTATTATTAATTTGTTACGTTCCATCAGTTTAGATACGGCATTCGTTAACTTTGGATAAATTTGTATTCGTTACATTCACTAACAGTCGAAAGGAAATTCCAATACCTATAATTTAATAGTTAGCTATTATTTCTGATTTTTAAATTTTTAGGTTTTGGGATTTTCTCATTTAGAATTTTCGAAATTCGTATTTACGAATATACAAATGTATTAATTTACGTATTCAAATTAACGAATATTCGGGAAAATTTGATAAACAGTTTTTTGTTAATTTGGATGTTTCCGAATTAACAAATTTGTGGAAATTTGTTAAAAAATTAATTTGGAACAAAACGAATTGCACATGTCCACTGTATACTGAAGAAAGCACTTTGCGGAGTGCGGCAGGGTTCAGTGACATAGAGTTTCAAATATAGTTATTGAATGGGAGACTTTAAATGTTTTTGATTTGAGCAAAATATACTGGAAGCAGGAGATGGATCCAAATTCTGATAAGAGCATGAGGATATTGGGGACACAGTAATGGTTAGGTTAGTAATGCTGAGCACTACATCATCTGCAAAGTCTGTGATGGTGTCCTATTACTTCCACTCCACTGGTGTTTGGGGGAGTCTTACGTAAATGGGCTCTGAAGACAAGCAGTGGCAAGCCTCTTTCATTGGTGCTCAGTGACAGTAACAATTAACTCTCACCCTGTCATTGGTGATAAATGTTTTTTATTATGTGATCACATGCACCTGAAATGTTGTCCTTTTCCTTAGCATGTTAAACTGAGACTGTAATTTTTCTGTTGGGTAGAGATCACAGCACCACAGTTCTTTCAGTGCCTGGTGCTGGAAAGCAAAGGATATTCCTGCATGTGGTACCACGCTGCCACACTGCACTGGTGGCAAGGGTCCTGAGTCCTGTCAGGACACAGACACTGTGGGTCAGTGTCCCAAATTCCAGGACTGTCCCGCAGGATCAGGGACACTTGACAACTAAGCCATTCCTTTAAAAGAGCAGGCACCATGGATGTCATCCTGATCCTGGCTTTACTATCAAGTGAGTCACTGTTACGGAACAAATATGCCACACAAGAATCTTTTAGATGTTTAATGCATCTCCGGCTGCATACTTGTTCCGTGCTTGGCCTAGTCAGTGGCGTATATGGGGTATGGTAGCCATGGCAAGTGCCATGGGCGCCATGGGGGGGGGCGACAAAAAAGTGACCCCCCACACACAAAAAACCCCACAGACCTGCGGCCACCTCTCAGCTCTCGCGGTCCCTCTGTCCTTGTGACACTGCGTCCCTCTCTGTCCCTTGATTGTGTGTTAGTGTGTCATTGAGTTACTATGTGCACCAATGTATTTTGATGAGTGTGAGGTGTGCCAGTGTGTTGGCATCATCAGTGATTTTTGTATCAGTGTGTGCCCGCGGGCTAGTGTTAGCTGTTTTTTGTTAAGGTAACGGTTATTTAAAAGATGGGTTTTAAATGTTTTGACAAGGGCGCAGTTTCAGTGCTTGCCATAGGTGCCATTTTGACTAGATACGCCTCTGGGCCTAGTGCCTACCTTTTTAAAAGCCAAAATCTAGTGGTGGTTCTTATATTTCTGTCCTCTCAAGTTCAACACAAAGATGCATTTTGTTTTTATATTACTTACATTCCTATACAATATTATCTGCTTCTACACATAGAGGCTAAATGCATGAAAATGAAGTAATAAAACATTTTATTGATCATGATTATATCTTTTTCTAAGTAAAATGGGAAACTAATTTCATTCTCTGTGGTAATTTCATTTGTACAGGAAGGAAACCATTTGAAGGAGAGTTGTAAAATAGGGTATTCTTTATGCAGCCTAAGAGTGACAGGATAATAAAACAACCATAGCATGCAGTGATAAAAAAACAACAAAATGTAAAATCAAGATCAGTAGAAAATACTGAACATTTCTACAGCCCGGGCCTTCATAGTCTATTAATTTATAACAATCTCATGTGATAACGTGATCATTTCATATGTGTAGCCCACATACTGAACAGCCATAGAGTTTGGCTTGACTATTTTTAGATATATTTGTTTGCATATGGTGATTTGTGTTTAGTGTCTGTTTTTGGCACATGTATGTATAGCGTTAATTATGTAACTGCTCTGATGAGTAGACAATTTTATAAATGTTTGATACAAACAATAAATACTGTAGCTGTGAAATGTTCAGATGATTGCGGTGCATTCATTTCCTTACCTAGGTTGAGACCTAATCTTTTTATATTGTTAAATATATGATAAAGTTGTTTTAAACCTAGCACACATGGGCCGAAAAGGGAATAGAATTAGGGCTAAGGGGACCCCAAAGGCCCTGAAGACCAAAAACAAAAAAGGGGGGCAGGGGGACTATATCGGTACTAAGTAAGGAAAAAGTAAATTGGAGAGGTGGTAAGGATAAAAAATATATATCAGTTTATGAACATGGTATCAAAAACAAGGGACATACATTGTCATTTTTCTTTTGTTTTTGATACCATGTTAATAAACTGATATATATCTTTTATCCTTACCACCTCTCCAATTTACCTTTTCCTTACTTAGTACCGATATAGTCCCCCTGCCCCCCTTCTTTGTTTTTGGTCTCCTGGGCCTTTGGGGTCCCCTTAACCCTAACTCTATTCTAAATTGACTTCTAGGATGATGGTACTATACTTCTTTCTTTACTGTTTACACTAAGAGGCTCATATTTAAAACACATTGGCCGAATGTCGGGTGGCATTGTCCAGTTCAATAGAAACCAGCAGACATTTGGCCAGTGTGTATGGCAGCTGATCCAACAGAAGCCATCTTCTGTCCAAGGGGCATGATCAAAAATAGACTGCCGATTCAGGCAATGGCTGAGAGCAAAATGGAAGGATGAGGTAAGTGAAGGAGGACTGCACTAGTGTAAAGGAAGCTATTTAGGGAAACATTTTTTTACCTTTACAACCGCTTTAACAGAAAGTAGCTGGGGTGCGCTGGATGTGCGGGATCAGAAGTCATGCAAGGAAGAGTTCCGGTAAGAGGTCTGCAGGTAAATCAAGAACAAGTGTTCGTAGACAGGCCAAGGGTCATACATGGGTATCAGTCCAGAGAGGATACAGGAACAAGCCGGGTCAAACACAGAGGGCAGAAGATACAGGAGTAGATACAGGAGTAGTCAGCCAAGCCAGGGTCAGATACGAGGAGATAAACAGGATTACAGGTCAGGACGTAAACCAAAGGTCAAGCCAGGGATTCAGGATACAGGAGGCACAGGAGACACAAGAGGCTGATGATAATCCAGCAAACTTGAAGTGTCAGTGGCAGGTTTAAATAGACCGGGGGATGCGCCTACAATGACGGTTACTGGGGGAATTGCCCACACCAGGGCCATTTCCCTGACACAATCAATGAATTATATAGCACTTACAATCTTACAATAGGTATTCTGGAGCTGATATTTTTCCTAGGCCTACTATTTCTTCTGCAGAACTCATCTATACAACCATGTCTCTGTAGAAGAACTCTTTCTGTTTCTAGATTTCCCTGAATACATCATTAGTATAATCCAGTGACCGGAGGCAAGATTTTGAAAAAGTGATCCTCTGTGATTATCTGATAATGAAAATTCCAGATAGGCTTCGGTGATATTAGCAGAATGGAAGAGGTCTAGGAACTGTGCTTTGTTGCTTCTACTCAGGGAATTTTCTGATAAAGGTTCATTTTCTAATTGTTGCTGTGTCAAATTAAACTATAATAATAAATTCATGCTAGGAAGATGATCTTTAGATTTTTAAATATAGGTCCAGTTTAGAGACATCTCTCTGTGATCACATAATCACATCAGACTCTTAGAAATCAATGAGCTATGAGGGCCTGGGCTGCAGAAAAGTTCAGTATTTTCTAATGATTTTTAACGAATGAAATGTCCCCCTGATTGTGGGGGGACAACATGTAATTAAATAATGTTAAATTTAATTAACAATATGCACACTTTTTGAGGGTCAATTGTGTCCTAATCAAAAGATTTCCATTTTTCCTGTCCTGTAGACACATCAGGAAGTGAAACCTCCCTTTTAGACTTTTGTCACTGGAACAAGTGTCTCCACTGGCAGATTTCCTCTCTGCTCTTCCTCTGGTAATGGTCACCAGGACAAATAGAGGTGGCGTATCTCCGTAGCAAGGACACTGACAGCTTTACAGGGGTGTGGGGTGGAGCATGCTGCACCAAAACATGTGTAACATTCTATCCCGCAGTAAAATATGGGTCTGAAAGGGATGTGGAAAGAGATGACCTGGCATCCTATATCAACGCCCCTGTGTTGATGGTGTCACTAAAATGTAGAAATGCCTCTGCATCTGTGGTGTCACACCCAAAAAGGCCCTGCATCAGTGACATCACGAGAAGAAAAAATGTCCTTAGGGACTGATTTTGTGGTGGTATGAAGAGAGGAGATTGGGGGCTCTGTGGTTTGCATTTAACAAAGGGACCCTGTTAGGGAGAGGGGAGCTCTGGTGATAACGTGCTGTCCTTATCCTCTGTGAACTTATATTTCAGACCTCCTCAGTGTTGCACCTGCCCAGAAGTGAGGATTGCTCTTTCTTTTTCCTGTTTTTGGTCATGTAATATGTCACATGAGAAGGGGAAAGAGGAAGAACGGAAGTCTGCCTTTCTGATAGGAGCCCATACTGAGTAGGTGGTGTGTTGCCAGCAGGAGGCCACCAAGCCTGCTCATTCAAATGGCACTGCAGGGGAACGCAGACTGGATTCCTGTGCAATTCTGATGTGAAGTGACCCTTAAGAGGGCTTAGTTATTTCTGATTCTCAACAAATATTTACAGTGCCTTGCGAAAGTATTCGGCCCCCCTGAACTTTGCGACCTTTTGGCACATTTCAGGCTTCAAACATAAAGATATAAAACTGTAATTTTTTGTGAAGAATCAACAACAAATGGGACACAATCATGAAGTGCAACAAAATTTATTAGATATTTCAAACTTTTTTAACAAATAAAAAACTGAAAAATTGGGTGTGCAAAATTATTTAGCCCCCTTAAGTTAATACTTTGTAGCGCCACCTTTTGCTGTGATTACAGCTGTAAGTCGCTTGGGGTATGTCTCTATCAGTTTTGCACATCGAGAGACTGACATTTTTGCCCATTCCTCCTTGCAAAACAGCTCGAGCTCAGTGAGGTTTAATGGAAAGCGTTTGTGAACAGCAGTTTTCAGTTCTTTCCACAGATTCTCGATTGGATTCAGGTCTGGACTTTGACTTGGCCATTCTAACACCTGGATATGTTTATTTCTCAGGTCTTTTGCAGACTCCATCAGGTTTTCTTCCAGAATGGTCCTGTATTTGGCTCCATCCATCTTCCCATAAATGTTAACCATCTTCCCTGTCCCTGCTGAAGAAAAGCAGGCCCAAACCATGATGCTGCCACCACCATGTTTGACAGTGGGTATAGTGTGTTTAGGGTGATGAGCTGTGTTGCTTTTACGCCAAACATAACGTTTTGCATTGTTGCCAAAAAGTTTGATTTTGGTTTCATCTGACCAGAGCACCTTCTTCCACATGTTTGGTGTGTCTCCCAGGTGGCTTGTGGCAAACTTTAAAAAACACTTTTTATGGATATCTTTAAGAAATGGCTTTCTTCTTGCCACTCTTCCATAAAGGCCAGGTTAGTGCAGTATATGACTGATTGTTGTCCTATAGACAGAGTCTTCCACCTCAGCTGTAGATCTCTGCAGTTCATCCACAGTGATCATGGGCCTCTTGGCTGCATCTCTGATCAGTCTTCTCCTTGTATGAGCTGAAAGTTTAGAGGGACGGCCAGGTCTTCGTAGATTTGCAGTGGTCTGATACTCCTTCCATTTCAATATTATCGCTTGCACAGTGCTCCTTGGGATGTTTAAAGCCTGGGAGATCTTTTTGTATCCAAATCTGGCTTTAAACTTCTCCACAACAGTATCTCGGACCTGCCTGGTGTGTTCCTTGTTCTTCATAATGCTCTCTGCACTTTAAACGGACCTCTGAGACTATCACAGTGCAGGCGCATTTATCCAGAGACTTGATTACACACAGGTGGATTCTATTTATCATCATTAGTCATTTAGGTCAACATTGGATCATTCAGAGATCCTCACTGAACTTCTGGAGAGCGTTTGTTGCACTGAAAATAAAGGGGCTGAATAATTTTGCACGCCCAATTTTGTCAGTTTTTTATTTGTTAACAAGGTTTGAAATATCCAATAAATTTCGTTCCACTTCATGATTGTGTCCCACTGTTGATTCTTCACAAAACAATACAGTTTTATATCTTTATGTTTGAAGCCTGAAATGTGGCAAAAGGTCGCAAAGTTCAAGGGGGCCGAATACTTTCGCAAAGCACTGTATTTATCAGACTTGAAGTACGTTTGTACTCCAGCCTTGAAATGTCACAGTTCCTTGGGGGTATTGAATAATGTGCTGCACATTATTGGATGTAATAAAGAGTGTTGTATTTTGAAGCTTCGGTCTGGATGTCCCCATTGCATGTCACTATTCTGGGATACGAAACAATTAAAGTGGAACTGAAGTTCCACTGTAAAAAAACAGTGAACAGGCAGGTTTATATCGCAAAAGACACATGTACTGTCTCTTAACTAAATGTTCCTTCTTGCCAGCTTGCTGTCCTCTCCAGCTCCATAAACTGAGGTGCGGACTGGACTCTGAGTGCTGTGATGACTAGTGCACTGCTCTCTGCAGAGGAGCTTCCTGCAGAAAGAAGAACATTGCAACTGGCCAGGACTGCTAGCCAAAAGAGCAGGTGGACTGCGTCATAAACAGCAAGAGGAGAAGCATAATCTCCCAAACTTGACATTGATACTGCCCATCTTGGTCAACTGTTAGCAGTTTAGAGCCCTGACTTTCCTTTTGAAAGAGGAATCTGCAGTGTTGGTGTAAGGATACGATCTGAAACCAAGATCTCTGCTGCATATGGCATTAGCCTTCCATACTGTGCCACATGAACCCTTCACTCCTCCAATGAACATCCTGTTTAAGCCTTGCACTTCCTGTTTGTCAGATTACTAAGCTTGGTCACAGCCAATATCTGCCTACCTCTACTTTAAACAATTACCTTATGCTAAAAATACAGTCTTTTAAACACTCGAAAAGGTATTTCTAAGAAGCTGATTTTTTCTAGATACTTAAGAAGATGGGAGTAGGGCCAAGAGTGTGGAAAACAAGTAATGACGTTTAAAACAGATATTTGTAATTTGCCATATTCACTCCTTTCCTTGTCTGCCTTCCATAATATTACATTATTTATTATGTTTTTTTTTTTTTTTTTAATAAAATAAACCAATAAATATTTTTTGGTCTGTACCATATTGCTGTCCTAAATGTCACTTGCTATAGCTGAGATAGGCACGCAAACATTTTTCAGGGAATAAAAATGGAGAACAAGGCTATGATGAAGCAAGTAGGTACAGGTGTAAGGATAGGGGGAAAGGGGAAGTGTGTGAGCCAATGGGGGCATGAGGAGAGTGCATTTGTGTCCCCAGTGCAAGGTAAACAAGAGGGAAAATATGTCTGAACTGTAGGATACAGTTGTAAATCTGTATTTATGTATTTATTTATTTGACCAAATTGTCTATGCAACTTGTGCAATTATCTTAAAAAAAACTTTGCAACAGGAATTAAACCCGGGCTGACACACAGAAAGCCAAGGTGGACGTTCTAAATATCCGTATTGTAAGCATTTAAAATGTAAAAGTCCCAACAAAATAGATTTTTAGGTAAACTCTACAATAATAATTGTAAAATGCATACCTTGTGATAATGTACAATAGTTTTTTCTAAACCAATCTTATGGTATGTAAGATAAAGTAATACTAGAGATATGCTCACTGCTTTCATAGCAATCTGACAGAGGTACCTGGAGGATATAAACGTGTATTTATTTATTTATACAAAGTTTATTGTTGCCTGGAAAAATCCCTAACCACTACTACAATAATGAAGTGTTCTGTCTTGGTTCTGATTAGTACTTTAAAGTTACCATTACAGCAATTCACAAGCCCTGCAATTTAAACAGGTAAAAAAGAACAACCTGTTAGGTTGATAAACCTGTATACTATGTAGCATACTTTTCAATTTGTCCTCCGTTTCCCTTTTTAATATGCTAGGCTGGGCACACATCAGTCATAAAATGACTTTTCTGGTTTTCCTTGAACTTTAGTCAATCCCACATATCTTTGTTCTATAATCTCCATGCTAATTGTGTGATTGGTTTGCTTATCTTACATGAACCACACTGCCTCAATAATATGTTTTACATCAGGCCAATGACACATGTTGATTGAGGGCACCATCATTGCAATGCTTAATAACTGGAATGTAATTGGGAGATAAAGTTACATTGCATAATATATCTACAATTCTGCACAAACAGTGGCGAGGACAATCCGCTGTGCAACATCTAAATCAGTGGAAGTAATCACACGATAGGGAGATTTATGCATAATGCTTTAGAAAAGTAATTATCATTCCACATGGAGACACAATACTCAGTCACCACCAGGAAAGTGGAACTGATGGGATTCTTATCAATGCTTAGAGATATATTGCTGTGTATGCAGCAATTCACAAAAAAAAGGAACAAAGCAAATACAATAATTTTCTAAATAAAATAAATAATAAACACCCCAAATTAATAATTTAATATAATTTAAAGGTAATCTAAGAAAATATTATTTAGGTGAATTAATAACACAATGGCGTGATATCATGTAAATTCAAAGAGAATGACAGCAACACAGCAAGACAACATTGACCTGGCATGAAAAGATTTAGCACATTCCTACATTCCTAACTGAAGAAAACAAATTTAATACGACAGCTTTTCTTTCATTTACTTTTACATGTTGATCCAGACTGTCCTAGAGTGACAATACTCACTCTCTTTACTACTGTACAGGTGAAACTCGAAAAATTAGAATATTGTGCAAAAGTTCATTTATTTCACTAATGCAACTTAACCACTTAAGACCCGGACCAATACGCTGGTAAATGACCCAAGGTGTTTTTGCGATTCGGCACTGCGTCGCTTTAACAGACAATTGCGCGGTCGTGCGACGTGGCTCCCAAACAAAATTTGCGTCCTTTTCTTCCCACAAATAGAGCTTTCTTTTGGTGGTATTTGATCACCTCTGCGATTTTTATTTTTTGCGCTATATACAAAAATAGAGCGACATTTTTGAAAAAAAAACACTATTTTTTACTTTTTGTTAAAAAAAAAATCAAATAAACTAAATTTTAGTCAAACATTTAGGCCAAAATTTATTTAGCCACATGTCTTTAGTAAAAAAAAAAATCGCAATAAAAAAAAATAGCTACCTAGCGGGAACAGCGGCACTAATACAGCGATCAGAAAAATGATCGCTTAGTGACGCTGGCAATAGGGAGTGAAAGGGTTAACTAGGGCGGTGATCAGGGGGTTAAAACTTTATTAGGGGGGGTGGGGGGGCTATCCTGAACCTAACACTAACTGTTTTTTACACTGCCTGTCACACTGACACTAAATGCAGTGATTAAATCACTGCATTCAGTGACACTGTGACAGGGGGGTGGGGGGGGGGGCGATCACAAGGGGTTAATATGCCTATGTGAGTGTGTGTCAGTGTTGTGTTGGTGCACACTTACTTGTGATGTCTTCTCTCATCAGCAGCGCTGGGAAACAGCGCTGCGATGAGAGAATACATCATTTCCTCCTTCCTGTGTAAACACAGGAGGAGGAAGTGACAGGCTGGGAGCGCGCTCCCATTGGCTGGGAGCGATCGCGGGGGGGGCGGATATCACGGACATCCGCCCGCAGATCCCGGATCGCTCCCAGAGGTAGGGGGACCCCCGCACGCCGCGGAGGGGGTCCCGATGGGACCCCCGAACCGCACTCAGGCGGGGACGTAAATTTACGCCCTTGTGCCTGTACGTGCCATTCTGTGGCCGTATATGTGCGTGCGGGGGTCCTTAAGTGGTTAAAAGGTGAAACTAATATATGAGATATACTTATTACATACAAAGCAATATAGTTCATGTCGTGATTTGTCATAATTGTGATGCTTATGGCTTACAGCTCATGAAAACCCTAAATCCACAATCTCAGAAAATTAGAATATTGTGAAAAGGTGCAAAATTCTAGGCCCACTCTAATCAGCTAATTAAGCCAAATGGTTCCTGAGCCTTCAAATGGTCTCTTAGTCTGGTTCAATAGGAATCACAATCATAAGAAAGACTGCTGACCTGACAGTTGTGCAGAAAACCATCATTGACACCCTCCATAAGGAGGGAAAACCTCAAAAGGTAATTGCAAAAGAAGTTGGATGTTCCCAAAGAGCTGTATCAAAGCACATTAATAGAAAGTTATGTGGAAGGGAAAAGTGTGGAAGATAAAGGTGCACAAGCAGCAGGGATGACCGCAGCCTGGAGAGGATTGTCAGGAAAAGGCCATTCAAAAGTGTTGGGGACTTTCACAAGGAGTGGACTGAGGTTGCAGTCAGTGTATCAAGAGCCACCACACACAGACAAATCCTGGACACGGGCTTCAAAAGTCGTATTTCTCTTGTCAAGCCACTCCTTAACAACAAACGTCAGAAGCGTCTTACCTGGGCTAAAGAAAAAACAGACCTGGTCTGTTGCTCAGTGGTCCAAAGTCCTCTTTTCGGTTGAGAGCAAATTTTGCATCCTATTTGGAAACCAAGGACCTAGAGTGTGGAGGAAGAATGGAGAGGCACACACTGCAAGATGCTTGAAGTCCAGTGTAAAGTCTCCACAGTCTGTGTTGATTTGGGGAGCCATGTCATCTGCTGGTGTTGGTCCACTGTGCTTTATTAAGTCCAGGGTCAATGCAGCCGTCTAGCAGGAGATTTTGGAGCACTTCATGCTTCCTTCCGCAGACAACCTCTATGGGGATGCTGACTTCATTTTCCAGCAGGACTTGGCACCTGCCCACACTGCCAAAAGCACCAAAACCTGGTTCAATGACCGTGGGATTACTGTGCTTGATTGGCCAGCAATCTCGCTTGACCTGAACCCCATAGAGAATCTATGGGGCATTGCCAAGAGAAAGATGAGAGACATGAGACTGAACAATGCAGAAGAGCTGAAGGCCGCTATTAAAGCATCCTGGTCTTACATAGCTCCTTAGCAGTGCCACAGGCTGATAGCTTCCATGTCACGCCGCATTGAGGCAGTAATTCCTGCAAAGGGGGCCCAAACCAAGTATTAATTACATATAAATAAGGTGTGCTGCGCTGCTAGAATTAATACATCAATAATATATGTGATATAGATGATAAAATATGCATTGAATACAAAAAGAGATATCTAAAAAACCAACACCAAGTGCTCCAATGTATAACAAAATAACATAAAAAAAGCAAACAGTGTTGACAAAGTTCATAAAGTGTTGGTATTCAGCTCCAGGGAAAATTCAAAGTTCAGTGAGTTCAGAGAAATATCCCAAGTAGGAGATTGTGATTCTACAGGACAGAAGAGAGCCTCCACCTCCACCTCTTAATGCAGATCTGCTTACCAGATAGATATTAATCATAAGCATCAACAGCACATCTGGCTGGGTTGCCTTAGCGAATATCCACGTGGATTCCTGTGTGAATCTCCAAACTCAGTCTCAATGCGGCTGGGTCCCAAAAAGCAATCACTCCCAAAGTGTAGCCCAGAAAAGAAAAGGGATGCCAACATAGAGTAGTACCGTTTAAAAAATTTAATAAAAGAAATTCGTTTGCACTTACAAATATCGAATCCTTAGGGGAGCATATAAATAGTAAGCCGGCCGGCTCTCACAATCCGCCCGTCTTTCCGGATGGTCGTGAGGATAAAAACAATGGTGTCGTCAGCACGCCGTTCCTCCCTACGCCGTTTCGTCCAATAGCAGACTTCTTCCAGGGGCACGAGCGGCGTGCTGACTCGCCACCTTTTGATTCGTTTGCAACATTCTAAGACCGCCCTTCTCTGACGTCTGGGGATCATGAATGGCGATCGGCCATCTTTAAAGAGGGATCGCTTGCCAATAGTATGTATTAGCACTGTCAGTGCCTTAAACTTTAAAATCACCCTTTGTAGTAAGGTAGCCCTAAACAGACATGCGGGGAACTCAGGCAGCAATCAACCATTTTGGAAAAGGGATCAATGCCAGCCGCATTGAGACTGAGTTTGGAGATTCACACAGGAATCCACGTGGATATTCGCTAAGGCAACCCAGCCAGATGTGCTGTTGATGCTTATGATTAATATCTATCTGGTAAGCAGATCTGCATTAAGAGGTGGAGGTGGAGGCTCTCTTCTGTCCTGTAGAATCACAATCTCCTACTTGGGATATTTCTCTGAACTCACTGAACTTTGAATTTTCCCTGGAGCTGAATACCAACACTTTATGAACTTTGTCAACACTGTTTGCTTTTTTTATGTTATTTTGTTATACATTGGAGCACTTGGTGTTGGTTTTTTAGATATCTCTTTTTGTATTCAATGCATATTTTATCATCTATATCACATATATTATTGATGTATTAATTCTAGCAGCGCAGCACACCTTATTTATTGCTTACATTTTGTTTATCTGACATTTGTGCTGCAGCAGCACCCACGTTTATTTTCATTTAAGATTGCTTGGTTTTGTCACCAATTTAATTTTTTTTTGTTTTACATTAGACCTGCGCAGTATTTTCCACTGTTTTTCACCTATTAATTACATATGCATGCTTATACTTTTCAGAGGTCTGATATTGTTCTATGTACAATCCTTGTTTTATTGATTGCATGTAATTTTAGCACTTACCCCCGAAGGAGCTGCTGGTAATTGATTGGGCCTGCACTCTGCTCTACTACCCCCAAATAATTTGTCTCTACCCGCTTGACACAGCTGTGTAACAGTGTGGATGTGAAACTTTTACTAAACGGAACAACCCCACATAACAATGTGTATATATAGTGTACCTTTACCGTTATCTGGGCATCCGTTGTTCCACCTGTTAGAATAACGAACAAGTCTCACACCAATTGTGATCAACCAGAATGCAAGTTTACTGGAACTGGTATAAAGACAGTAGTTTTATATTAACTGTATCAACATGCAAACTTACTATAATAATGCAAAGATATCAACACAGCACAATATGATTTTTCAAGAGCTTCCCCTGAGGTATAAGGCAGCCTTTTGTCTTACTGCATCCAAAGCACAAACCCTCCCTGTGAAGAAGTGTAGTCTCCGGTCTTCTTTTCTTCAGCTAGCTATTATACTGCAGTGTTTGTAATCCAATGGTTTAACAAGTAATGAAGTAACACAACTGAAGAGTTATAACAGTTCCTGCTGTAAAACACACTTGTAGATGCCTCTGGTGTAGGTATACCTTAACTGTCAGTCAGCCCTCAATGAAGCATAGGCTTTTAGGCCTGATTGAACTCAGTCTATTTGAATGAGACCTCCCTGTAGGACTACAGGTCACAGCAACTTTGTAAAATGAGTCTAAGTGTGTTAAGGGTGTTAAAAAAAACTTCTGGGCAACAGCCCTCTCACCACACCAAGCCTGGAAAGTTGTGAACCTCTGCTCCGGCTGCCTCATTCCTGCTGCCAATCAGCACTGTCACGCTGCTCCACTCCGCAAGCAAACTGGACATCCACTTGGCTCTGTCAAGGGTCCTGGATCCTCAGACCCGATCACACTGCTTCTCCAGCACACTGTGGTAAGGCAGAGTCAATGGATGTTGTTCTGCTCTGCACGATGTAGGCCCTCTTCTGAACACTCCTTCACAGATCCTTGCAGGCAGGCCATGTGTCCAGAACCCAAGAAAAATGGCTGCACTCTGCCTTTTTTATCCACCCAGCATGCAGTTCAGCCACCTAGTGTTCATGGGTAAGTGAGTCTTTTCACAAGATAAACATTTTTCTGCTCTGCATGTGTGAGTTAAAACATATCTCGTTCACATTGGTATTTGGCTCCCTCTAGTGGTATGCCATCTTTAGCATTACATGGCAAAAATACCAGTGCTACATAATATTCAAATTTTCTGAGATTGTGGATTTGGGGTTTTCATGAGCTGTAAGCCATAATCATCACAATTACGACAAATCACGGCTTGAATTATCTTGCTTTGCAAGTAATGAGTCTATCTCATATATTATACTTCATATTCCCATCGCACACATTCCCGGATAAGCTCTTGGGTTTGGGTGTTCGTAGCAACCAACCAGCTGGATACTGGTGCACGTTACAGTAGAAATATTTGCCAGCACACCATGGAACGACGTAAATAGCATCCAAATGGATGATTTATTGCATGATCACAACACAAAGAGAGTGCAATGTTTCGGAGCCACGCAGGGCCCCTTCATCAGGCATGTCCGCTGCATTATCACAGTCCCACTATAAGTCGCTACCATAAAAAGATAAATACAAATAAATTAAAAGATCCCATCGTTTGCGCGAACCAATCAATATACGCTTATAGGGATTTTGTTTTTACCAAAAATATGTAGCAGAATACATACTGGCCTCAATTTATGGAAATATTTTTTTTTTTAATTATTGGATAGGTTTTATAGCAGAAAGTGAAAATATATATATATATATATATATATTTTTTCCTAAATGGTCAGTCTTTTTTTGTTTATAGCGCAAAAAAATAAAACATGCAGTGGTGAACAAGTATCACCAAAAGAAAGCTCCATTTGTGGGAAAAAAATTGATACATTTTCAGTTAAAGTAACGCAGTGCCGTATCACAAAAAATAGCCTGGTCATTAAGGAGGGTAAATATTCTGGAAGTCAAGTGGTTAAGTGAACCTGAGATTTGCAAATCTTTTACAGGAGGCTGTTGGTTAAAACCTTTCCACTTGACAACAGGGTCCGCTTAACCGGCCCTCTGTTCAGCTGCACATATTACTATTCCTTTTTGCTTACCTACCACTGTTTAGACAATGAGCAGAAAAAAAGAAGAAGCCCTATGAAGGCTCCAATCACAACTCGAAGATAACATATGGCTAAATATCTCAGATTGTCCTATTGCCAAGTATCAGTGCTGTCATTTATGTAATTTTGGAAAAAGAGGAGTGAGTTCTAATCACCTCTTCTCTCTTGGGACCAAAGGGAGGTACTGTACAGAGGGATGAAGGGAAGGTAGGTAGAAGGTAGGTATGTGCTACTAGGAAGGAAGGCAGCTAATTGAACACAATTCTTTGTATCTCGTAGAAAAAGGTCTCTGCTCCTTATCAAACTGCAGGCACAGTGAGACTGCATGGTGATTTTACAATGTGGTTTCATGCACCCGAAAACGTGCTGCCTTTCCAGATGTGTGGGGCTACTATCACCATTAACCACTTCAGCCCCCAAAAGAATTTATCCCCTTCCTGACTAGTCCATTTTTTGAAATACGGCACTGCGTCGCTTTAACTGACAATTGCGCATGCGATGTTGTACCCAAACAATTTTTTTCCCACACAAATAGAGCTTTCTTTTGGTGGTATTTGATCACCTCTGCAGTTTTTATTTTTTTCCCACATAAACAAAAGAAGAGTGAGAATTTTGAAAAAAAAAATATATTTTTTACTTTTTGCCGCATGCTCACAACTCGGGAGCGGCGCAATCAGTGAAATAGGAAATGGACTAGGGCAACGTTGTGAACTACGCAAACAGCATAAATAGACACACACAAACGCACTTGCATTGCAAAAGTACATCCCTTTGTCCCTTCCCATTTAACCTAGTGCTTTTGTCCTGTTGTTCGTTGCGGTGTGTTTTGTAGTTGTCAGATTAGTGTTCTGTGTGATCAAGTGTTTGTTAGTAGATCTTTGAAAGTGTTTTTTGATAAGTGTTTGAGAGACTGTTTGTTTGATTGATATATTTCTGTTCGTTTGTTTTCCTGCTGTTTTTTTGTTTTGTTTTTTTGTGACTGTTTCTTGCTGAGTAGTTTTCTCTTTGTGTGTGTTCTTGCTTGATCGGTTGTGCTTGTTTGTGTGAGTGAATTTTGTTGACTGGGAGTGAGTTTTTTTGGAAGTATGACAGAGAGAAAATGAAAGCTCAATTTTACAGTTGGGGAAAAACAAATTCTTGCCCGGGCCATTAGCGAGTATAGGCGTTTCCTCCTTCCCCGGTTTTACCCCTCCCCCATGAGTCTCCCCTGAGAAGCCGGGGCCGTGGCCGGGGGCGCCCCAGGCGTGGCTCACGCAAAGGGCATTCATTTTTTTTTTCCCCTTTTTTTTTTTTTTTGCTGGAAATTTTTTGCTTTTGCAGGTAATTTTTTATTTTTTTTGGGTTGTGAATGCTGTTTGAATGTGGGGGTGACATTCCTGCCGGAAAAGGGGTGTCACCCTCAATTTTGGTGGAGAAGGGTTCCCCAGGACCAGGGAGAAGTGATCCCCAGGTCTGTGTGAATGGTGTATGAATGTACAGTGACATAATTGGAGCCTTGGCGTGGCGTTGCTGCTCACAAGTCCAGCATGGTGGACTGGTGCCAATCCAATTTGATGTGGATGTGGGGTGTGTGTGCTAGGGACCACAGTGGTGTGCATGCATGCATTCTCATTGTGCCATGATTAATGTGTGTGTTTAACGTGCAAAGATGCCCAATGTGAGTTGTCTCCTGGCTGCTCTTCCCTCAGAAGACGGGGTAGCCTAGGTTAGGGGGGGATTGTCTGGTTCAGGGGTCAGGTCATCACGTAGGTCAATCTGCAGGCCCTTTCTTACTGCGAAGTTGTGCAGCATGCAACATGCACCGATGATCTGGCACACAAAGTTTGGGGAATACAAGAGGGTACCCCCAGACTTATCCAGGCATCGGAAACGTGACTTTAGGAGGCCAAAGGTGCGCTCCACCACTGCTCGTGTTTGGGCATGTGCTTGATTGTATCTTTCCTCTCCTGGAGTTTGGGGGTTCCGGATAGGAGTCATGAGATGGGGTCCCAGTGGATATGCAGAGTCACCTGTAAGGGAAAAGACAGGAGGATGTTAGTCATGCATGTGGCCCTTGTGATGTGTGCATCATGGGAGGGGATAGTTATGCCTGACTCCCATGTCACTCACCAACCAGCCAGGTGTCCCCATACACGTTCTGATCGAATTCCATTCGGATGTGGCATTGATTGTATATGTAGCTGTCATGGCTGGACCCTGGGTGTTTGGCACGGACGTGCCATATGAGGCCTTGGTCATCGACTATCACCTGTACATTGATGGAATGCCAATGCTTCCGATTGCGGTACATGTGCTCTGTCTCCTGGGGGGGCTGGAGTGCCACATGTGTGCAATCAATGGCCCCCACAGTGCGTGGGAATCTGGCAATTCTGTAGAAATCTGTCATTGCCTTCAGCTGCAGCTCCTCAGTGGTGGGTTTGATGATTTGGTTGGCCATGCGTCTGAGGATTGCAGGGACAACCTGGTGCACACATCTGCTCATGGAGGATTGTGACATCCCAGCCAGTTCTTTGAAAAGAGCCACTGGCAAGGACATGGAGTGTTGCCATGACCTTGACCAGTGGCTGCACTGCATGTGAGCGGTGTGTTGGGCTGGTGATGTCCTCCTGCAGGGTTGTGGTTAATTCCAGGATGACATGAGGGGTGAATCTGAAGATGCGAAACACCTCAGAATCACTCATGCCAAACAGGTCTATGCGGGTGCGGTATATCCTCTCCCGTGCCATCCTCCGTGCCATCCTCCGTGCCCTCATCTTTCTTTGTTTATCTAAAGTCAGTAGTATAGCTATGTGCGACGATGCCCCTGGCATGTTGGCATACAGATTGTTGTGCAACACGTGTGACTGCTGAGCTCCTCACTAACAGTGTTGCTTTATCTAACAAGTAGACTTTTTTTCTCTTTTTAGACCAGCTTTTATATGGTCTAATTTTAGACAGGACATTTTGCTGTTGCGCACACTGCGTCGCCTGCGCTGCCCCAACGTTCTTTTGTGGATCCCCGTAAGTCCCTCATTAGCATATTTGACTAGCAAATCAATGGTCTGTCTAGCGCACTTTTGCGCGGACGGATGCGCCAGTCTAACGAAATTACGCGGGACAAAAAAAGTAGATTTTTTGCGTATCTCTTTCTGGGGATGCCGTGCATTGAAGCGCACGCGCACATTTCGACTTACGCACGCGCATCTCCTGTTGCGCAGGCGTAATCGCTCTGTGAATCTGGGCCATAGTGTCTAGAAAATAGGGGATAGCAATCAGAGCTAAAAATATCCACCGATTACTGTATAAATGCCACTGGCAGGGAAGGGGTTAACACTAGGGGGCGATCAAGGGGTTAATTGTGCTCCCTAGGTATGTTTCTAACTGTGAGGGGGATGTGACTGACTAGAGGAGGAGCCAGATCGTTGTTCCTACTTAGTAGGAACAGACAATCTGTTTCTCCTCCCCTGTCAGAATAGAGATTTGTGTGTTTACACACACCAATCCCCATCCCTGCTCACATGTCTGCAATCACAGGTGGCCGGCAGCGATCGCACCAGCTCTTAAAGTAGCCACCTTATATATATGGCAATTCATGTTCACGTAGGAGAGCCAACCTGCCGCAGTATACTGTATATACAGGAGCAGGTCGGGAAGCAGTTAAAGCGGAGGTTCACCCAGAAATCAAGTTTTTGACATTTGCTCCAGTATACTGCTAACATCTGCAGTACGCTGTTTATTTTTTTTTTGCTACTTATCGTTTTATGACCCGTTGTAATCTGCCTCCGAGCGGGGTGTTTGTGACGCCTGCGCCTGCCGTGTAGAGCTAATTGCGCAGGCGCCGTAAACACCCGAGCGCCACTTTGGGTATTTTCGGAAGGCGTGACACGCCTTTCCGCAGCCGTCAATCAACTCCTCTTCGTTTAGGAACACCTATACCCGGAAGTAATCCCCCCGTTTGGAGCCGGATTACAACGGATCATAAAAAGATAAGTAGCAAAAAAAAAAAAACAGCATACTGCAGATGTTAGCAGTATGCTGGAGCAAATGAGGTAATGACAGAAAGTACATTTTTGGGTGAACCCCCTCTTTAAGAAATAATGTCACCCCTGTGTATCTGCTAAAGAGCAGTGTGTTTTGCCTGTGGGTGTGGAAAAGTGTGCAATTTACAAGCATTCCAATACCCACATAAGTGTCACTCTATTCTATTTTGCCAAAAGATATGGTTTTAGTACTGTTACAATACTTCTAGCCTATAGCTGCATGTCTTGCATATCTCAACCCATTGCTGCAAGGCATCAATATTTAAAAAAATACTTTTTTTGTAGGGCATGTAGGCTGGCACTAGCACTCATCTATAGCTAGAATGTCAACTTGTATGTCTTGTGTGTCAGAATGCTACCTCTTGAGAGGGGCACGTCATCTCTTCTTGTAATTTTACTGAAAAATTCTGTACTAATTTAAAATAAATTGTATGGGGTCTTTAAAAAATACAAATATGTATCTCTGTTGACAGTTGGACAGAAGCTGCCTTCTAGAAGCCTCATGTATTGCAAGAGAAGTAGAGAAAAGTAAGTAATTAAGAGAAAAAAGTAGACTCCATTTGAAGAAGAATACAATAAGCACTTGTTACACCCAAAGTGTTTGCATAACATATTCCCATCATAAGTTCAGATTAAAAAAAACAAATGTGAGAGGAGAAAAAAGGTAAACGCTTAGGCTGGCACTACACTGTAAGATTTCTCTCTTCCAGCCCTGCAGGCCGAATAAGAGAATTTTTGATTTATCCATCCCTACTAAACAGCACGGATAGAGGAGTCTACACTGATACCCATTGCTTTCTGAAAGCTGGCAAATTTTCTGCGGGTCTCACTCGGTTTGCAGATCGAAGGATATTGGGCAGGAGGGTGACGACAGAGCCACCCATAAATCAAATTTCAGCTGATTCATCAGGAACTGTATTTTGTAGATGTTTGGCAGACTTTACATTTGATATTATCTAGAACAGTGGTCTCCAAACTGCGGCCGGATGCGGCCCTTTGCTTGCCTTTATCCGGCCCTTGGAGCACTATCCCTTCCAATGATATGAGACACTATTCTGCCATCTGACACCAACAATGGAGCACCATTTCTCCAACTGACACCACTAATGGGGCACTATTGCTCCCTATGATACCAACAATAAGGCACTATTCCTCCCCCTAATACCAGATGTTTACTCCCACTGATGCCAGGAAAATTTTCACTCCCGCTGGCCAAAGTCCGGCCCTCCAAGTGTCTGAAGGACAATAAACCGGCCCTTTGTTTAGAATGTTTGGAGACCCCTGATCTAGAAGGTCAGGTACATATGAATTTATTATATAAGAAACAATGTGTAACTCCTTCTCTTAACTGGTAGGGACAAAGCGTACCCACCATTCTTGTCTCCATACATTCCTACTGGCCATTTAGATTAGAGTCACTTGCACGGTACGAACAGACAATAATTTAGTTAATTTCTCTAGCTGACACAGATTTTTTTTAATAGATAATCATAACAATTATCATAACAATTTTGCTTAAATCAGATTTTGTTGTTAAGCATTCTAAAATGTGCCATTTTTAGGCCTTGTACACACGATGGGATTTATCCACTGTAAACGGTCCCCGGACCGTTTACAGCGCATATTTACGCTGGGATGTTTTGATCCGATGGCTGTACACGTCACCGCACCAGGAAGTAAACACTTCCGCGCGCATGCGTCGGATCCATTCACAGGATACGAAGCATTTGCGGGCAGACTAACCAGCAGACATATCTGACGGGCAGCTATCCGGCGGAAAAATTCCAAAGCATGCTTTGAAATTTTTCCGCCAGAGGAATCCGGCCAGAACGGTAAGTTTGCCCCTACACACGAGCGGATTTTTCGGCTGAAATGGTCCGTCGGACCATGTTCAGCGGATTTATTCCCTCGTGTGTACAAGGCCTTAGACGATACTTTTGATCCAAACTCTGAGTTTGGAAGGCATGCCGTCGATTTTTTTTTTTTTTTCATTCTAACTGTATTTTATTTATTTTAATGCCTGACAGATTTTACCCATATATTATTCAAAGGTCTATTCAAGCAGCATAAAACCAAATACCTACATTTCCAAGTAGCATGACTTCAGGAGATGCTAGGTAGGGGATTATGTTATGCTTGTAATCTGCTATATAATCGATAATTATGTCTCTGTTCCAGTCACATGCTGGCTTCAACAAAGACATCATTCTGTTGTAGCCTGTTCATTGTTATACACAGGCTGACATCAATGAGACCTTACAGTGGAATGATGCAGAAAGCATTTGAAATTTGTACAGATAAGCACCTCCAGAAAACTTTCTGAAGAAGTAATCTGCAGTGCAAGGAAAAGATATTTGATTCTCAGTGCATCGGTCTGTTATCTACAGTAATATGTATAACCTTAATTGGCTAAGAATAAAATATGAACATATTTTGGAGCAACATCAAAAAATATTTTAATTATTTACTGTAATTATACACAATTTTCTTAAACATAATTCCATTGACCCCTGTTAGTATGATATTGTTTTATTTGCTCATTCTAGCCCCAGTCAAAGTCTAATTTGAGAGTCTATGTAACAGTGGTCCTCTCTCCTCTATTATTTTTTATACACATCTAATGCTGCGTACACACGATCAGGCTTTTGCCTGGCCAAATCACATCGGAATTCCAACCGTATTCCATTGGAAAAATATAGAACATGTTCTATATCTAAAGTCTGATTGAATTCATCAGAATTTCTAATGAAAAAACTCAGATGGGGCTACACACGATCGGAAAATCCGAATGGAAAAAGTCCATCAGACTTTTTACATTGGGGCATAAGTATATATTTGTTATTTTGGTAATGTGTATAGCATAATTTTCCTTACTATTCAGAATACACTAGAGATGTGCACAATGGAAAATGTTGTTTTGTTTTGGATTAGTTTGTTAAGTTAATAATTTTGTTTCGTCATATGTGTTATGTAAGAATGATTCATTTTCAGAAATTGCTTTGTCTATTCATATTCCTTTATATATATTTATTATTTTCAAATCGATTCCAAATTTGCATTTATTCAAAATTCTAATTTTGGAAGGCCGCTATATTTGTTCTATTCTATTCTATTTTATTTTACTATTGTCTATTGTATTCTGTTCTATTTTATTATTCTATTCTATTCTGTTTTATTCTATTCTATTCTATTATTTTCCATCCTATTCTATTCTGGAGAACAGCCATATTGTCAGTGTATTAGAAACGGTTGTAGGGAAAGGGTGGGGAAAGCTGGCAAACTGCACTGACTTTTTTGTCCTTATTATTTTTTTGCATTTAATTTTATATTCGGGATGATTTAAAATTAAATATAAAAAAATCTAGCAATAATGAGGACAAAAAAGGCAGCAAAGGGGTTTTCTGCCCAAATAGCTAACAATCGCAATTAAAGAACAGTTTTCTAATTTACCCTAATCTCTATCAGTGCAGTTTGCCAGCTTTCCCCACCCTTTCCCTTCAACCATTTAGTGGTCGATTTTAGCTACTATCACCTTTATAGCATTTTTTTTTCCATTCAGAAAAAAAGTGTCTATTTGTTTTAGGGTGGTTGTATTTTGGGGTTCTCATTTATTTCATTTATTTTTAGCACCGGTTCACACTACAGCAACTTCTCATCCGACTTATGCCGCCCTAAGTCATGAGAAATTCCATTGACGTGAATGAGAGCCGTCTTAATGTACACTACTGAAGTCGCTCTGACTTCAGAAAAGGTTCCTGTACTACTTTAAGGCTACTTCTGAAAGTGAAAGTTGCCTCCAAAGTCGGATCGCTGTCTTAACTGAAGCAACTGGTAAGATGGCTCAGCGGGCTAATGCTCCGTTGCAGCAATCTGTGATCACCTGAGCCCTCAGGGTCGCAGGTTCGATCCCGGCGGGGTCCACTCAGCCTTCAATCCTTCCGAGGTCGGTAAAATGAGTACCATTGATTTGGGTAATAGTGACTATGTTACTATATAAGCGCCTCGAGACCCGATGAGCTACAGCTTCGGCTGTGGCTTCAGAAGCTTGCCTGGCAAGTTAGGGTAAGACAGCGCTATATAAGACTTGCATTATTATTATTATTATTAACTTTACAGAAAGAGAAAATTGTTTACTCAGGCAAACCCCTCCCTCCCACAGAGCTGATTATTCTCTGATTGGCCACAGCCAAAGTCGCCTGTCCTGTTGTGGTATAAGTTGCTCCAAGTCACGCTGAAGTGTCGCTGAATTGGCGTTGAAGTCGCCTTGAAAAGTTGCGCTGTAAGTTTGGTTGCCCCTGAACCAGGACTAAGGCCTCGTACACACGATTATATGAGTCTGTTCAAATCGGTCGGACCGACTGATTTGAACAGATCTGTCTGCTGGGATTTTGGTTTGCTCGCGTGTACACACGAGCAAACCAAAATCCCCGCCAGCAGACAGCGCGCTGACGTGGCGGTGACGTGGCGGTGACGTTGACGCCGCCACGTCACCGCACCAGGAAGTAAAACACTTCCGTGCATGCGTCGAAATCATTCGGTGCGTGTGCGAGAAGACATGTCTGCTGGTTAGCATACTAACCAGCAGACATGTCGGGCGGACGGGTTCCCAGCCGACAGATTTCAAAGCATGCTTTGAAATCTGTGGGGTGGCCAAATCCGTCTGTTTGCCCGTACACACGATCGAATCTGTTAGCTGAAACGGTCTAGCAGACCGTTTCCAGCAGACAGATTTGATCGTGTGTACGAGGCCTTAGGGTATATTAGTTTTTATTTTAAGTTAATGTTTTTTTGCTGTAAGTCTTCCCTTTTAAAAACAATGGGGTTTTGTTTTAAGGGTGGTAATTTGGATTTCTAATTTCTAATGCATTTTGTTTTATTAATTTTTTTATATGGATTGGATCTTTTAAGTTTGGGGTGCTTAAAGTGATTAAAACTGTCCTGTTATTGGCCTATTTTACACTGTTGTTTGCTCTGCAGTATCTTAATTATTGTAGTAAAGTTCATGTCTGTGGTTGTTGGGCCTGGACTTGCTATTTAACACTGTCCCGCTACTGCCTCATTTTACATTTGTAGTTCTTACTCTTTAGTTTTTAGCAACAATGGCCCAGATTCACAAAGCACTTACACTGACGTATCTCGAGATACGCCGCGTAAGTGTAAATATGCGCTGTCGTATCTGTGCCCCGTGCCCACAGAACTAAGATACACCTAAAAACTGGCTTCAGTCCACCGACATAACTTGCCTACGCCGGCGTATCGTGGGTGCATAATTACGTTGGACGCATCTGATGCTCCCATTGATTTCCTATTTAAATATGGAAATGAGGGGGATACGTTGATTCACGAACGTACTTGCGCCCGGCGCATAATATACGCGATTTGCGTAAGTTGTACGTCCGGCGTAAAGTTATTCCCCATATAGGAGGCGCAACTCATGCAAAGGTATGGGCCAGGGATCGAATGCCGTCAAATTTTACGTAGTTTACGTTGTACGTGAATAGGGCTGGGTGTAGGTTACGTTCACGTCGTAGGCAGTGTTTTGACGTGATTGTGAGCATGCGCACTGGGATACGTCCACGGGACGGCGCATGCGCCATTCGTTTTAAGTACTTGCCTAGCACTCGGCACATCATTTGCATGGGGTCACGCTTCATTACCATGTATCACGCCCACTGACAGCCCACTTCCACTTGCGTGCCTTACGCCTACGAATATATGCTACGCCGGTGCAGAATTGGGAGCATTTGCTTTGTGAATTTCATGCTTCCCTCTCTGCGTTGCGCCGGCGTAGCGTAAAGAAGATACGCTACGGCGGCATATATATGCGCCGAGGTATGTGAATCTGGGCCAAGCTGTATAAAAAATTATGGTGCACTTAGCAGGCATCAGTAGATCCGGTCTGACCTCAAATAGACTGGTCAAACAATAAACGAGGCTCGATTTTAGCGTACTAACCAGCAGACATGTCGGGCGGACGGGTTCCCAGCCGACAGATTGGTAAGCATGCTTTCAAATCTGTCGGCTGGCCAAATCTGTCTGCTCGCCCGTACATACGATCGAATCTGTCTGCTGGGACGGTCTGGCAGACCGTTTCCAGCAGACAGATTTGGTCGTGTGTACGCGGCCTAAGACTAAAGCCACATACACAATCGTGTGTATACAAGGCAAGCTTGACAAGAATCACGTTGAGAAAAACAGTTTTTTCCATGACATGAAAAATGGTTGTGTGTACGCGGCTTAAGACTAAAACTAATTCGAAATTTGCTGAAAAAATTAACAGTGCTAACCACAGATCCTCTATGGATTTAGGCTGCCTGAAATCCTTCTGTCTCTTCATAATCCCAGACAGACTCGATGATGTTGAGTTCAGGGCTCTGTGAAGGCCAAACTATAACTTCCAGGACTTCTTGTTCTTCTTTACACTGAAAATAGTTCATAATGACATTGGCTGTATGTTCGGGGTCATTGTCTTGCTGCTGAATACATTTGGGGCCAATCACACGCCTCCCTGATGGTATGACATAATGGATAGGTATCTGCCTGTGTTTCTCTGCATCCTTTAAAAATGGTGTACAAGTTTACTTAGAAGAATGATGCTGTTAAATAATTAAAGGACTTTTTAAGGTGTTGGTGTGTTTATTTTAGATATGAAGCTTTGTGGGAATGAGTTAAAGGGGTACAAATGTACACTTGTACTCATTCCCCTGGGTGGGAGAAGATATTGGGGCCCCCTTATTATGAAGGGGTTTCCAGATTCCACTTTATTCCACTCCCTGCTTCCCAAAACTCCCACATTCTTTTCAGCCACTAGATATGGGGAAGAAGTTTTTGTCCCTTAACATTGAGTCAAGGTGTCCTTGCAAAGGGAGGGGGCGGAGGATGGGCATGTGACTTTGAACATTTTGGGGATACCTTGGAGATGGCAGTTCTTCCTCCCTTGTACTGTATGTGAGTAGTGTCCCTATTGGCCAAGGCTGAAATGGTTAACCCTTTCCTTATCGGGCCATAATAAAGTTACGCAGGCAGGAACCCTCCCTCCCGCTGGATCAATCTAGGACACGATGTCCGCCGGGCACCCGCGATTGTCGGCGATCACGGCAGGAGTGTGGATCTGTGTGTGTTAACTCCCACATTCTTTTCAGCCACTAGATATGGGTAAGAAGTTTTTGTCCCTTAACATTGAGTCAAGGTGTCCTTGCAAAGGGAGGGGGCGGAGGATGGGCATGTGACTTTGAACATTGGGGGGGTACCTTGGAGATGGTAGTGCTTCCCTGCCCCATGCAAATCATATTCTCCTAATGCTGTGTGCTTTCATTACTGCAGCACTGGGGATCTGTCATTAGAGTGAGGAGTTTATACATTTTATAAATACAATGTTTAAGTGCCTGTACATCTAAAAGAAAATACAATTTACCCATTTACAACATTATTTTCAAAGAATTCACAAGGAATCTTCACACTATTAAAACTGCAAAATATATATACCGTGCTGTGATGTATCAGTTAAATACATATCTCAAACTCTATCTACTACTGTGAAAACCAAACACACTTAATGTGGTTTAAAAAAAGAGAAAATTAGTTAAGGCATGCATATGTTTATTGTGGAGATGTGAAACCACATCATTTCATTCTGAGTTGTAACTAAGCTAGTGTTCTTAGTAATGTGGGTAACAATAGAAGCAAGCTAGAATCTGTTAAAATGTAATTTACCCTTAAGATAAAAATGAAGGACACCCACTCCAGCCTGAACTACAATACCTCTAGAGAAGAGGACTTAAAAAATGCTTACACTACTTTATAGCGGAAGATGAAAGAATTGACAGAATCGCAGACCTCTCTACAACATTGCTTTTTCATCTACCAACTACATTTGGACAATATGGAGAACTGCAGCAGAGAGAATAATTAAAAAATCAGGGGCATACCCGGATCTATTTCCAGGAAATACCTGAAGCCCAAAGTAATCTCCACCCTCAACACCTTTCTCAGTAAGTCTGTAGGTACATAGATCCTTGGGGACTATGCTGCCTGACCCCACCAGACTCAGAGATATCTTGTTTTGTATTCACTTTTTTTCAAGAGAAAAATAAACTATAATGCATCAGGAGTAGGAGAAAGGAGCACTGGACATTGGAAGGGGCTCAGGTCCATATGAAAAAAATTCTTTCACAGTTGAGTTGAAGTTTACTGGACTCTGACAATCATTATGGATACATTCAAGCCCGGATTTCCTACAAGGCCACCAAGGCCTGAGACTCGGGGCGGCAGGGTGCAGAAGGGTGGCATGAAAAAAAATTATAAAAATAAATAAATAAGAAATAATAATTAAATTATTAAAATAAAAAAGTAATTAAAAAGTAAAGAATAAGAAAAATAATATTAAAAATAATAAGAAAATTATACAAAAAAAAAAGTAAACAACAAGCTACAAAATAAAAAAAAGTGATAAAAAAAGGAAAAAACAAAACAAAAATAAGATTTGAACTAACGGTGGCATCACTGCCATCTGGTTGCCATTCTCAGTTGATTTGAGGAGGGGGGGGGGTGGTTCGGTTGGCGGGGAGGGGGTGCATTGCATGGAACCTGGCCTCGGGGCGGCTGGGAGAGCAAATCCGGCCCTGGATACATTAAGGGTTATTTACGATTTTTCTTGCACATGATAAAATCAGCAGAGCTTCATCTAATTTTGCCATTCACCTTTCTGATTCATGTGTTGAATACTGCAAGAGCATACATTCCTTCCTGCCCTCTGTTGAACAGTGATTTTTCAGAATAAACAAAACAATAAGGCAAATTCACTTTGCACTACAAGTGGACTAATGCCTCGTACATGCGATCGGTTTTCCCGTCTGAAAAAAGTTGGATGTTTTTTTCGACGGAATGCCTCACAAGCCTGCCTTGCATACACACGGTCACACAAAAGTTCGGTGAACTTTTGACTGCGAAGAACGCAGTGACGTAAAAGACTACGACGAGCCAAGAAAATTAAATGCTTCTGAGCATGTGTGTCGAATTGTTTCTGAGCATGCGTAGGAATTTTGCGCGTTGGAATTTAAATTTTACAATTAAAATAGAGTTTGTGAAAGAACTCAGCAGCTAGGTTGCCCCAAAGATCTTGGAGAACTAAAAGGACTAAAACATTTTAGTCAACTAAATAAATACTATTTTAGTCGACTAAAATAAAACTAAAACCTAAAACAGTTGAGATGACTAAAATACGACTAAAACTAAAATGGCATTTTAGTCAAACGACTAAAATGGGACTAAAAATAAAATGCCATTTTAGTCAAAATATTTTTCAATCCAGCAGTATACTGTATAATGAGTTTGGAAATTGTAGAGAAATGTTATATAATGCATTAAAATTTAACTACACCCATTCGATTTTAGATGACTAAAATTAGTTTTAGTCGACTAAAAACGCAGGACATTTTAGTCAACTAAAATGTACTGAAGATTTAGTTGACTAAATACGACTAAAACTAAAACAATTGCAGAAGACTAAAATGGGACTAAAACTAAAATTCCATTTTAGTCCTTAGGACTCGTACACACGAGGCAATCCATTTGTTCAAATCGGTCGGACCGACCGATTTGAACAAATCTGTCTGCTTGGATTTTGGTTTGCTCGCGTGTACACACGAGCAAACCAAAATCCCTGCCAGCAGACAGCGCGCTGACGTGGCGGTGACGCTGACGCCGCCATGTCACCGCACCAGGAAGTAAAACACTTCCGCGCATGCGTCGAAATCATTTGGCGCGTGTGCGAGAAGACATGTCTGCTGGTTAGCGTACTAACCAGCAGACATGTCGGGCGGACGGGTTCCCAGCCGACAGATTGGTAAGCATGCTTTCAAATCTGTCGGCTGGCCAAATCTGTCTGCTCGCCCGTACACACGATCGAATCTGTCTGCTGGGACGGTCTGGCAGACCGTTTCCAGCAGACAGATTTGGTCGTGTGTACGCGGCCTAAGACTAAAGCCACATACACAATCGTGTGTATACAAGGCAAGCTTGGCAAGAATCACGTTGAGAAAAACAGTTTTTTCCATGACATGAAAAATGGTTGTGTGTACGCGGCTTAAGACTAAAACTAATTCGAAATTTGCTGCCAAAATTAACAGTGCTAACCACAGATCCTCTATGGATTTAGGCTGCCTGAAATCCTTCTGTCTCTTCATAATCCCAGACAGACTCGATGATGTTGAGTTCAGGGCTCTGTGAAGGCCAAACTATAACTTCCAGGACTTCTTGTTCTTCTTTACACTGAAAATAGTTCATAATGACATTGGCTGTATGTTCGGGGTCATTGTCTTGCTGCTGAATACATTTGGGGCCAATCACACGCCTCCCTGATGGTATGACATAATGGATAGGTATCTGCCTGTGTTTCTCTGCATCCTTTAAAAATGGTGTACAAGTTTACTTAGAAGAATGATGCTGTTAAATAATGAAAGGACTTTTTAAGGTGTTGGTGTGTTTATTTTAGATATGAAGCTTTGTGGGAATGAGTTAAAGGGGTACAAATGTACACTTGTACTCATTCCCCTGGGTGGGAGAAGATATTGGGGCCCCCTTATTATGAAGGGGTTTCCAGATTCCACTTTATTCCACTCCCTGCTTCCCAAAACTCCCACATTCTTTTCAGCCACTAGATATGGGGAAGAAGTTTTTTTCCCTTAACATTGAGTCAAGGTGTCCTTGCAAAGGGAGGGGGCGGAGGATGGGCATGTGACTTTGAACATTTTGGGGATACCTTGGAGATGGCAGTTCTTCCTCCCTTGTACTGTATGTGAGTAGTGTCCCTATTGGCCAAGGCTGAAATGGTTAACCCTTTCCTTATCGGGCCATAATAAAGTTACGCAGGCAGGAACCCTCCCTCCCGCTGGATCAATCTAGGACACGATGTCCGCCGGGCACCCGCGATTGTCGGCGATCACGGCAGGAGTGTGGATCTGTGTGTGTTAACTCCCACATTCTTTTCAGCCACTAGATATGGGTAAGAAGTTTTTGTCCCTTAACATTGAGTCAAGGTGTCCTTGCAAAGGGACGGGCGGAGGATGGGCATGTGACTTTGAACATTGGGGGGGTACCTTGGAGATGGTAGTGCTTCCCTGCCCCATGCAAATCATATTCTCCTAATGCTGTGTGCTTTCATTACTGCAGCACTGGGGATCTGTCATTAGAGTGAGGAGTTTATACATTTTATAAATACAATGTTTAAGTGCCTGTACATCTAAAAGAAAATACAATTTACCCATTTACAACATTATTTTCAAAGAATTCACAAGGAATCTTCACACTATTAAAACTGCAAAATATATATACCGTGCTGTGATGTATCAGTTAAATACATATCTCAAACTCTATCTACTACTGTGAAAACCAAACACACTTAATGTGGTTTAAAAAAAGAGAAAATTAGTTAAGGCATGCATATGTTTATTGTGGAGATGTGAAACCACATCATTTCATTCTGAGTTGTAACTAAGCTAGTGTTCTTAGTAATGTGGGTAACAATAGCTAGAATCTGTTAAAATTTAATTTACCCTTAAGATAAAAATGAAAGACACCCACTCCAGCCTGAACTACAATACCTCTAGAGAAGAGGACTTAAAAAATGCTTACACTACTTTATAGCGGAAGATGAAAGAATTGACAGAATCACAGACCTCTCTACAACACTGCTTTTTCATCTACCAACTACATTTGGACAATATGGAGAACTGCAGCAGAGAGAATAATTAAAAAATCAGGGGCATACCCGGATCTATTTCCAGGAAATACCTGAAGCCCAAAGTAATCTCCACCCTCAACACCTTTCTCAGTAAGTCTTTAGGTACATAGATCCTTGGGGACTATGCTGCCTGACCCCACCAGACTCAGAGATATCTTGTTTTGTATTCACTTTTTTTTAAGAGAAAAATAAACTATAATGCATCAGGAGTAGGAGAAAGGAGCACTGGACATTGGAAGGGGCTCAGGTCCATATGAAAAAAATTCTGTCACAGTTGAGTTGAAGTTTACTGGACTCTGACAATCATTATGGATACATTCAAGCCCGGATTTCCTACAAGGCCACCAAGGCCTGGGACTCGGGGCGGCAGGGTGCAGAAGGGTGGCATGAAAAAAAAATATAAAAATAAATAAATAAGAAATAATAATTAAATTATTAAAATAAAAAAGTAATTAAAAAGTAAAGAATAAGAAAAATAATATTAAAAATAATAAGAAAATTATACAAAAAAAAGTAAACAACAAGCTACAAAATAAAAAAAGTGATAAAAAAAAGGAAAAAACAAAACAAAAATAAGATTTGAACTAACGGTGGCATCACTGCCATCTGGTTGCCATTCTCAGTTGATTTGAGGGGGGGGGGGGGTGGTTCGGTTGGCGGGGAGGGGGTGCATTGCGTGGAACCTGGCCTCGGGGCGGCTGGGAGAGCAAATCCGGCCCTGGATACATTAAGGGTTATTTACGATTTTGCTTGCACATGATAAAATCAGCAGAGCTTCATCTAATTTTGCCATTCACCTTTCTGATTCATGTGTTGAATACTGCAAGAGCATACATTCCTTCCTGCCCTCTGTTGAACAGTGATTTTTCAGAATAAACAAAACAATAAGGCAAATCCACTTTGCACTACAAGTGGACTAATGCCTCGTACACGCGATCGGTTTTCCCGTCTGAAAAAAGTTGGATGTTTTTTTCGACGGAATGCCTCACAAGCCTGCCTTGCATACACACGGTCACACAAAAGTTCGGTGAACTTTTGACTGCGAAGAAGCAGTGACGTAAAAGACTACGACGAGCCAAGAAAATTAAATGCTTCTGAGCATGTGTGTCGAATTGTTTCTGAGCATGCGTAGGAATTTTGCGCGTTGGAATTTGTACAGGAAAAGATAGATCCTGCTCTCTTTCTTTTTCCAGTAGTTTTCCCGTTGGAAAAAGTCTGATGGAGCATACACATGGTAGGGATTTCCGACCAAAAGCTCTCATCAGACTTTTTCCAACAGGAAAACCGATCGTGTTTACAGGGCATGAAAGTGCACTTGGAAATGCACTTGGAAGTGCAGTTGCTGTATATGTCAGGGGGACATGCAAGGAAAATAAAAAACAGCATTTTTGCTTGTACATTATTTGATGATAAAATCAGCAGAGCTTCCCCTCATTTTAGATCTCTCCCTGAGATCTAAAGCGACTACACTTCTAAGTGCACTTGCAGTACACTTGTAGTGCAAAGTGGATTTGCCTTTAACCCCTTCGCGCCGAGCGTACGCATATATGCGTCCTCGGCTTTCAGGGGTTATACCGGGATGATGCCTGCCACTGCAGGCATCATCCCGGTACCATTGTGTCAAGCGGGTGATTGGCTAGCCTGATATAACAACCGATGTGGCTAAAAACAGCTTGGTTGTTATGCCGGAGGAGCGGGAGGGGACATCCCCCCTCCCGCCGACTCTCACCGCTCTAAACGGGCCTCCTGTCCCACCGAGAGACCCGATCCTCGATCCGGCACCTCCTGTGTCCCGGCGCAGACTGAATCAAAGCCGTAAATGGCTTTGATTCAGTCTGCAAAGTGTAAACGTGGAAGCGACGTCATGACGTCACTTCCAGGTTTCTCGGCTTTCTCGGCTGCCAATGGCGCTGGATTTAAAACAGTACACATTATTCAGAGTCACCGTTTTTAGACCCCCGATCCCTCCATAAAGAGTACCTGTCACCACCTATTACTGTCACAAGGGATGTTTACATTCCTTGTGACAGCAATAAAAGTAATCAAAATGTAAAAAAAAAAAACACAATTTATTATTATAAAAATATATAAAATAGACAAGAAAAAAATAAAATAAATTTAAAGCGCCCCCCTTTGCGCAACAAAGAAAACGCATACGGAAGTCGCGCCCGCATATGAAAATGGTGTTCAAATCACACATGTGATGCTAAAAAAATATATATAATTTTTGGGGGTTCTAGGTAATTTTCTAGCAAAAAATATGTATTTTAACTTGTAAACACCAAATGTCATAAATAGGCATAGGCATGAAAGGTTTAATAAGTCAACCCCACTAAAATTGTTTTATTTGCTGGACTTCCAATATACCCCAGAATATCACTAGTTCCCAATCTGCATTACCACTTAAGATGTGATTCCTCATACCTAACACCCCATTTAGTCTGTTTCTCTTTATTACCTCTTCCTTACTCTCTCCTTGCTCTCCATCTCCTTAACACCCTCTTTTCCAACCCCACTTCTTTTGCAATCCACACCTCCCCCTTCCCAACTCCAAAACCAACTGACCTCTTCATCTCGCAGGGTCAGTACTATAACTATCTTCTGCTCCATGGATTATCTAATGTGATTGAGTCTATATAATGTTCTTAGGGGTTTTATGTCACTGTTCTCTTTTTCCTTCCCTATGACTTTAGCTGCATGTTTAGGACTATTATTAGGCTTCCAAGTTTTAAATATGTCAAAAAGTAAGATTTAACCACAATTACGTTATCTTTTTACTGTAACCATAGCTACTCTATGACAGTATGTGTATATTGGAACACGCCTGGGTAAACCTCTTGGTCAGTGACTCAGAGAGAATTGATGTCAATGTATCTAAAAAAAAAGAAGCCAGGAAACAGTATTTTCAGAATTAGAAATAAGAAGAATTTTCAGAATTAGAGATTCCGAATGACAGCCCCTGTATTTTTTTTAGTGTGTCATAAATGTCAAACAGTGTTTTGCAACTTTTTTTCCTGGCAGCTTCATCCTATACTTCCTTTTTAATGGTAATGCCCAAAAAAGTTAATATGGTCTTTCACTAAAATCACTTTTGATGCATGTCAGCAGTACCAAACAGCATTATATAAAAAGTACCCTTTACCTGTGTTTATTAAAGCTTAAAGTGTTACTAAACCCACAACAGTAAAAACAGTCTGTAATTGCAGTAAAGCATGCTTGTTATACTCACTGTGGAACCCAAGGTGTTAATCCTCTGTATTGTGTATAAAGGCTGTGTGATCTGGTCTGATCCTCTGATTCTCCTCTTCTTTAGCTGACTCCAATCCATCTCATGATAGAACTGAGCCTCTGGAGTCAGGCAGCACATGCTCAGTTCTGTGTGTATTGCTGGAGAGTAGAATGCATGTGATCAGCACAGGGCGTATCAGCACTGTCCAGACAGAGGATCAGGGGAGAATGAAAACGTATCCTACAAGCTTTACTGATATAAGTTACAGGACTGCTATATACTGCTGATGAGAAATGGTATTTAGCAGTTTATATTTACTAAAATAATTGCATTTCCATGTTCTGTGTATTGCAGGAGACCAGATATAATGAATGCAGGTTCTGGGTTTAGTAACACTTTAACTCTAGGCAGATGTAAAATACTCAAATATATACAGCTATTCATTAACCTATATTATTGTAGTATGATTCTGTCTGGAATTACGTACCAAAAGCGGTACAATTTTTTGCATGGAAATTCTGCGTTTTATACTGTAGGCCTGCAATTCTTAGGAATAACTCACTTAAATTTGTCCAAACCAGAGTCTAGTAGACATCCCGGGTATGATAAAGTTTGAAACACAAAATCATAAAATTATAATATAATAAATAACTATAAATAATTATAACAAATGATAATGTAACTATAATAAAAATTATTCAATAATGTAATCAAAAACACTGAAATTTGCTCAGTTGCAGAATTGTCGCTGTCATTACTTTTATTTTTTTATGACGAATTTCCCCACAAATCGCTATCGCTCAATTCTGCAAGTGATTATAATTTATTATCGCTGTTTTCCAGCTGCTCTAAAATCACTTTTGACATAGAGGGACACTTTTGGTTGCTATGGACAATCTACAGTTTGCAGGCACAAAAAAAAATGTTTTTATTATATAAAAGTACATGTAGGACACAGGGCAGACCACTAGGGACAAGGTGTGTGTGTATTTTTTACATACAGTACTGTAATCCATAAGATTACAGTGTACTATATGTAATGTGTTTGTTTACTTTTTTGAATTTGGCGCCGGTCTCCGCCCCCGTGCGCCGTTACGTCGCAGAAAACTGAGATCGGCGGCACACGGAGGCACTGTGTGAGTTGAGCGAGGACGCTCACACAGCGGGGATGCATCGCTGGATCCACGGACAAGGTAAGTACAGTACCCCACCTGGATAAAAGGTAAGCCAGCGTGCGCTGCAGGCTCTGCATATTCACCCCGAGCGTGACTCAGGGTTACCGATTTTTACATTGAAAATCCACCCCGAGTCACGCTCGGGGATACCGATAGGAGGGTTAATACAGCCTTAAGCCTAGTACATAGGGGCCGAATGTCGGGTGGCATCAGATCAATAGAAACCGCGTGACATTTGACACGTGTATATGGCAGATTATATATGGCTTCTGTTGAACAACTCCCAATCAGCGCTGTCAGCCAATGGCTGAGAGTGGTGATCGGACTGTTCTGGCAGGGGGCCGCCCCCCTGTCAGAACACAATAGAACAGCAGGGGAGGTTGCTGTACTAACATTGGATAGTTAGCACTAGGGATGAGCCGAACACCCCCGCGTTCGGTTCGCACCAGAACCGTCTAACAGACCGACCGTTCGCGTGAACATTTAGAACCCCATTGAAGTCTATGGGACTCGAACGTTCGAATTAAAAAACGATGATCATTTTAAAGACTGTTAGAAAACATCTTTCAGAACCTGGGTCTTGCCCCAGGGAACATGTATCAATGGAAAAAAGTTTAAAAATTACCATTTTTAAAACTTTTTTTTCCATTGATACATGTTCAGTCAGGCAAAACCCGGGTTCTCAAAGACGTTTTCACAGGCAAACTATAGACTCCCAGCAGGTACAATATTTAAAGGAATTTTTCATTTTTTTTTTAAGTTAAGCATCATTAAAATCACTGCTCCAGAAGCAGTGATTTTATTGATGCTTAAATAAAAAATAAAAATTAAATTCCTTTAAATATTGTACCTGCTGGGTGTCTATGCCTGTGATAAAGTCTTTAAATGGCACAATCACCTGCCTGCCAGTAAATTAGGAATAGCTGATCTAGCTAAGCTATACAGTGTAAAAAAATATGTACAACTCCTAGGGATGTATATATATTCTCTACACACTGTAATTGAAGCTAAACTGACTAGCCTGTCTGCCTGCTCTATCTAGCTATATAAAAAGACTTTCTCTCTGTCTCTCTGACTGCTTTCATGAACAATCCGAACACACTACATGAGGCCGCCCAGCAGGCGGCCTTATATAGTGTGGGGCGTGTGCTAAAGCCCTGAGCCATAATTGGCCAAAGCCACCCAGGCTTTGGCCAATTATGACTCTTCGTGTTTTGCGCGCTGTGATTGGCCAAGCATGCGGGACATACAGCACGCTTGGCCAATCATCAGCGCGCAATGCCGCAGTGAATTATGGGCCGTTTTGCGTCACTCGAATTTGGCGCGAACGACCGCTTTTGTTCGAATTTCGTCGAACGTACAAACAGACAATGTTCGAGTCGGACATACGTTAGTGTCGAACGCAAAGCTCATCTCTAGTTAGTACATCGGCTTCGACCTGAGCTCTCAGGTTTTTTTTTGTTCAACCTGCTAGGTTGAATGAAAGAAAAACTAGTGGTTTGTTTAAGGGGCTTTACAACTTATAGTCTCTGTACAGCACTGCTCAGAGAGAGTAAGGGAGAAGCAGCATAAGAAGCCAATCCGTTTCGCAAGAAGAATGCTCATAGGAGGAAAGAACAAAGGGGTTGAGAGGTGAGATCATCAATGCACTGAATGTCAGGACCTGGGCTTGAACCTGGGACCTCTTCTCTGTCTGGCATTGTCTCTTCCCACTGAGCTATCTGGGATGCTGGACAGCTCCCTGTCTGATCTGCTGGACTAACCTATCTGATCAATTGGACATCCTTGCCTTGTGTCTTGATTGCCTTGAACCTTGAACCCCTTACTCCTCCCATGAACTTCCTATATAGGCCTGATCTCAGCACTTCCTCCTGGCCAGGTTATTGTGCCTTCCCAGCCAGTGCCTTGCGATTTGTCTGCTCTGCTGCCATTGTATCTGCAACCACCTGTGTTTGACCCTCGGCCTGTTCCTGGACTTCTCTATTGCCTGATCCCAATTTGCACCCACCTGTGTTTGACCCTCGGCCTGTTCCTGGACTACTCTATTGCCTGATCCCAAACTGCAATCACCTGTGTTTGACCCTCGGCCTGTTCCTGGACTACCCTACTGCCTGTATACCTGCTCTGCCACTGCTATGGCAATTGGCCTCTGAGCCCGATGCCTGATCGTGACACTGAATTTCCTTTCACTATACAGTCACAGGGTAGAACAGGGTTTCTCAACCAGGGTTCCAGGGAACCCTAGCGTTCCCCCAGAGGTTGCTCAGGGTTCCTTGAGCAATGAGCAACTTCTGCCTTTCAGATAAGTTTCTACGGACCTTATTGATCTTTATAGCTCTAAGGGGGTAATTCTTCCCAGTGACTACGAGTGTAAGGAGCATTCTTCCCACTGACCATCACACTATCTATCATGAGTTGCGGATACAGAAATGTTTAGCAGGGGCTCACTGAGACCAGAAAGTTATTTCAAGGGTTCCTCTGTGTTGAGAAGGACTGGGATAGAGGGTGAGAAGTAGATCTGTAAGTAAAAGTGGAACTACAGCAGAAAAACATTATGCAGGGCAGTATTTTGTGCTAGAATTGTGTAAACCTCACAGGAATACTGAACAAGAATACAAACCCCTTGACGGATAAAACAGATTTTTTATATGTATTTAATCTGTGTATTTAGCTGTTTGCCTGGAGTTCAGCTTTAAACTAAAAAAAAAAAAAACACAATTTATACCCTGATTTTTTTGTAAAATATGAAATATGATGTTAAGCGTAAATAGATATCCAACATGTCCCACTTTAAAATTGTGCATGCTCATGAAATTGACAAACTGTGATACTTAAAATAATATGTAGGCAACACTTTAAATGCCTTTACAGGTTACCTGTTTAGAGTTACAGACTAGGTCTAATGCTAGAATTATTGCTCTCGCTCTAATGATTGCTGTGATACCCTACCATGTATGAAGTATCTGGGCTCCTCCCCCTTCATGAATCCCCCCCATAGCAAGGTGCTTGCTCTCTGTGCACACAAGACACAGAGAGGCTGTCTCAGCCCTGCCCCACCCTCTTGCCTCACTGACTGTGATTGACAGCAGCCAGAGCCAATTGCTCTTGTTGTTGCATCTCAGGCAATCAGGAGGGAGAGACCAGGGAGAGCCTTGGGTCTTGTGCAGATCGCTAAATCGATATTGGGCTTAGGTAAGTATTAGGGGGCTGAGGGGGGAGCTGCACACTGAAGGTTTTTTTACTTTCATGCACATAATGCATGAAGGCAAAAAAACACTTTTTAGCCTTTACAATCACTTTTAAGATCCGTTTAAAGGGATGTGAGGCAGCAGCGTCAAGGGGTTAAAGTAAAACTGGTTCTTGCCCCTCGCTGGTGTCAGAATCTACTTCTGGATACTGGTCTTCCGCCATCTTCACTGGCGCAGGAGGCCATCATTCCAGCATCACCCTGGCATACAGGGACAGTGCCAGCAATGTAAACTGAGCTTCACTTGCACAGCTAAGTTTATATTTCTTGAGAAGACAGCAAGCAGGCAGGTAGGTGCATTTTAATGTCCCTTCTGCAATAAAAATCCTGCCCGCTCACTGTTTTTTGACAGCTTAAGCAGTTGCAGAAATAGTTTTTTTCCTTTTGGGATAAAGGTTTTAACTCAATGACTAAAAGCTGACCATTGTAAGCAACGATGTCAGTATTAAATGGTTTGTCTCAACCCTCTAACTGCTCGGTCTGTTAAAAAAAGTTGAAAAGTAAGACTAATGCCGCGTACACATGATCTGTTCGTCTGATGAAAACGGTCCGATGGACTGTTTTCATCGGGCGAACCGATCGCGTGTGGGCCCCATCATTTTTTTTCCCATTGGTGAAAAAACTTAGAACCTGTTTTAAAATTATTTGATGGTTAAAAAAAACGATAGAAAAAAATGATCGTCTGTGGGGAAATTCATTGGTTGAAAATCCACGCATGCTCAGAATCAAGTCGACGCATGCTCAGAAGCATTGAACTTCAGTTTTCTCTGCACGTCATTGTGTTTTACGTCACAGCGTTCTGACACAAAATACACACTGATGGTGTGTAGGCACGACTGATGAAAGTCAGCTTCATCGGATATCTGATGAAAAAATCCATCAGTCCGTTTTCATCGGATGAACCGATCGTGTGTACAGGGCATTACTGGCCGGACCACTTGGTGAAAAACAAGGATAAAAAAAGTCTTAAAAAGAAAACGAATTCCTCCACCACATGCATTGATTGCTAAACTGAAATACAGTATATACAATTTTTACTTTTGGGTTTAAATGTAATTTAATGTAAAATCAGCTTTATTTTATTTTCTAATCTAGGTGATTAGTCTTCAGTCTTCAACCCCAATGAACTCTAGTTTATAAATGTCAACTAGAATTCTCTTCCCTGTTGACAGCTTACCTCTTTCAAGATCATTTGGCAGAGGCAGATTACTTCCTGACAATTGTCAGTAAAAAAAAAAAGTTTGTTTACAGTACAGCATTGGCACTAGAATCCTGCTTTAAAGGCTGTCTTCGTCTTGGAACACGGACGCAATTAGGTTAAAAGGGAAATGAAACTTACATACTTTGACTTTCCTTTGAAGAAATAGCAGTGTCAAAAAAAAACCCACTTAGACTATACCATGACCGCTGATGTCAAGAAGAGATAGTAGCTTGGTGAAATGCAGTGCTGTAGTCATTGAAAACTTTCAAGACATTAAAGGAAGTTTTGCACAATAAAAGGTAATTTTTTTACAATAATTACAGTAATGAAGTAGATTTAAATATTGGCAAATGTGCTATGTTACCTGTGGATTGACATATATTGAACATTTAGATTTGTATTATTATATGCACAATAATTTGGGACAAAGACTACAAAATTTCAGTGGGTCAGATTACTTATTCCAATGGGACTTTAAAAAGCTAAGTACAAATTAATATCTGTGTCTGATATTAATAGAGGTCAGTCAGCAACATTTCAGATTTCTTCCGGTACAGTTATACATCAATGCCTCTTAGTAAGTTCCTCTAATTATATACATTTTTGATATTAGGCTGGTAACTTTGTTAATTCTTTCACTGACTTGTTTGCATCAGCTGCTGATTACTAAATAAGTGTGTCAGTCCTTATAAACCTAAATGTTGTATATTTTGTTTTAGGAGCTAAAACTTATGTCCAAGTCTACCATACCAAATTCCCTAGCCCCTTACATGATTCTTGCTGTATTCTTTATTAAAAAAAAAATATATATATATATATATATATATATATATATATATATATATATATATAGACTAACAACCTAATAAAATGTATGTTCACTTTTGCAAAGTTATTGTTTGCTGAAGTTGTGTTCATTTTGAACGTTGTGTGCTTGAAAAAATCAGCCTTTTTTTGTAAATACCCTTGATTTTGTAATTACCCTTGATTAGCTATTCAATCTGGAAAAATGGAAAGAGACTGCGCTAAAATTAACAAAAGAAAAAGGAAACTACAACGTGATAACAATGTGTTCTCTCCAGGTGCTGCGATTTTCATGTAAACAATAGATACAAGAAATGAACATAAGGAAAATATATAAATAGCGCTACCTCAACTGACTTTGACAAACAAAAATAAATGAATAATCTCAAATGAAACGTGTACAAGGCTGGCTGCTATGTCAGAAATGTGACCTGAGATGGCCACTATGCAATATGCAGTCACCTCAATAACCGTAAATGTTGATAGTGAAGGTGATATACCAAAAAACTAAAAAAGGAAAAAACAAAAACCAAAGATATACCAAGTGATGTACAAATACAAAAAACATCAACTGATTGTAAACTTTAGCCCTGAATAAATTGATATACAGTCCAAAGTGTTAACAGTGAAGAGTCTGTGAATAAAGGTTGAAAAACACCCATGCTTCTGAATCATAACGGAAAAACGTGTCCAAAGGCAAATAGCGTGTCCTCCACCAAACTTATGAATTGGCCTCTTACAGGAATCCCACGATCCCTTATGACAAGGAATCAGAAACAGCATATAATAGGTCCCAATCTTTTGGTGTCAGGTTTGCATTCCTGATGGATCTTGTTTTCAAAGTGTTTCAACAGTATGCAAGAAAACATCAATAGCTCCACACAGTGTGATAACGTATAATACATTATTTGAAAAAAGGTAAAATGCACTTACAATTATGCAGTTTGAAAACGCCTTGAAATTTTAATGTGCCGGCCGGTACACAAAAATCCTCAGGCACTTGTCCGCTGGGGGAACGTGTAAGGAGCTTGGCTGACAACAGCGCGTTGCTCGCCCTACGTCCGTTTCAAAATAACTTTCGTCTTCCCAAGCTCCTTACACATTCCCCCAGCGGACGAGTGCCTGAGGATTTTTGTGTACCGGCCGACACATTAAAATTTCAAGGCGTTTTCAAACTGCATAATTGTAAGTGCATTTTACCTTTTTTTTAAATGTTTTTTTGTTATTGTACATCACTTGGTATATCTTTGGTTTTTGTTTTTTCCTTTATTGTTTTTTGGTATATCACCTTCACTATCAACATTGACGGTTATTGAGGTGACTGCATTTTGCATAGTGGCCATCTCAGGTCACATTTCTGACATAGCAGCCAACCTTCTACACATATCATTTGAGATTATTTATTTATTTTTGTTTGTCAAAGTCAGTTGAGGTAGTGCGATTTATATATTTTCCTTATGGCTATTCAATATAAATACTGTATTTACAAAAAGTTACTTTAAAAATGAGTGTACACTTTCCAAAGTCAACATCCACGTCTTTAGGTAAACAACATTTATTTAATAGAGATTATTCGTACAGCACTGACCATCACACTATCATGAGTTGCGGATATAGTAATGTTTAGCAGGGGCTCCCCGAGACCAGAAAGTTATTTGAAGGGTTCCTCTGTGTTGAGAAGGACTGGGATAGAGGGTGGGGAGTAGATCTGTAAGTAAAAGTGGAACTACAGCAGAAAAAAATGATGCAGGGCAGTATTTTGTGCTAGAGTTGTGTAAACCTCAGAACTAGACGGACAACAATACAAACCCCTTGACAGACAAAACAGATTTTTTTATATGTATTTCATCTGTGTATTTATCTGTTTGCCGGGAGTTCTGCTTTAAACTAACAAAAAAACACAATTTATACCCTGATTTTTTTGTAAAATATGAAAGATGATGTTAAATAGATATCCAACATGTAATGCTCTAAAATTGTGCACGCTCATGGAATGTTGACAAACTATGAGACTTAAAAATCTATGTAGGCAACTCTTTAAATGCCTTTACAGGTTACCTGTTTAGAGTTACAGAGAAGGTCTAATGCTAGAATTATTGCTCTACTTTACTAACTCAGTGCCCATTTTCGGGCATCAATAGTTGCTTATGGTAGCACTTTCTCTTAAGATTCACTGAAAGCTAACCTATAGCAATACATAATTTTCCCATGTTTTCTCAGCAAGCCAATTGACAGAAGGAACCCCTGAAAGATTCTTTCAGGTGTAGGGAGGCATGGGAACCTATACTTATACCTTTTACAATGCAGTATTCAACATACAAGTGGTCAATTACTAAGCTTAAGAACAGTCACATAGGGTTAAGAAAGGTTCTTGGCCCTGGGCATGCTCCTGCACAAAGTTTGCACAGAGTTTTTTATGCAGGGCACAGGGAAGATGCATTTTAATAGGAGAGGAGCCCTATAGTCTTCCAACTAGCCAAATAGCCAAAGATGTGCATAATGGAGGATACCCATGGATAGCTTTATTGACAGTGAGCATAAATCACTAAAATGTGCTCGTTTATCTCTGCAGTCACATGTGATATGACTCTTAGAAATTCAGAATTCAAATTGTATTCAAGATTTTCCAAAGATGTCCTAACTCGTTTTGGGAAAAATAGGTGTTCCAGCTGTACATAAATTACCTATGACAAAGCTAGGGAGCAAGACTCCGGCACATACTGTAACTGCAGCATTGCCAGTCCATAATGGAAAGATGCAAATAGGTATTATGTACCAGGCCCCTCACTTTGATGCCCACAAGCTGGGCTTTAATTCATTTCAGCAGTTTTCCAACTGTGGTAAAAAATATAATAGTCATTCATATCAAAATGATACCTAATAACATTTCTTAAAATAATCGTCTTATCATGTATATTCTTTAAAAATAGACACCTATTCTGTTTCTAATTATTTTTCTGTATTTTGTTTTTTAAATTGATCACGCTGATGGTGAATTAAGCAATTTAAACAGTTCCTAATAATTAAATCAAAACATTTTTAGCACCAGCTGCTGCCATGAAAACAGCATGTGTCTTGACAGCTCTTGTCTAGAAAAAAAGTAACTGTAAAAAACATGGTGTCATGGACATCCTAGACAAGAAAATCAGAGCTTATTTTAACGTTCAGTAAATCTAAATTGCAAATGAAGAAGCTGGCTGTCATAAAAGCTTTATTTATGATGTATAGAGATTTGGATGTTTATTAAAACATTTCACATGATGCTGCAGTTGTTAGTAGGTAGGGCATATCTCTTTGGATTGTGTAGACACACAAGAGTTTTTGAGACCATGGCACACATATCTTAAAGTGTGAAGGCAAACTTTTTTTCTAATAGGTTTTTATTGCCCCCCGTAGGTAGATTTATTTGTCCTGCTTACTGATATAATGAAAAGTGAAAGTAAAAGAAAATGCAAGTTTTGGATTTTCCCCAGAAGAGTAAGGCCCCTTTCAGATGGGCGTGCCAAACAGGTCCGCCATCAAAATTAGAAGTAAAGGAAAATCCAAAATTTTGGGTTGTCTCCAGAACAGTAATGCCCTGTACACACGATAGGTTTGTCTGATGAAAATGGTCTGATGGACTTTTCCATCAGTTATCCGATAAAGCTGAGTGATGATCAGTCGTGCCAACACACCACCAGTTAAAAAAAAACGATCGTGTCAGAACGTGGTGATGTAAAACACAATGACGGGCTGAAAAAAATTATTTCAATGCTTCCAAGCATGCGTTGACTTGATTCTGAGCATGTGTGGAATTTTAACCGATGGACGTACCCACAGACGATCGTTTTTTTTCTAAAGGTTTTTTATCCATCAGATAATTTTAAAACAAGTTCCATTTTTTTTAACAGATGGATAAATAACCGATGGGGCCCACACACGATCAGTTTGGTCTGATGAAAACGATCCATCAGATCGTTTCCATCAGACTAAGGCCACGTACACACGATCGAACATGTCCGCTGAAACTGGTCTGCCGACCAGTTTCAGCGGACATATCCGATCGTGTGTATGACCTAGCGGACAGGTTTTTCCAGCGGACAAATTTCAAAGCATGCTTTGAAATTTGTCTGCTGAAAACCTGTCCGTCGGACATGTCCGCTGTTTAGTACGCCTAACCAGCGGACAAAAATCTCCTGCATGTGTCGAATGGATTCGACGCATGCGTGGAAGTATTTTACTTCCTGGAGTGGTGACGTGGCGGCGTCAACGTCACCGCCACATCACCGCGTCTTCAGTCCGAGGGGATTTTCGTCCGATGGTGTGTACACGCCATCGGACCAAAATCCGAGGAGACATGTCCTCTGGAAACGGTCCGTCGGACATGTGTCAGCGGACATGTCTCCCGTGTGTGCGCGGCCTAACATATTGTGTGTACGCAGCATAATATATCTTTCACACTGGAGTTCTGATCAGGTCTGCCTGTCAGTTTTTCAAGCGGACCTGAACAGGAGGTCCATTCATCACTGTGGACAGGCGGGTTAAATTGGATTTGTGTCCATTTACACCTGCCTACGTTCGGGTCTAGTTAGGCCTGAAAAAATATAAAAAAAAGGAACGGACTCCATCTTCTTCTGTTTAGGCAGAGCAGATCAAAGGTAGCTGGACATAAATGAACAGCCCATAAAGTAAAGTGGGCTCCGCCCCTGTCTGCTCAGTATTGCAGAGCAGACACAAGCAGAGCCCACTCTGCTCTATAGGCAGGCAGGCGTAAACAGGCTTTGCTGTCCAATAGTAGGTACATTTTTGAGTTAAGAACACAAATACATTTTCTTTATTATAAACCAGAGTTTAGTGTCACTTTAACTTCAGATTTAACCCAAATTGCCTGAGTGAGATAAATATAACAATTGCAGCGCTTAATGCAAAGCTAAAGCAGTAGCAACTATAGACGAGGTAAACTCTATCTCTGGGCTCTTCTGCAGCAAGCACAGAAAAACTCAATACAATCTTCCATATTGCAGCAAGTTGTTTTTTTTTTTATTCTTAGAATTTATGATAGCTCCTTGGCTGACAGGTGATATGATCATCTGTCAGTTTGACATTTACTGCATTTTCTTTTCTCTTTCACTTAGCTGCAGTCTGCAAGCCAGGAAAGGGATATGGATGCACAAAAAACAGGATTGAAAGTTTATTATGCTTATAAATGGGCAATTATACACCTCACAAGGAAGGAAAAGTAGTAAGAACCTGTTTTACAACTTTGGCCAACACAGAGAAATTAGGAGCAGGCTGTGTCTCTGACTGCATTACTTTGGGCTTCATATGAGGTTTATAGAACTGGGCTGATTTCTTTCTCGATAAAAGAAGAAATAGAAAAAAACAAATTAGAACAAGGGCAGAATAGCAGTGAAACCAACACAACAGTTAAGACTACAGGGTGAGAGAGCATTGGAATTCTTTATTTAGGCCGGGTTTACACCTATGCGAATTGAGTGTGGCTTAAACCGCATCCAATACGCAGAACATTTCTAAATACATTGGGGTAGATTCACATACACTTAATATTCCGCTGCCTAATCGAAATACTCTACGCTGCCGTATTTTACCAGGCTCTACACCGAATCCTGGTAGATTTTTGCCCGTACGCTACGGCGGCGTAGTCTATTTCTCGCTGCGTAATCGAAATACGCGTTTGGGGGGCGTGAAGCATTTAAATTAAGCGCGTCGAACTGCGCATGCTCCGTTCAGAAATTTCCCGTCGTGCATTGCGCGAAATCACGTCGTTACGTCATTCGTTGTTTGAGTAGCGGCGTTTACGAACATTCCTATTCCCGGACGACTTACGTTAAAATAATAAAATACGTCGGAAAACGTAGAAATTCGACGCGGGAACGACGGCCATACTTAACATGGGCTGTCTAATATTAGAGCAGCAAAAAGCTGGTATAGTGTTACACAAATAAAAGATGACTAAAGGTGCCGCAAGAGATTGCGATTGAAGATCGTAATTTCGGGGTTCGCCGGCAAAAGCTCATTTGCATACCCCGACGCTGAAAACAACGGGAAGTCCACCCAGTGGCCGCAATTTTATTGCAGCGTAGATCCCAAGGCGTACAAACACGTAATCCAGTCGAATTGAAGCCCGCAGCCGTCTATTCATGGTTTGAGGTTTTCGACTAGCTAGAAAACACGCGTAATTTGAAATTACTCCAGTCTAACACCAGTTAGACAGGCGTAATGGCTCTCTGAATCTGGGCCATTGTTTTCAATGAGGCTGGTTCACATATGTGCGATGCATTTGCATTGCGTATTGCAGAAAAAACGTGTGCGTATTTTATGACTTGCGGTGCGGCTCAGGTGCGAATTCAGGCCCACTATCTTCTATGGGTACGCAGCTGATTCGCAGATGTGTTTATTTCTCTTCAGGATTTCTTCTCATTCAGCTCAATACACTTCTCCCTTCCCCCTCCCCACTCCCAGGTCTCCAAATTCGCAGCTAATCTGCAGTTAAAACGCAATGGATCTGCTGAACACTTCTCTTATCTCTCTGCAAAGATAAGAGAGCTGAAATTCGCACCGCACAAGTGTGAATCCGGCCTAACTTTAGCACTCAATCACTGTGCATACAACCAGCACCACTAATACAGATGATTAGCAATGCTGTAAAGAAAACACTGAAATTCCCTACCCACTTGCTTAAAATGTATCCTGAAGTCTCTTTGTTGTGCTTCTGTGGATGTGGGCATGTGGGATCCTTGCACCACATCTTTTGGCTATGCCCCAGAATCTGGGGCTTCGGGGAACAAATTTTTCATCTGATTTACAAAATATCTGGGGTTTTTCTGACCCAATCCTCACAGATAGCCCTTCTCAATCAAAGAGTAAAAAAAGATTCCTAAATGCACCCAAGAGCTTTTTCATCATAATAGGGGCTAAAATTAAATTTTGCTTGTGCTTGGAGGAGCCCTTCTGTCAACTTTAACTTAATGTAAAATCTCATGGATAATGTCTCAAGAGAAAATTGCAAGTGTGATCTAGAACACCAGCAACAAATTTGGCCCTATTTGGGAACCCAGGGCCAACTATATTACAGTTTCCTTGAGGCCCTGACTGGTTTCCTTTTTGAGTTAAGGTACTCTGCACTGGTAGCAAAACAGTTTCATATATATATATATATATATATATATATATATATACCGTATTTATCGGGGTATTGCGCGCTCCCGCGTATAGCGCTCCCCCCTAATGTCCACCTTGAATTCCTGTAAAAAACATTTTAGTACTTACAGTTTTGGTGTCTTGCGCGGCGTCCATCGGCGGCCTTGTCCACTCCGGCATCCGTCTTCGGTGTCCTCCCGGCTTCTCCAGCACTGTCTCTAGTCGAATCCTCGCTTCCTTCACTCAGTTTGAACGTCTCCGCCGACATATACCGAGTGCAGTACACTCGGGTACATTCGGCAAAGGCTCGGCTTCGCCCGTGCTCACGCTCTGTGACGTTTATGCGTGAGCACGAGCGAGGCCGAGCCTTGCCGAATGTACCCGAGTATACTGCACTTGGTATATGTCAGCGGCTCAGTTCAAACTGAGCGTGGGAAGCGGGTATCGGCGTATATCGCGCACCCACAATTTCCCCCTTATTTTAAGGGGAAAAAAGTGCGCGGTATACGCAGATAAATACAGTACATATATATACACACACACACACACTACATTACCAGAAGTATTGGGACACCTGCCTTTACACCCGCATTTACTTTAATGGCATCCTGGTCATAATCCGTAGTGTTTGATATTGGGTTGGCCCACCCTTTGCAGCTATAACAGCTTCAACTCTTCTGGGAAATCTGTCCACAATATTTTAGAGTGTGTCTTTGGGAATGTTTGTCCATTCTGTTGGACAGAAGGCCTGGCTCGCAGTCCTTGCTCTAATTCATTCCAAAGGTGTTCTATTGAGTTTAGGTCAGGACTCTGTGCAGGCCAGTCAAGTTCCTACATCCCAAACTCACTTATCCATGTCTTTATGGACCTTGCTTTGTGCACTGGTCCAAATCATTTGGTGGAAGGGAGGTTATGGCCTCTTAGGCTGCATTCACACTGTAACGCGGCGTATTACAGTGACTCGAGCTGGGCATCGCCGCTTAGTGAAGGATTGGCTCGGACGGCTTGGCTGCTCTCGGCTGCTCTAGTCCTTCAAAGGGAACTGAGTTCCTGCTGTGAAAAAAGTGCAGAAACTCCGTTCCCACACGTTCCCGCAGGACTTGAGCCCTAATATATGTCCTATCTTTGTCTCAACCTATGAAGGACCAATTGAGACATCTGTGGACAACAGAATTGTCTGAAGAGAGTTGTGTTAGATGGACCAGTAGATTTGCACTGACTTTACATTTAGGTTATTAACAAATGAATGCCTAATTCCAGCTAACACTGTATAAGCAGCTTTAGCAACATTTTATTTTTCCCTTTTGGGATTTCTAACTAAATGAAAACAATTTGACCATTGTAAGCACCCCTGTCAGTGGAATTAGTTTGTCTCAACCCTCTAACTACCACTTTCACTGCTTGTCTTCTTCATCAGGAGTCTTTGTGACAGTGTGACAACACAGGAGCACAACTGAAAGATAGAGAAAGAGTGTTGTCACCTTATAACAGGAAGTGATTGAACAAGGGTTTTTTATAGCAGGATCACCTGTTCATTTTTTTGATGAACCATTTAAGAATATTGACAATTACTGAGAGTACCTAAACCTATATACTGTATACTGTACTAGCTAATGTAGCTATATTAAAGTCTATTTGGCTTTTATAAGCTATTGTACCTCATGGAACACATTATTTTTTGCACCATCCACAATTTCCAGTTTTGAGCAGTAAGCATTATTTTGAATAAATATGAATTGGGCAGTTCACATTCAAACTCACTGAAAATACACTGCTTATAGATATGAAATTTCTTGACTGCTGGCAAGTTAACAAAAGGCAATGTTAACAAAAGTGCTAACTTATTGATTTTGACATTTTAATTAAGTGCTGTATTATTTCTTCTATTTTCAGTTATCCTCAATTTTTCACAAACTATTAAGACTGCCTATTACATTTTTAGACAGAACTAAATTTACTGTTCAGTTTTTTTATCTCTAAATTACATTTTGTGTAGTATAAAGCATGGGACTGCTATAATTAAGCTACTTACTGAAAAGAGAAAATAAAGTAATTGAAAGCAGAAACTTTAGAATTTAACAAGGCATATTAAAAAAAAATTATATTTTGAAACAGTTTACTTTTATTTTGTGCGCTCTTTCAGTAGTGGCATCATTGGACTGTGTACATAAAAACATAACCATTTGAATGTATGCAGGGCTGGCCTTTGCGGTGTGCGGGTTGTGCGATCGCACAAGGCGCCTTGGACAATACGGGTGCCGTGCGGCTGTCACATCTCGCAGTCAGTTCACTAAAAAAAATGTGTCGAATGTGGCAGGAGCAGGGGGCGGCCGCCGCCTGTGTAACTGCTCAGCAAGAGCACGGCGCTGCGGGGGGGGGGCGTCGCGCCCGCTGACTCTCATGCACTGGTCCCCTTGACCCTTCCTCCTCCTCCTCTCCTCTCCGTGCGGCGCCGTTGCGTAAAGCGTGCATGCGCTCAGCTTCAAATTCTAATGGCGCCAGGAGCAGCAGAGCACGGAGTCTGACCGACTGAAGCCGGGACCTACCTGACAGACTGCCACCGTAACTCTGAAGAAAAGTAACGGTAAGGCAGCCCGTCCCCTCCCCCTTATCTAGCAGGCTGACAGCTTCATACCTGTCATTCCCTCCTCCCCCCTCACCTGTACACCAGATGTGAGCCTGTAAAAAAAAATGTATATGTTATAGCAAAACAAAAAATTATAATTTTTTTTCAAAATTGGTCTTTTGTAAAAAAAAAAAAAAACGACAAAAATAAAACGCAGAGGTGATTAAATACCACTGCGCAGTTGTCAGCTTAAGTTAAAGTGGAGGTTCACCTAAAAAATGTTATCATTGCATTATGGCTATTTAGTAGAATGAGAATCAGCGTTTGTTTTTTAAAAATGCTAGCGGGACATACCTTTTTTCCGGGTATGGTCGTCAGGACTGGGCGTTCCTAATTGATTGACAGGCATCCCGACCAACGCATACAGCCTGTCACGAGTAGCTGAAAGAAGCCGAACGTCGATGCGGCTCTATATGGCGCCTGCGCACCGACGTTCGGCTTCTTTCGGCTACTCGTGACGCGCTGTATGCGTCGGTCGGGATGCCTGTCAATTAATTAGGAACGCCCAGTCCTGACGACCATACCCGGAAGCCGCGATGATCATCTATATAGAAAAAGGTATGTCCCGCTAGCATTTTTTTAAAAACAAACGCCGATTCTCATTCTACTAAATAGCCTAAATGCAATGATAATTTTTTTTTTTTTTAGGTGAACCTTCACTTTAAGCAGCGCACATAGCAAAACATAGCCTATCATGAAAGGGGGAGGGGGGTAAATCTTCCAGAGGTCCAATTTTTTGCCCAGAGTTTATTTAAACTTCTGGCAGTCTGTAATTGGCCTGTACTGGTACCATGTACCCCCGGCTATGTCTGCACCTCTGTCATATGGAAAACTCCTACAGAGGATCACTTCATGTTTGTGACACCTCAGGTTTATTGCCTGAAGTATAAATAAACTCTGGGCAAAAATTTTTTTTACGGTTTAACCACGTGACCTCTGGAAGATTTACCCCCCCCCCCCCTCCATGACAAGCCATTTATTGCCATGTGCACGGCATAACTTAAGCTGACAACTGCGCGGTCATGCGATGCTGTAGACAAATAAAATTTGATTTTTTTTTCCTCTGTGGTATTTGATCCCTCTGCGTTATTTAATTTTTTCCGTGTTTTTTTTGTTTTAACAAAAGACCAAATTTAAAAAAAAAAATCTGCTATATAACATATCAATTTTTTTTTTACGTTTTTTTTTTAATTTAGGCCAGGGGTCTCCATGCTTTCTAAACAAAGGGCATGTTTACTGTGCTTCAGGCTTCAGAAGGGGCCAGACTGTGGCCATTTGGAGTACAAAAGGTCCTGATGTCAGTTGGGAAAAAACAATGCTCCATCTTTGGTGTCAATGGGAGAAATTGTGCCCCATAATTGGTGTCAATGGGAGTAATGGTTGCCCCATAATCGATGTTGTCAGGAGAAATTGTGTCCCATCATTGGTGTCATTGAGAGAAATTGTGTCACATCATTGGAGTCATTGGGAGAAATTGTGCCCCATTATCGGTGTCATTGGATAAATTGTGCCCCATCATTGGTGGCAGTAGGAGGAATTGTACCCAAGGGCCGGAATAAAAGCAAGCAAAGGGCCACATCTGGCCCCCTGGCCGCAGTTTGGAGACCTCTGATTTAGGTCAATGTTGTTGGTACAAAATATTCTAATAAGTGTCTACAAACTATGGGATATATTTATGGATTTTTTTTTTCTAGTAATGGCGGAGATCAGCGACTTATAGCAGGGCTGCGATATTGTGACTGGCAATCTGATACTTTGTGGGAACCAGTGACACTAATACAGTGATCACTGTACTAATGACACTGGCTGGCAAGGGGTTAATCATCTAGTTCAGGGGTCTCCAAACTTTTTAACCACTTCCCGACGGACGTACGAATATATGCGGCCGTCGGGCTGTCCTGAATCTCTGACAGGGCGCATATACGCCGGCGGCGCGCGTGTGCCCGCTGCATTCCTGAGATGCCGATGCGCGTGCCCGGCGGCCGCGATGTCCGCCAGGCACTCGCAATCGGCGGTTACAGGGACAAGACATGGATCTCTGTGTGTAAACACAGAGATCCACGTCCTGTCAGGGAGTGAGGTGACAGATCTGTGTCTCTTGTACATAGGGACACAGCATCGGTCACCTCCCCCAGTCACCCCCCCTCCCCCCACACAGTTAGAACACACCCAGAATACATTTAACCCATTACATGCCCCCTAGTGTTAACCCCTTCACTGCCAGTCACATTTATACAGTAATCGGTGCATTTTTATAGCACTGATCGCAGTATAAATGTGAATGGCGCCAAAAATGTGTCAAAAGTGTCCGATGTGTCCACCATAACGTCGCAGTTCTAATAAACATCGCAGATCGCCGCCATTACTAGTAAAAAAAAATATATAAATATTAATAATAATTCTGTCCCCTATTTTGTATGCGCTATAACTTTTGCGCAAACCAGTCGCTTATTGCGATTTTTTTTTTTTTTACTACAAATATGTAGAATAATACGTATCGGCCTAAACTGAGAATTTTTTTATCTTATTTTTAAAAAAAATGGGCTATTTATTATAGTAACAAGTAAAAAATATTGCCTTTTTTTCAAAATTGTCGCTCTTTTTTTGATTATAGCGCAAAAAATAAAAACCGCAGAGATGATCAAATACCACCAAAAGAAAGCTCTATTTGTGGGGAAAAAAGGACGCCAATTTTGTTTGGGAGCCACGTCGCACGACCGCGCAATTGTCAGTTAAAGCGACGCAGTGCCAGAAGCTGAAATTTCACCTGGTCAGGAAGGGTTATAAGTGCCCAGTAAGGAAGTGGTTAAACGAAGGGTCAGTTTACTGTCCTTCAGATTTTAGGGGGCCGGACTGTGGCCACTGGAAATAGCAAAAATGTTCCGGTATCAGCAGGAGTAAACAATGCCACGTTTTTTGGTGTCAGTAAGAGGAGGAATTGTGCCCCTTTTTTGGTGTTATTAGAAGGAAATTGTGCCCCATTGTTGGTGTCATTAGAAGGAAATTGTGCCCCATTGTTGGTGTCATTAAGAGGAATTGTGCCCCATTTTTCAGAAGATAAAATATTGCCCCAAGAGCCAGATAAAAGCAAGTAAAGGGCCACATCTGGCCCCTGGGCCGAAGTTTGGAGACCCCCTGATCTAGGGCAATTAAAGGCTTAACTGTTATTTGAGCGTTATTCGAGCGTTATTGAGGCGTTATTGAAGCGAAGCCTCATCTGCAATCCCAATGTGCTGGTAAAGCACCGCTAAGACCCTAACATTTTAGGGTGTTTTTGCAGTGCCTCAGTGTGAAAGGGTAAGGCGTTTTTACAGCGCTTTCAATTCATTTCAATGGCGTTTTTTGAGCGTTTTTTTCAGTGCCCAAAAGCTGCTCCAAAGATTCTGCTTGCAGGACTCAGTGTGAAAGGGTCCATTGAGACGCACTTAAATTGTCTGTTTATTAAAACAAATTATTTGTTACAAATATTTTTTTCCTCTTTTTGTATGTTTAGGTGAGGGGGTGAAGATGGGGGGGGGGCGCCACAAGATTAGCTCGCACAGGGCGCCTGAACACCTAAGGCCGGCCCTGAATGTATGTGATTATTACACATGTACAGTATAATTTATATAGGAAACCATGCCTATAACTGAATAATAACATTGAACAACAAATATTTTCAAAAGATTTGCGGAAAAAAACTTTGGTGATTATGATAGACCCCTTGAACTTTTATCGACTATGATCTGCTTAATTGCATAATGTATCTGACATTAGTTCAATAGGGTTCAATGGGGCTAAAAATGTTTTGCTGATGATTTTAGAACTTCATAGAAATTCCAGTTGTACTTGGTGTACTGGATGTGCTTTAACAATGGTTTCGTATTTTCATATGTTTCTATCATGTGTGTAGCATAGCCAACAGGTAGTACATATAGAAAATTGCAAAAACAGAAGTTTTTTCATAACACGGTACATGATAGTTTAAATTACAGGTTATTTTTGTTATGAGTCTTTCAGCTACACCTAAAAAATTGCAGGAAGCAAAAGTGTTGCTGTCCAGTGCAAGCGTTAATAAAAAATAAGAAAAAGATTTCAGGACTGTTTTGAAACACCTCCTTTGATTGTGATGGCTGCCTCCATTTTGAGAGCAACTCTGGATGCCTGAACATACTTACATCAACCTTCCATTTCCTATCAGTAGGCCTAATGCCAGGCCAATCTGATAGCTAGAACTCTTTCATGTCTCATTAGTGTTGAAGATTACTTGTCTTTCTTGCCTCCTCTATAATTCTATTTGCCAGTGAGGCAGCCAAACATAGCAGTGGACCAATAGGAACATGTCGGAGCCAGTAGGGTACAAGCAAGCTTAAAGGGGTTGTTAAGGTTGATTAAAAAAAAAAAAAAAAAAACATACCATACTTACCTCCACTGTGCAGTTAGTTTTGCACAGAGTGGCCCAAACCCTCGTCTTCTGGGGTCCCTCAGCGGCTGTCTCAGTTCCCCCCCTCAAGAGCTAATCCCCCTCTGGGAAGTGCTCTCCCAAGTGGGGTTTGCTTGCGTGCACTCTCCCGTGTGATAAAGTCGGCAGCCATAGCTGCCGAGTGTATCACTCAGCCGCGCCCCCCTGGCGCGATGCGTCATTGATTTGATAGACATCAGCAGGAGCCAATGGCTGCACTGCTATCAATGATCCAATGAGGAGCTGTTCAGAGATTGAGAGAATGACACAGGAACAAGCTCACGGAGATTCTGGGCTTAGGTAAGTAAAACTGGGCCTCGGGGGGGCAGAGAGTGCAAGGTGTTTTTTAACCTTAATGCAAAGCTTTACAACCCCTTAAAAAAACGAATGGAAAGTATAGGAGCTTTGCGTATCAGATTGGCTGTCATTTGGAAAGCTGGGACTTTATTTAGAAGATTTAATCATCTAACCAAGAAGAAGCCTGCCCACGGGATATAAATATTAAGACAGGGAACTGTGGCTGTTGTAAGAGGCGATGAAGAACATTTTTAACTAGCCACAATGCTGTAGGTGGAAAATTATAAACTATAACTGCAGAACATTGATTAAAACATTTTACCTTTATTAAATCTAAACTGCAAAATCTTAATGAACAAAATATAATCTAAATGTTTTGTATTGAATTAGCCAATATTCAGCTTAGGTCTTAGGTCTACTATGATAACTTGAATATTTGGAACATAGTGCATTCAGCTTGTATATTAGCTGGATTATAAAATGCAGGAAATCAGACTGATGACCTCCACCATGTGGCCTGTGAAACATTTTATGAGATTGAGATATTAAATTGATGATCCATTGGAAGTAACTATATCAGCAAGTTTAGGCTCCCCCAAATAGCTGATATATAATGTTCTTGCTTAATGATCCTTTATGAATGGTTCTAGTAATGTCATACTGGTTTTACAGTTGAAGCTCACAAATGTTTTTTTTTTTCACAGACCAAAGGAAATATGAATAACAGCCTGGTTTTAGATGCTGGGAAAAATAATATTAATGTATCCTAAAAATTGAATATTAATAAGGCAGCTTAATATGAATACAAACATTGGAGCTGTTTCTTTTTATGAGGAAACAGGTTTTCACTTCTTTTTCCCTAAGAGTCGGTTCACACTGGGGTGACTTGGGATCCGACTTGAGGTCGCCTCAAATCGTCCCAAGTCGCGCTGTAGAGAGAAACAATGTTAGTGAATGGGAGCGGTGTTAATACACACTACTCATGTCGCTCCGACTTTAGAAAAGGTTCCTGTACGACTTCAATCCGACTTGTCGCCCCCTTAGAAGTCTGATCACTCGCTACTTTCCAGATAAGATAACATACATTTCTCAGGCAAACCTCTCCCTCCCCCTCCCTCTCTCAGAGCTGATTGTTGTTTTATTGGCCACTGGAATGTCTCCTGTTCTGGAGATGTTGTAAATCGCCCCCAGATCGCCCTGTGGTTCATGCTCATGTCGTGTCTGAGTCGCCTCTGAAAGTCGCGCTGGAAGTCGTGTCGCCCCAGTGTGAACCGACTCTAAAGGTATTTCTAAATTCAATCTAGAAAATGTCAACAGGAAGTGCCTTGAGTTTTCTCCCTATTGAGCTTTGCAACTATTGAAATTATTCTTCCATTTTATATGAATAAAAACTGAAAAGGTTTACCAATATGTTGGTGAAAATCTCTGTGTGCAACATACATTTCTTTTAAGTTGATTGCACTTGAGGATTTATGTATAGTCATTTTTAATAGTTGCATCCTGAGCTCATTAACTTCCTGTTGTTTCCATGGGGCAAAAAGCGATGAAAAGCTCTCCAATGGGACACGGATAGCAAAAAATTCCTGACTTGTCTTAACCTTTTTCGTCTGTATCCAAAACTAAAAAAGCCTGGCTTTGAATTATTCTTAATTGTATAAAAGAAGGACCACTTTAATATAAATGATCTCCCAAGCCCAAGTTAATCCTTAGTTACCATGGCTGTATCTATTGCCGTATAATCTCTTCCTGTATAGCTACAAAGTTGGGTAAAAAATACATAATCATTAATAACGAAAAAAGCTCATTGTGACTGCATTATAAGACAGTGTAGGCTTTATATTCATAAGCAGTCTTGATATGTGTTCTATGCTGCTGTGTAAAATATTTTTTTGCTCATTAAATTGATATCAGACATGGGATTCTACATGCAGCAATCTTTGAGAAACCCACCTAATGCCCTGTACACACTTACGGGTTTCCCGACTGACTCCTTACCGCCGGGAAACCCGAGGGGAAAGCCGATAATCAGCCCGGCAGCTTTTTCCCCCTACACACAGCCAGTTTTCCACAGTGTTTCCCATAGGAAAATTGCAGAGAAAAAGACTGCCGGGAACATGTTCTAATTTTTCTTGCCGGGATTCCTGGCGGTTTTCCTGACGGTAAAACTGCCATGGAGCATACACACGGCCAGTTTTCCCGGCCAAAAGCTATCATGGCAGTTTTCCCGAAGGGAAAACTGGTCGTGTGTACGAGGCATGAGTTTAATATCTCAGGAGTAGATGTTGGCATTCTTAATCCCCCAAAAATGTATTTTGGGGGCTTACGCTAAACTACCTTTATGCTGGCCATACATACACCTTTAGATTATCTGCAGATTTTCAATAATTAGATGGAAAAAGTGGAACAGATTCCTCCATCTACACTGAACTGTGTGTATGGAAGGATCTCCCACTGGCCCAAGCTACCATATCTTGCTAGTCGGCCCCGTTGGCTCTCAAAATACCTGAACATTCTGATTGGGTGCAGCATTGTTTAGTTTGAGAGCCAGCTAAGCCGACTAGCAAGATATGGAAGCTTGGACCAGTGGGAGATTCTTCCATCCACACAGTTCTGCGTAAATGGAGGAATCTGTTCCACTTTTTCCATCTAACCATAGAAAATCTGCAGATAATTGAAAGGTGTATGGCCAGCATAAGTAAAGATATCAGTTAGATTAGGTGACCTGTGGGATGATAGTGAAGTTTAAAGAACCGTAAACTGGGAAGAATGGGGAAGTCATGCTGAAAACAACACTACCCTTATTTGTCAATGTCAAAGTCAATGTCTGTGCTAGGCATTCCTAAGATATTATACATTTGACAAAACCAAACATTCCAGTTTAAAGGATAAGGAAGGATATGCCTGTAAAGTAATGCACCAGCAATCAACAGATCGCTGGTGCTACAGTATGCAGGTCTCTTGCAGATCTGCCAGTGTATCTGTGTGCCCGTACATCCCTTACGGGTGAGCAGATACAATCTGACAGTAAGGCCTCGTACACACGATCAAATCTGTCTGCTGGAAACGGTCTGCTGGAGTTTGCTAGACCGTTCCAGCAGACAGATTCGATCGTGTGTACGGCCGAGCCGACGGATTTGGCCACCCGACAGATTTCAAAGCATGCTTTGAAATCTATCGGGTGGGAATCCGTCCGCCCGACATGTCTGCTGGTTAGTACACTTACCAGCAGACATGTCGTCCCGCACCGCTGCCGAATGGATTCGGCGCATGCGCGGAAGTGTTTTACTTCCTGGTGAGGTGACGTGGCGGCGTCAACGTCACCGCCACGTCACCGACACGTCAGCGCGCCGTCTGCTGGCGGGGATTTTGGTTTGCTCGTGTGTACACGCGAGCAAACCAAAATCCCAGCAGACAGATTTGTTCAAATCTGTCGGACAGACAGATTTGAACAAATCTGTCTGCTCGTGTGTACGAGGCCTAAGAATCAATGAAATACCATGGCACTCCACAGTGCCATGGTAGTTCATTGAGAAATACAAGCCGACAGCCACAAAGGATGTGGGGGCTTGTAGTTCATTCACACACAGAGCTGAATGTCACAGGGGTAGGGGAGGGAGGAATCAGGCAGCGGCTGCAGCATTGGGAACATGTTACATGTTCCACCCTAAAAACAGGTGGAACATGTAACCTGTTCCCAAATGGGTAACTTATCCTTTAAAACATAAATAATAGATAACATACCCAAGTTGGATGGAAAGCAGAGAAACTTAGATGGCAGTTAGAGGATCATGTGTGTACATTTTGATCTGAGATCGAACTATCAGAGCCAAACCATTTGCAATTTCCAAAATTCCAAAATTCTAGCTATAATGGAGTTAAATTCATAAAACATGGGTTATGCTAATGTATGAAAAAAAAAAAAAATCAGACACTAAGTAAAACAATATAACGAGAAGCAGAAGGCTAATAAAATATACTAGATCTCCTAAACAAAATTTGCATAGGTTTGTTATCAAGTTTGATTTATTCTATGCAATAAAATTGTGGTTGTTATATTTCAAAACATTGTCAGATGGAATTGGAATTAATGGTGTGTCTGCTGAACCTCATAAAACACCCCTTGGACAATAAATATCTGGGTTACTCTCTATGAAGGTTATATGCTGTCTGGGAAGCTGATAATTAGAAATCATACTCAAACATCAAACCACTTTTCTTCACCAAGAATCACTGCCATATAATTGTCTACTGTTGCGTACACACAATCGGAAATTCTGACAAGAAAACGGTGGATTTTTTCAGACGGAATCAAACTTGAGTTGCATACACACAGTCAAACACAATTCTGACCGTCAAGAACGCGGTGACATACGACACAATGACAAGCCGAGAAAAATTAAGTTCAATGATTCAGAGCATGCGTCGACTTGATTCCGAGCATATCTATGGGAATGTTTGACAATTCTTCCAGAAGCACATTTGCGAGGTGAGGCACTGATGTTGGACAGAAGGCCTGGCTCGCAGTCCTTGCTCTAATTAATTCCAAAAGTGTTCTATTGGGTTTAGGTCAGGACTCGTACACCAGCTCCAGCTACCTAATACGCCTTCGTTATACTCTCTGCTCCTTTTATATTTTTTTATAGATACCTACATTCACGTTGCTGTGATTGTTTGGCACATGGTTTTGTGCTTTGCACAATTTTTATCGTTGATTCCTGCTTGACATTTTATTTGTGTGTATGGCAACTTTTTTCTTTTTCAATAAATTTGCCAACATTTGCCAGTATCACACTATGTGGAGCCTTTCTTTTCTTTTATATGCCCCATTTTAAGTCCCACCTCATTCACATTGGTTGGTGAACCAAAATTTGATCCAGACGTGGGAACACCTACAAGTCTACGGCCCGGAAGAGGAGTCGTTTCCTGGTTCCTGTGTATGCAGTCCATTGGTGTGATTAAGCATTGCTGATCCACCACCATATGGTGAGCTGGGTCCTTTCATTCTGGTAAGAGTGTTTAATTCTCTCCCCACCCATTGGTGAAGGCACTCCCGGGGGACATTTTGGAATCGCACCATAGCTGCTGAAATCACATATTAGTGTTTTTTCTACTGTGGACTTGACCAGTTATATTTGAGTATACGTTTGAAAGAACTGCTTTATACTCAGCTATCCTGGATTGTGGCATTAATGATTATTCATTCTGATTGGACATTCACTCTATGCATTTTTTATTTTGTATGTTTCACTTATATGCCTAATATTGGTGGATTCATTGTCTACTATTATAGATGGTCTTTTAGATATTACTTTCACATGTTATGTCACATGTTATGTCCATTTATCAGAGATCCATTGGTCTCCTGTCTGTTCACACTACATGTGATCACTCATATACTTGAATTTAGTTATTTTGTGATTTATTCAATATTACAGCGCTACACTTTATTATTCTTATTAGGACTCTGTGCAGGCCAGTCAATTCCTACACCCCAAACTCACTCATCCATGTCTTTATGGACCTTGCTTTGTGCACTGGTCCAAATCATTTTCCAGAAGAGCATTTGTGAGGTCAGGCACTGATGTGGACGAGAAGGTGTGGGTTGCAGTCTCCACTCTGATTCATCCCAAAGGAGTTCTCTCGGGTTGAGGTCGGGACTTTGTGCAGGCCAATTAAGTTCCTCCACCCCAAAATCTATCCATGTCATTATGGACCTTGTTTGTGCACTGGTGCGCAGTCATGTTGGAACAGAAAGGGGTCATCACCAAACTGGAGTCCCAGTCTATGCCTCTTATGGGGAAATGTGTCGGGTACAGCTACTATTTGTGATGTCACCATGCAATAGCCTGCAGGACAAGGTCGGCGGCTGTGTTTTGTCTGAATCTTCTGTTTTTCTTGTAAAGTGCAATGGACCTGTTAAATAAACTTTCATTTACATATTGCACTATGAAGTTTCTACCTTCTTAATATCCCCCTTGTGCTGGAGAGCACACATCAGGATAATCGGTGGAAAAGGGAATATTTTGGAATTATTCCCATATCCAGGTGAAGCTACTAGGTCTCTTGGCAGAGTTAAAGGAGCGGAATATCGCAGCTGGTCTTAATTAAACTGCGCGTGTTTGGTCCCTATAACCTGGGATCCATTCATTCTGGTAAGAGGCTTTGTTTGTCATGAATTGTGAAAGAACATATTTCACAAAAGCTTGGATATCCACAATTCCACACTAAAGCACCTATGGACACACTTTTTGGAATTTTTTTGATCATTAAAGTGGACATTTTTTTTTAATGCTAATTCATTTTTTTTTTCAATTATTTTATTGACATCCTCATTGGAAGACCCCCCCCCCTATTACTGTTCTGGGGACAGACCAACATATGGGGTTTTCTTTTAATTTCACTTTTAGTGATAATGTTAAACAGGACAAATAGTGAGAGTGAATCTCCCTATAGGGGGCATAGACAGCAATAAAAACCTGACAAGTGTTTTAATCCCTCTCCACTCCATACAAAACAAAAACAAAAAAAAGTTGTGCCTTTAGTTATGCTTTTAATGACAATACTGATCTAGTTCCTGTGTTTTCTAGAGTTTTTTGTAAATGTAATAAAAGTATACTGAATTTTAAGGGCTGTAGATTTATTAGGCATAACATATGCCTGATCAGCAATTATAGCTGTATTTATTACTGTAATAAAACAGATTGCCATCATATTGGCTATTAATTGTATATCTACTTTCAGCAAGGATATCAGCCAATAAGAATATGGGTAACTAAATTCACCTGGTTTCAATATAGCCATCAATATTTTCTCATATATGGTTAACAGCAATGAAATGAGCTCAAATGATGCATTGATGGCAGAAGAATTTCCTTACATGTCTTATATACCTCAATCAGAATGCCATTGACTACCCAGGAGCCTTATTATTAGGATGCTTCTCCAATGCTGTTTACAACTACACCCTTAAAGGAGAGTCCAAGCGATTTATGCCCCCCCCCCCCCCAACTCTTAACCTGGTAGGGTATTTTGCAAGTACTTCTATACTACTTGACCTTGGAACTCTTGACCTATGCACTTTTTTTTAAATTAATTGGTAGGTGGTAAAGCAGGGGGGATCAGTATTACATACCAGAATTTTCAGAATATAGTTGACAATGGCAACAAACATATTCTCTTCAAAATAATTTAAATCTTGTTGTTAAATGCACTTGATTTCATTTTATTATTAGTATTGTATTTAGTGGTTGGTTTATTCAATAACTTTGGTACTTTGTCTTGTTTAAACCTAATGCCGCGTACGCATGATAATTTTTCGGCATGAAAAAACATTGTTTTAAAAAAATGTCATTTAAAATCACATCATTTTTCGGGTTCTGAAAAACGACCTTTTTTTTTTCCGAACATGCTGCATTTTTTAACAACGTTTTAAACTATGTAGTTTTTCGGGTTGTAAAAAAGGATCGTGTGGGGGCTAAAACGACGTTAAAATCCCGCGCATGCTCAGAAGCAAATTATGAGACAGGAGCTCTCGTTCTGGTAAAACTACCGTTTATAATGGAGTAAGCACATTCATCTCACTGTAACAGACAGAAAAGCGCAAATCGTCTTTTACTAACATGGAATCAGCTAAAGCAGCCCCAAGCGTGGCATCATCCGCATAGAACTTCCCCTTTATAGTGCCTTTGTACGTGTTGTACGTCACCGCGCTTTGCTAGAGCATTTTTTTTAAACTATGGAGTGTGGGCAATGTCGTTTTAATAATGAAGTTGGAAAAACATCATTTTTTTTTTCATGCCAAAAATGATCGTGTGTACACAGCATAAGATCATTAAGGCCCCATTCACACCTTCACATTTTAACACACTGTTATTCACTGAGGCTAGGTTCACACATATCCGTTTTGCAGAAACTCAGTGCAAACCATTTAACCATAGGTAATGTTCACATCGATGCAGTTCTTGGGGGTGCGTTTTTTAGAATGGGTGAGGGATGTCTTTCCCTGCTGCTTTTTGCTTTTTTTTTTGGTCCAATAGACTTCAATGGACCCACAAACAAACAAACGTTTGTCCTGCATTTTGCCAGCTTTTTTATGCATTTTGCAGCTTGTGTATTTGACTATAAACACCTCCCATTGACAACAGACTTTCCATGCTGCCCTGCAAAACAGGAAACTAAGATGGTGAAAACAAAGGTGCTGATACAGCTGATGAAAACCCACATTTATCTATATGATCCAGCTGACCCAGACCATAAGATCAAGGTAAAGCAGGAGCAGGAATGTGTAACGCCATCGGCGTTACGTTGCATAGAACGAGCGCAGCTGTACCTCCCTTAGACAGCTGCGCTCCATCTAGCACCCCTGTCCGCGTCACTTCGACGTGCCGTCGAAGTCTGCGTTCAATGCTGGAACGCGGAAGCGCGTCCAGCGTGTATCCCGCGACAGGCGGGTTATTTAAACCCTCTTCGATGGCGGCTGGGTGTTCGGTTATTGAAGTTGACGCCCGCCGCCATCTGAGATCCAAGACCCCCACCAGAGACCCTCACATCTCCAGCATTCAGCCTGCTAAGTGACTCCAGTATTAGAGTGCCAGGATTCAACTCCAAGGTTCCACCCTCTGCCTGAGACTGACTCCTGGACCACAGAGCTGACAATCTACAGCTCTACAGACCCATCCGGACCACCCTTCAATCTCCCTCGAGGAAGGAACTCCTAAAGCTTACTACATCAGAACCGCAAGTACCCATAGGTCCAAGTTATTTCAAGCTTGTATAGTGGTTCACTGTTTAAGCTCCGTATCCTACTGCTACAAGTTCTTGACTGCCAGATATGTTATGTTTGTAGAGACTGTACTGCATTACCAGAATTCTCCTATCACCTATGGTAGATACACCACTCCAAGAATAGGAGATAGACCGCAGGAGGTTGTGATGAATTAACCCCATACTCTCTGTACACATCTTATGCCTCGTACACACGAGGCAATCTATTTGTTCAAATCGGTCGGACCGACCGATTTGAACAAATCTGTCTGATAGGATTTTGGTTTGCTCGCGTGTACACACGAGCAAACCAAAATCCCCGCCAGCAGACGGCGCGCTGACGTGTCGGTGATGTGGCGGTGACGTTGACGCCGCCACGTCACCGCACCAGGAAGTAAAACACTTCCGCGCATGCGCCGAATCCATTCGGCGGCGGTGCGGGACGACATGTCTGCTGGTAAGTGTACTAACCAGCAGACATGTCGGGCGGACGGATTCCCACCCGATAGATTTCAAAGCATGCTTTGAAATCTGTCGGGTGGCCAAATCCGTCGGCTCGGCCGTACACACGATCGAATCTGTCTGCTGGAACGGTCTAGCAGACCGTTTCCAGCAGACAGATTTGATCGTGTGTACGAGGCCTTAGAGTGACTTGGTGGTTCAGTACTGAGTATCCTCCAGTGCAAGTGTCTAATTACTAATCTCCGATTCATAGTGACGGCGTAGTCGTTACAGAATGGCAGGTAATTGCCCAAGAAATTAAACCGAAATGGGAATCAATCACCAGGAGACAGAAAGAGAATAAAAGTGAGTACTATGGATGTATCTTTGACAAAACTGTGTGTATTCTGTTGATTGATGGTGCTGAATTTGGTCATCTGGTGATCTGGTATTTGTCAGAAAACAACACTGATCTCAAAAATGCAGCTAGGGGACACATGCATCCTTTTGCTTGCTGTTCTGACCCATGTGTTTTGTAGAGCCCTGCACAATATGCACAATGTTGCTGACAAGTGACAAGAGGAGACAGATTATTTTGTGCAGTGCAGATAAACCCATTATCTTTACTTTGTTTTTGTTTTTTTACATCACTCACAAAAAAAACTACACACAACTCAACTGTAATTGTTTTTAATACCTTAATTTTTAGGCAACACTATATATTTTATAGCCAGATGAACCACAAAATAGAACAAGAACAATGATAATGTAAATAATGCAGAAAAAGGAAATGTGGATGTCAACATTTTAAATAATAAAGTTGCCATGGCACATGACCATTGGGAGACATAAAGTAGGCACAAAATACATCCCTGACAACTCCACCACTCCTGCTGCCATAAGTTTCTGTTATATCTGCACTGGTGTGTCCTTCAACTGAATTCCTTCCCATTTGCGAACAAATTTATGGAGGGCACACGCTGCTTTGACAGCTCGGATAGCATTCTGCATCTTCAGATATGTGGAAGTGTGCTGTAGGCACCTTTTATTTGCCAGAATGCCAAAAGTACACTCCGCAACTCTACGTGCTCTAGTAAGGCAGTAATTAAACACCCACCTCTCAACATCCATGGATCGACTTTAATAGAGCCTTCATAGTTGTTTACTGAGGGCGAAAGCCTCATCAACAACAAACACAAATGGTAGAATCGGCGCACCTTGTTCCTGGTAGTCAAATAGAGAAAACAATTATCCCAACGGGAACTTTAAAAGACAGACTAATGGAGGGTATGACAAGGTAGTAATGGAGGGTTTGACAAGAGGTATAAAGGTATAGAGGTAAAAAATATAGCCCAAAGAGGGCAAATTACATCCCATGAAAAAAAAAAAACATAGCATAATGATACATAAATAAACAAAAAAGCACCCAGATTATCAGATATGCTGAAGCACCAAGCTGGCCAAGATGAAATGAAGGCCAGATTGCTGCAAGGTGTTCATTGCAGCGCTCACGGAACACAGCAACTAGTCTAGTTGCACCAGTCTTCCATCGTAGGTTTCCTGAAGACTTCATTCTTGAGTACCTACCATATGACGGAGCACGTTTCATGTACAATGTAGCTTGCAGTTGAATGTTCTGTTGCAAGGTACCTGAAATAATAATAGTAAAACAAATATGTTTTGCAGTTAAGGAGTTGTGTACAAGATGGATGAGCCAAGGAACCTTACAACAAGTAGCTGCAGAAATAACAAAAAGCAAGGAGTGGGTCTGGTGCCAAATGTGTTAACCTCTACACATTTGCAAAGAAACTGGAATTTCTCAGATCGGTCCTAGACATGAGAAGTTAAGCTAGGATCATAGCATCATTTCAAATAATTTCAAACAGTTGTGTATTAAATCTAAATTTTTTACATTTTCTTACTTTGCTTTTTTCTATGTTTACAGCACTGAGAACAGCTGGGATTCTCAGGCATCATGTGCAGAGGATCCTGGGGAGGGACCATCAACACTGCTGTACATGCCAAACACTGGCTCACCAGTATGATAGGGTGACAGAGGAGATGAGGGTGGAGGAGTTTGAGGAAGCGTTCCAAAAGCCTTTTGCACCACCAAGTGATACGTCTTGGAGGGGAGGAGCATCAAAGAGGATGACTGCATGTTAAAAAAGCGAGACGATCCCCTTTGCAAACCAGGTGCCAATGGATAAACAGGAAGAGATGACGCTTGCTATGATGCAGTGCCTGACCTCCTTCATTCCCTTAGCGATGAGCAGGTGGACCCAGAATCTTTGTGTTCTCCGCTGCTCTTCTTCTTCCTCCTCCTGCATTACTGTCACAGTGGCAATTTCCAGAAACAGGGAGAAAGCAGCCATGTGACATCAAACCTGTGTCTTTTTCCTATTGGTCAACCCGCCCCGCCCCTCCCAAAAAAAGCAAAACACGTGTAAAACACAACAAAACTGCAGGTCAAAAATTCAAGCCACACCACAAAAAGCTAATGGAAAATTGATCAATTGCATTTTTTAATAGAATTTTTTAAATTGATAATTTTTCCTGTGCATTTGCATGCACTGTGATGCCCAATAGTCTAATGAAAATACATGGAAATGTGCTACGATGGATCTTAAAAAAACACATACTAAAAAATGGTCTAAAGCAAACAGATAGCTGTAAAACTGTCCGAAGTCTTTATGATGTAGGGTTATATATATTTTCATGTACAGGCTGTCATCAAGCTATGTACTGAATACAGCAAGTATGTGTAATGCAGGACATTTATCTTCTTAGGGAGGTCAAGCAAAACTCTGCAGCACAAGTATGCATTATTTTTCTCATAGATCACAATTACTGCTAGTCCATCAGTGTCTTTGGGACATTTATATAAATAATTCTTTACCGTCTAAACTATGAGTGAAAAGCATTTATATCTGTTTATTGGGATTGATGGGTACTGTACCAAACAAATGGCTTCTTCAGCGCCAATATAAAGTGGTAACTTTGATCCACTTTTTTCTTGTTTTTAAGGCCAGCTGAACAATGCATGGCTGTGTAGTACAAGTGCATTGTAAAGAATGATTTATTTTTATTTAAGGGAAGAATATAGTTTCACTGCTGACTGATCGGTGTTCAGTAACCCTTGGAAGGAATAAAAAAATGTAAAGCGTTATTGTGGTGTGAAGCATTACTATAGCTTTGAAACTGCCAGTTATTTATCACCAGACATGGCTTTCTGTGTGTGCTTAAAGGAAAAACGTTGTCTATTCATTGTTATCAATGTGTGTTAATGCTGGTTTCTATTTGCTCTGTTTTTCAAAAGGAGTGCTAAATGGGAGATTCTACCATTATTAACCGCTTGCCGACCGTATAACTTACATATAGGCGGCAAGGTGGCTTTCCTGTGCCAAATTGCATACTAGGTATGTGATCTGGCACTGCCAGTTAGAGGGCGCATGTGCATGCCACCGGCGACCCAACTCTGCTATAATTATGCACAGCAGATGCCGATTAGTGCGTCTCAGCCAATAGATTATCGCTGGCACCCGTTGATCGCCGAGAAGACACACAAGACAGGGTAACATGGCAGAGCTCTTTCCTGTCAGCTGTGGGAGGAAAGGAATGTACTTCCCCACAATAAGTTCCTGTAACACCACCCCAGTGGGGGCCACTAAGTATTGCTTATCCTCCTGTACTGCTCTGACCCTGTGAACTTCCCAGCCCATCTGACACTCTAGGTTCTGACATGGTGTATACCCCTTTAAATGAAACACAGACACAATGCAAACTGGGTTCAACAGTCTTTTGTATAACTTAACAGCAAAAGGGGTGTGTAGGAGCATCAATGAAACAAATCCTGGTTGAATTGGAGTAACACTTAGTGGACTGTTATGTACAAAATAGCCATCAAACAGTGAATGACAACAGCACTGCAGTGTACAAAGCAATAACAGTCACTTAACATTGAGATTATCAGTGTGGCTTTGGCAGATTATGCTACTACTAAAAGGTGAAAAGTGCCAGCCTACAGTGGCTTTAATCCTAATGAGAGATTGAACGGTTTACTTTTCAAAAAAGTTAAGTTCAGGGTTTTCATACTGACCTGCCATTTTTATTTGCTATGTTTTATAATCAAAAGTAAGAAATACAGATTTATTTTCCAAAATTCTTGGTCTATTTTGCATTTCATTGTATTTTTTTAAATTAAATATCATCAAAAGAACGCTCTGTTTCAATAATGGTATAAAAGTAATTTATGTACAGTGTTGCATGAGTGAATAATTGTTAGCCAAACTATCAACGCACAGAAAACTATATGTGCCCTGGTACACAAGTGGTTAAAGCTACATTATTTTAATGGGATTGTAGGCAGAACCATATAGAATATAATAATTAACAACCTGCACAAAGTTTGGAATAATTGACTATGACCTTTTATTATTAGAAATAAATACAATTGTTTATTTAATAACTATAAACCATACCACAAGAAATATACCAACCACAATGAGCCTTTATTTATCTAAAACACACATAGGCCCCGTTCACACAGGTTTTCCGATCAGGTCCGCCACCTGTCAGTTTTTCAGGTGGACCTGATCAAACACTCCATTCACCTCTATAGAGTGGCGAATGTCAGCAGTGTCATCCGCACCAACCCTGTCCGTGAAATCCAGATGGATGGTGACCCTATTTTCTATACTCTTGAGGATCAGATCGGATCGATCAGACTTTCTTCTTTTTATTGACCAGTGGTCACCAGTGTTTAAGCTGGGCTATAAATAATAAATTGTGTGCGTCAGGCGTCAGAAAAACAGGAGAAAAAAAAACATCAGCTACAAAAACATCTCAACACCCAGACTTCCCACACACGCTTTGTCAGGGCTCATATTATATGGTTTGCATCCCTGCTCCAATGAAGGTGACAGTTACGTTTAGTTCTTGTTGGTTAAATTTAGTTATTTCAAGCTGTAATTGCTATGGGCTCTTTCAAATGGGTGGTCCACCCAACAGACTCAGCTTTGCTTAGCAGGGTAGGGTTCCGCTGATACCTGATGAGCAGGCAGATGACAGGTCCAACTCTGTCTCTGCATGGACCTGTCATCCGTCTGCTCAGCGGGAATCAGTGGATCGTTCCCCCAGTTGTGGCAATTGGCATTTGGCGTAGCCTTCAAGCGTATTTTATGCATAATTCACATGATGTTGAAAATAATGTATTAAATTGTTTCTCACAAGCTATTTGTGTAAGTGTCATTGACTGTTGGATTAATAAACTTGCCCAAATAGCACTTGAAAGAAGGCAATGGCTATTGCTATTCCAAACACCTCTCTACCTTATGTATAGATCGATGTTGATGGAACACAGGATTATTAGACATCTGAATCCAATGCAATTGTTAAATGACTTGACCTGAAAGCAATTTTCACATTTTACATGCTCATTGTGCCACATTGCCATGATTGTATTTTTATATTCTCCCCATTAGTGGCAATCTCTTATAAGGCAACTCAGCCAGCATCCTTGCTTATTGACTGTCGAGAGCAATTCAAATGATCACAATCAATTACAGAACAAGCCATCTAGGGAGTGTATTGCTTTGCATCTGTCTAAGCGGAAGCACTACTTGTGTTAGCAATGGCTTTTTTCCCAGTGTATAGTGCAATGGCAATATCACCCAAAAATTGATGTTACCACTGAGGTACCTTTAGAATATCCACTGAAGGTTTTGGAGTATACAGTACACACTAGAAAACACATAGAAAGTACATTGTAGTCTGTTTTTTTTAAGTATTTAACATACAGAAAAAAAAATATGAGGAATAATACTTTAAGTAATTATGAATGACAGACTAACCTGCCCTGACATTTGTAAATGTAAAATGGATTCATGGGCAAAATAAAAATGGCATATACAGTGTTTTCCAAAAGTGAGTACACCCCTCAAATTTTTGCAAATATTTTATTATATCTTTCCATGTGACAACACTGAAGAAATTACACTGTTCTACAATGTAAATTAGTGAGTGTACAGCTTCTACATTTGTTGTCCCCTCAAAATAACTCAACACACAGCCATTAAAGGAGAAGTCCAGCCTGAGCTTTTTAGGCTGGGCTTCTCCTCTGGGTCACAGGCGTGCAATTCGTTTTGCACGCCTGTGACCCGGTTTCAGCAAAGAGCGGTCTGAAGTCCGCTCTCCGCTGATGTCACTGCCATCAGTTGGGGCAGCGCGTCATCATGACTTCCAAGTCAGGATCCACCATCTGCCCTGATTGATGGCAGTCTCAGCATCTCAGTGAGCTCCCCGCCCCTCCACTGCTCGGCGCTTCAATGAGCGCTGAGAAGTAGAGCTGAAGCCATGCTGACTGACAGTCAGTATGACTCTGCTTGGGGAGGAGTGAGAACCGAGCCATCGGTGATGTTTGGTGGCTCGGTTCTCAGTGCAGAGACGCTGGGGGACAGTGGCAGCATCACCCTGATGCTCCATCCACAGAGGTAAGTATGAATAGCAAAAAAAAATCATACTTCTCTTTTAATGTCTAATCCGCTGGCAACAAAAGTGAGTACACCCCTAAGTGAAAATGTCCAAATTGGGCGCAATGTGTCAATACTTTGTGTGGCCACTATTATTTTCCATACACAAAAAAATCACTGGCGCTAGATGTGGATACAGATAACCCTGATGTGGTTCGTATGTAAGGTATGGAGTAGATAGTCCAGCGCTGCGGGATTCACAGTACCCGGAAGTACCCAACACACAGAAAGAACACCAAAAAAGTCCGCGCTCATGGGTATCTACAAATCGAATAAAGTCCAATATAGTTGGGAGTAAGATAAAATAAAAAATATCAAAAGATAAAAAAATTGGTAAAAAATACATTTAATAAAGATTAACTCTACAAATATAAGGAAGTTCTTTTCAGATAGTTCCGTGCACAGTTATATGCAAAACTGTAAAGCTAGATAGCCATACAAACAGTGTACAAATGATGTAATTTTCCACAGTCACTTCATAATTCATGGGGTTAAACCTCCCGGGTTCAATACACATGCAAGTCTGCCACCTGCCCCTAAGGTACTGTCGGTATTTCTTCCATTTGATGGCATGTGTATTGAACCCGGGAGGTTTAACCCCATGAATTATGAAGTGACTGTTACATCATTTGTACACTGTTTGTATGGCTATCTAGCTTTACAGTTTTGCATATAACTGTGCACATATCTGAAAAGAACTTCCTTATCTGATTTTTTACCAAGATAATTTTATCTT